>MVGT01000506.1:583727-628022 GCA_002174775.1 Macleaya cordata | reverse complement strand
GAGATCTACCCAATTGTACGGTTCGATTCTTCAAATTATGCTCCGAATAAAAACTCATTATTTAATCCTAGACTTAATTATTTTGGGTCGTTACAAGAAGCAACTTCTAAGAAATAGAAAAACAAAAAAAATTTGCTCCAAAAAGAAGTAACTTTTTTACTTCTAGAAGTCACTTTGCAAAAAGATTACCATACAAACCTTTTTACTTTTTAACTTATATAAGTCAAAAAGCAACTTCTTAAGTGGTTGCCAAGTACCCTCTTAAAGTTAGATCGTGGCTAGTACAACTTTTGATGGAGGTCTGATTTTCTTCTTTTTCTTTTAGGAGAGAAACAATATAGTGGTGGCCATGTTAGCCACTCAAACTGGTCCAAAATTAGGTCAAATTCTACGAAAAATACTTTAACAAGAGTTTTTTTTTGATGACCTAAATATTCAGACCTCTTAAAAAAAATTTATATTATAAACACATGACTCCATGTAAAAAAAAACAGATATTATGACCTAAATTATCTTTAAAATTTCTTTTTTTATAAAAAACGCCCATTCAAGCCACACAAAACTATTTTAGAAAATAAATCCGACAAATGAAAATTGAACTGTGGACTTCCAAATTGAACTCAACACAAATTTGACAATCAAATTTGCTGGAAGCATAATTACACATCAATAACTCTATTGTTGAGGAGAGGTGCTATTGAGATCCGCCTTTTAATTTGCCCGAATAAATTGAGGTGGTACATAATCTCAAATACAAATTGTTAATTTGAATGCCACCTCAAACTATTTCACGCAACAAATTAAAGTGTCAATTCTCATATCATCACTTTGTGCATAGTTTTTTTTTTTTTTTTTTCATAGTTTGACGTTGCAAATAAATGGATTTTGTTAACATGTGCCCTGATAAGCTTTTAAATTTTGTGTTTTGTTTAGTTTCTTAAGTTTGTCTAAATAGGCTGATTTTTGGATATGTATGTTATTTATACTATTTGGATGATATCTAAAAAAATCAGCTCAATCCGAGACCTCTAGCACCCTCTAACACCACGAACACTTAATTTAGATTTTAATAGTGTGAATGAACGGCTTACATTTAAAGTGATTTGTTTAGAGGGTTAAATATTTCTGATTGAGCTGATTTTTTGTAAATATATTATAAATAATGATAATATTATGTCCACAAAAATTCAGCTGATTTGAAGACCTCTAACTTGCAAAAAAATTCCTTGAAAAATAACTTTACTAAGGGCACACGTTAATAGGACCCCAAATAAATAAGTGTTCATTGCGGAAATCGATGTCTTGTTGCCGACTCAAACTCAAGGAGTACGTTCTCCAGGGGTGTACAATTATAGCTAAAGGACAAAATTCACGGGATGCTGCGCGTGGACACAGGCAGATGATGAGTGAATCTATTGTACACGTGTCGTCGTTTCATTAGTTACACGACTGAAATATCTTAAAAGAGCTCTATTAACGCCCCGGGCATAATAAAGACGTAATGAATGGGCTGCCACGTATGTTGTCATCTTTATGTAGTTATTCTCCTCCTCCTTCCCAGCGCACAGGCTGCCACGTGGACTAACGACAGACGTGGATACTACTACTCTAGTCCTTAGATTCCTAAACCACGGTTAATAACCAATCAAATAGCTGAATGTGAGCCCCACTTTTTTTTTCTTTTTATAACCGGTGTATTATTCGCCACGTATAAAAGTTTACGCAGCTGTAGATTATATTGTAGGTTTTCTGTAACCATGGTATTATTGTTTACAAAACCTATGCCAAATGCTTATGTGGCAGGGTGAGATCGACTATTTTTTTCCTTCCAAAAGTGTTTGAAAAAGTTTCCAGCTTATATGGCAGTAGAATAACCATGTCACATATGCGTCAGTGATTTCTATTATAAACCGGTCGGTCCAAAAAGCACTGTTGTTTCCTAATTATAATACCATATTCACAAATAATCAATCTAAAACTATGGTTGGTTTATCAGGGTCTACATTCATCATGTAGATATTCTCACTAAAAATTATATCATTTTAAAAACTTTCAATCATACAGAGGACTACTCAATTTCAACCATGTCAAAAGTCACCCATGTCCGTCACAGAAGGACAGCTCGTCCCATTATCTGGTGGAATGGGTCTCCCAGTTTTCTTTAAGCAGCAGGCCCGTCATATAGATATTCTTATTGACTTTATTAATTCAAGATATGTTCCGAACCCACCAAAGATTAGCACAGATGATAAACCGCTCCAAATCAATTGACTTTAGTATGTATTTTTATTTTTATTTTTTGAATTGGACTTAATTTACAGATGAATTTCTATTGTGGGATTTGATACCAAAACTTACAATTTAGACAAATATGTTTCCAACTGCTCTAACAAGTGGTCTTCCACACTTTAGTTATCCATCTGAGACTTGTAAATTGTCAAAGTCGCACTGCTAGCCTTTGGAGTGAGCCGTAATCCTTTGTATTAGGCTATAAAGACTTGGTGTCCGACGCTAAATTTTGGTGTCACGCTAGCACGGTCCTTGATTTAGTTATGTGTTTGAGGCTTGTAAATGCCTCATCTAGTTACACGTATAGTTATCTTGAGCGTGTCAATGAGTATATAGTTATCTCGAGCGTGTGAGTATCAACGCATGCAACTATGGGATTATTCTCACACAAAGGGTGGAGACAGACATGATTACAAA
Organism: Macleaya cordata; assembly: GCA_002174775.1. Taxonomy (NCBI): domain Eukaryota; kingdom Viridiplantae; phylum Streptophyta; class Magnoliopsida; order Ranunculales; family Papaveraceae; genus Macleaya; species Macleaya cordata. Next base: position 625,316 of record MVGT01000506.1, on the reverse strand, counting down.
AAGAGAGAAAAAAAATAAATCTGAAGGATGAAAGTAGATAAGAGTCGTGCTTTCATTTCTTTTCTCTTTTTTTTTTCTTTTTTTTTTTTGGATAAGCTTCACTTCATTGTGTTTTCCAATTGTGAGATGCAATGAATCCGTCACCGACCACATAGTACTATATATTAATTTTACGCTCACCCCCAGACTGGGCACTCAAAATTCCGGATACACGGAATTGAAGAAAAACCAAACCCAAGGCTCATTAAAACTTTGTTCTATTTCTATTATAAGTTGAATTTTACGTGGTTTTATGTGGAACGGAACTTACTGTTATTGAGGACAAACCACAGATGATGTTTTGATGTTTCACATTTTCCAAGTTCAGGCAAACCAAACATGGAGTGTATGAAAATTCAAGATGACAAATCCTTGCAAAAACAGAAATGGAATGTGGGATCTGACCATCTATACAACCTACCCCCACACCCCACCCCAACCACACCCCCCGAAAAAAAAAAAAAAACACTTCAAAATACATGAAAACTGTCTATTTGAATGAGATTTCTATTCCATTCACTTCTTATTATGGTTTGAAATCCATCTCTTCTAGGGTTTTTATTTCTTCTACAAACATGAAAATAGTTTAAATTTCATGACATAACTTTAACTGGTAAGAGATCATCACAAGCACTTCTGCTTTCAGATATGGAAGCAAAACAATCAAGCTTTTATTATTATTCCCATCAGTTTGAACACAACCATTTACAGTAATCAGGTTTTCAACACCCTTCTTAATTTCCACATGTTGAAAAAGTTCAGGCATGAAAAGCAAAAAAGAAAATATGGCATTTGAAGATGGGTGCTTAGAGTACACACAGAAGAAGCAGCAATATTTGAGTAATCTGCAAATCTTCTCCGGCTTTTAGCCGCAATCAAATCCTCCGTGGTTTCCTGAGAGATATCATCTGATAGCTCCAAGCAAATTTGCGCCATCCAGTTTAGCATCCACCAAGTGCTGAGACATATAGTAGCAAAAAATTCAGAAAAAAAAAGGCACACTTCTAACTCTATCTTACATTTTCCTCTTTTAGCTTACAAAATTCACCAAGAAAGAACAAAAGATCATAACTTAAAAGTGAGATTTCCAAGTTTAAATCGTGCCCCTTGTAGGCCTCACGATATCCTAAATGAGTCTGTGGGTGCACCGGGTGGGGGGGCAGTGCTGCAGAAGGAAGAGTTAGTTACATTTTTTTCACCCCCCGTGAATTGTGGGAGTGGAACAATTAACACACATGTAATACTAAATCAGGTTGATCAATACCTGTGAATGAGAAATATCTGCCATTTTGTAGTCTCTAGGAATCAAACAATCAAGGCAACAGATAGAAATATAGCACGGTGTCACGAGAAAATAACAATGAGTTTTTGTCCCTACAAAGAAGTTGTTTGTTTTTGTAACAAGAAGCAATTTCTTTTTTAAACACACAATCAAATTTCAAACTTCTTTAAAGTATTTATTAGTGTGCTACTACACTAGTTATTGACTCATAAAACTCAAGGAACTTTGCGTTTTACCAAACACCCTCTTAACCAACTAAAACAAGCTCACATAGTAGCAGTTTGCATTGCACGTGGCAAAGGACTACCATTGAGAAACATATGAAGCATTATAGTTCCAGGATAAAGCAGATGATCTAAGATGCCAATGACTCCCAACCAGAAAACCACTGTGAGTAATTCTAAGACCACAGCAGTTCATGACGACAACCAACGTGCTCTTCCTCAATGGACCTAGTAGAAAGACCTCTAAGTTCACCCCTCGATCCGGATTTCATCCGGGATATCTAACCTGGATTCCATCCGGCAGAGTAGTAGCAAGCCTAAGGTCGAATTACAGGAAAAAAAAAGAAAAAAGAAAAAGATAATAATAATAATAATAAATAATAAATAGTAGGGTCATATAGAGTCCCTGGTTGAAAAGAGGCCACAACCACATGTGAAAGATAGCCTCTAATTGGTCACAGCCTCTAATCCTAGAGCAGCATCTGTAAAAGGCAAATGCTAAGAAACAGCATTACAACTCGAGAAACTAACACCAGGAAGGAGATTTGCCAGGAAAAAGGGAAAATGCTAACTAGGGCGTGAAACGGGACAGGCAATCAAAGCAAATCTGGGCCCCAGACCATGCCAGAATGACAAGATTGATAGTCAGAGCCAATCAATCCACCAAGGAGAAAATACACATATCCAATTAAATATCAGACTAGCTGGAAAAAAAAAAAAAAAAAGGCATCTCAGAGCACATTCTCAGTTCTAAGTTGCTTAAGATTGATCCAACCATCTTCAGATATCAAACCAAGTTCCCCTGCCAAGGTATTATCTAAAACAGTCTTAGGAAACAGCAACATCAAAATCTGATTCCTACAGCTATTTTTTACAATGGCAAAATGGAGCCTTACTAAACTCTGAATTTTCAGTCTTCATAATAGGAATTGGAAGAAAAGATTTCAACTAAATTCAATAAAGTGCTTAGAATTAAGTAAGAGACTACTCACTTATGTCTTAAAACTTTGAAAGTGGAAAGTGATTTGCAACATATGATGACTTCTTCCGACAAGTTTGCCATTATTCAAAACACATATTGGCATATTGCCCTTTCTCTTCACTCTCTTTATTCTCACCTCCATTTCTTACCTTCTCTCATTTACAACCTCGATCCCCTCTCTCCCCAGCAGCATGTGGCAAATCCCATTTTTAAGAAATTTTTTACCGGGTTTACCAACCAGGTTTATATGGAAAAAGAGAATACCAAGTTAACTAGTTTACAGACATTACTTCAGTCAACATAACAAATAGGTTTTTCAGACTTCAATTTCAGTTCCTAGGCTTTAGTTTCAGTATTCAGAATCTCAGCTTCAGTTTCCAGTGTTTGTCAAAAACAAGGCATTAGTAGAATAATGTCAATTGGAAGACAGGGACATCTAGAATCATATGATATGTATGCCATTTTGATGTAGACATCTGTGACCAAATTCAATATCCATTTCATCTTGAAGTATGTTAGATGGTGACACCTGGATAATAATAAGTGAAATACATCAACATTCAATGCCAAACTTTATCTATTTTACTTACTGTATCACGCAAATCAACATGTCGTAAGTAAGCTCGTTGAAGGTTTGCACCCTGCAGATTAGCACCACTCAATTTTGCCCCCTGAAAAATCAGGAAAAGAAATATAAAAGAACTAACCTAACGAACTTAACATCAAAAGCATTGAGCTTTAACGAAACTAGTAAATGTGATTTTCATGTCTATTGTCATAGTAAAAATCATTAAGCATGGAAATGGAGAAAAAAAAAAAGAGAGGAAATAAACAAGAAACCCTCCACAGTTGCTCAGTATGAAGTAGGAAGAGAAAAAAGTATAGAATGTGCAAAGGGAACAAGAAAGGTCTGTGGGAAAAGGTACACAACCTAACGGAAACGGAGATCATGATCCAGAACGTCAAAGAGGGTGAGATGATAACTGAAGCAAAAGCTTCAAAAAGAGATATAATCTATGGACAACGATGATTAACCTTTTTTTTTCCCTTTTTTCTTTTGATCAATATGTGATCTGACTTAATGTAAAGGGGGGAGAAAGGTGTAAAAGAAAGAATATAAACTAATAACAACTGACACTAAGTCTGCTATTCCTGCCTTAAATTTCTCCCTTTACGGTACACCTTAAAATGAGTCTCTCGCATGCACATCAATTTGATGAACGCATTTTAGATCCAAGCTACAATGCCCAGAAAGAGAATAGGGTAGAGCAGCAATTTGGAATGTGTGGATATCATAGGATCCTAAAAGTGAAACAAGAAATTAAAATGAGAACTTTATGAAAAGAACCAATGCTTAAGCGCTCCCCAGTTTGTACCACTTTTTTCTTTATAAAATAATTTGGAAACTACAGGGAATAAAGGTGAACCCAAACTATAAAAACACTGATATAAATAATAGCTAATGAGAAGACAGCTCCAAAAAGTAGTAGTACACAAGCACCTTCAAGACGTGGTCTCATTGATATGGCTTCACAAACGAGTAAAAAAGATACAACATAAAACTCCTTTAAAATCTCTCTAAGACAACCCAACCATTTAAAAAGTGATACAAAAAAGCTCCTTTAATAAACACTCTTTATCATCCTAGCCTCGAGCCAAGCATGATTTGGGTATTGAACAACGGATGCATTAAAACACTATTACATGATACATCTAGACTACTAAATGGAATAACAATCGTGCCTCCAGTATCTGGTGCATATTATTTGAGTATAAGAATTTGAAATTCTACTGGAAATAAGAAAGATCAAATTATTCAAGATGTCCCTCTAATTTACAATTCCTGCAAAGTGCAAATACAAGCTCTATCATAATTTCTTGTTTGATAGAGAAAATCAAACTGATGCTTCAAGGCTTTTTGCAATATCGGTTTCTGTTTAAAGATAGTTTTACCTTTAAATTGGCTCCTTCTAGATTAGCATCTTTCAGATTAGCATTAGTAAGATCAGCAGTCTGAAAAATTTAACAGATCAATACAATTTAATAGGATAAGAAAGTAGTTAGTCTGGAAATGGATGTTTCCTAGGACAAGAAAGATGAAAATGTTAAAAAGCATGAGAAAATATTCATATATAGAGATAAAATAAATAAATAAATAAATAAAAAATCATGTATTTAAAAAGAGATGGCTCCACCTGTAAGTGAGCTGTGTGGAGGTCTGCTCCACAGAAGCTGCAATCTATCAAGCATGCATCTGAAAAATCGCAAATAGAGAAGTATGGATTCAAAAGCATCTTTGCTATAAGAAAGGTAGCTCTAGGATTAAATAAGAAGGCACATACTTCTAACATTTCGCATTATGAGATGACTTTTATAAACAGATTAGGGAAACGAAAGATAAAGAGAAATATAAATCGATCATTTGCCTTCAAGATTTCCAATTACACATAATTTTCCAGATAGGCTAATCTACCTGACGAGTTTTGTCCTTAAAAGTAATAGATACTAAACCAAGGATCCAAGATCAAACTTTTCCATGTGTATAAGGAACTCAGATTCTGTGTTCTTGCACCAAAAAAGCATCAGTTTAAACAATCCATTCATACTCAGATGCTTCAGCCAGATCTAACAATGTTCCACAGATAAGAACTTGATGATTCACATCGAGCTAACACAGACACAAATCAATCATCATAAAAATACAGGAAGGTAAGTGGAAAAATCCATCCAGAACAATTAAACAACAGTTGTTTATCTCAGACAGCAAGACTAAAAATGATTCAAAACTATTCCCAACTTGCCAAGTATTTGGCCTAAAGAAATGGAAAGATGGGAAGCTTCTTTTTTTTTTATCAGATGGAAAGATGGGAAGCTGAAGTTTTAAGAGCATGAATTACTGAACATCTGATAATAGACTTAGTAAAAGACACCCAAAAGCGAGTTAAACATTTCTTTCAGCCAGCTACAGACACATGCATGACACTAATAATGACTAGCATGTAGGGAACAAAACGAAAGATGATGAGCTGAAATATTAAGAGCATAAAAAACATAATTCGTGTCAATGGACTTGGTTAGTCGACAACTTCATAATATAAGAAGAAAGATTACTTGAATACTTGGTGATTAACAATTTAACTCTTCTCAAAAAAAAAAAGATTAACAATTTTAAAAAACACCTATGGTGGACCACTACATAAGCAGCAGAAAGAATATCTCCATAATGTGATTCATGCGTATGATGGACAGGAGATCAAGGATCACCTCAGTTTGCTAGCGGGGTCTGGTGCTACTATTTTCAGGTTTTTGACCTATGAAATATCTATCTGAAGAGTGTCATGGAGTTCATCCAGGGGAAGTACTCTTGATGCTTTATTCACTCAGGATCCTTTTTTAGATGGAGAATACCTCCTCGGCTACTCCTGCAATTTGTTGGGGCTGTTGGGTAAGAAAGAAAAATAGGACCCTTTTTAGGAAAAAATTGAAAAATGCATGACACCATAGTTAAGATCACAACTTTGTTGTATTAGTGGTTCTCAAGTATTAAGAAATGAAATGGTTGTCATCCAAGATTTTGTATTTTAATGCATGAAACAGCTTGTAGCACTGAACTAGTTTAGCCTAACTCCTTTTTGGCTTTCTTATCAGGAGGGTCTTCCTCTCCTGCTTTATTACCCTCTCTATTGTTGCCTCTCGCTTCTTAATGAATACACTCTTACTTATCCAATTGGGGAAAAAAGAAGAAGAAGAAAGGGAGAGATAGAAAATACCTATTGGTTATCGAGAGAGGAGGCGGGAGGGGATAATAAAAAAGAAAAACAGTAGAATACCTTGCAAATTTGCACTTTGCAGATTAGCTCCAGCCAATAATGCTCCACGTAGATTTGCACCTGTAAATTCGCACCTTCCCTAGGCATGAAAAACAATAAGGAGACAAGGAAAAAAAAAAAAAAGAAGCAAGTACAACCTTCAAAAGATTGTCATAAAACAAAACAAAGACATATTCCCCACAATCTGAAATTGGCTGCACAAAAACTTCGTCTGGTATCCACTTTGAGTATTACATAATAAAATAAAACATTTGGAAATCTAGAGATTTAGTCAATCAAACATCACCATTGTGCCACTAACGAAGTTGGGAGGAAGTTGTGCATTAGCATGGAGAGTTTCAAACAGGAGTTCTAAGGTAAAGTAAGGAAAGAGATGATCTATAACCCCTGTTACTAGTTGTGCTGTCACAGGCGAACCATTTTTTATGCATTGATATTGTAAACCAAAATCTAATATATGATTCTTTAGTGAAGTTATCCCCTGAATTGAGTGATAAGCTTGGAAAGTGCTTCTTGGGAGTTCATTTTTATTTTTGTGTGATGATTTGCAAGGGGTGGCCATCTTTTGTATAGCTTCTTCTTTTTCTGCTCTTATTCTTTTGTCTTTTTGCCTTTGGCTATATCAATAAAATATTCTCAATTATCCGAAAAAACACAGAAACCTGAAAAAGGGACCAAAATGAAATCCGGTAATTCTTTGTTAAGTGACTTACTCACGTAGATTTGCATTGTGGAAATTGGAACCACCGGCATCCACATCCTGTAATAGGGACATGAAAGTTTGAACATAATTCATTAATAAATGGAGCAAAAGAACCGATCTGACATCTAATGTACCAAGGTATTAAATTTCAATGTTAAGGTATATTTCAAAATCCTTGGTAAGGGAAGTTTTCAGTAAAATTTCCATCCTAATTTGGAAAAAAAAAATACAATTCTGGGAAATGATGGAAATTAAGAAATGTTGAAATATTGGAAAAAAAAAAATTGTTGAGAGTTGAAACTTAAAAGAACAAGCATGCAAAAGCAGTAGTAAGCCATCAAACGATTATAAACAACACTATGGAGTTTGGAAATGAACTTTTACCGTTTTGTTTCATACATAGAGAGCCTTAGCCAAAAATAGCCATTATTATACGTGAAAATAATCATGACCTTGTCACTTTTAAGTATATAAAATCAAATCTCACTAGAGCCATACATCTTATGCATTTACCCCTCCAAATTCGAAGAAGTAACATATTGGTATAATTAAGATATTTCATTGAGAGATAGGAGAAAGAAACTTAAGTTTGATTTTGATTCATTCAACCAATCGACAGAATAAGTTCCATCAAGTGAATTTGTTGCTTCTTGCTTATATTTTATTATTTGAGGATTTGATTTTGTAGAACAAAAGATTTGATTTTGTAGAACAAAAGATTTGATGTTTTTGAACTTTCGAGGGTTGAGAAGTTATTTCCCCAAAATCAAAATTTCACCACAATCTATGAAGCATCGATTCGGATACAAGGATTTGGATGTGGGGATACGGGTGCGGGGATTCGTCAATTTTCAAAATTCTAGGACACGGGTGCAGCGAGATATATATTTGTAAATAAAAATTATATTTTATATATTTATGTTGATAATTCAATATTATAAAGAAAATTTCAAAGTAAAAACAAAACATTTATAAAAAAAAACGCTTATATTAAGATTTAAAAAAGATGTACACATGTGTACTGTTTAGGGCAGAGAGACATTACTTCTTATTTGACTTTCTTCTTTCAAGTTTCAATTGATAGTGATAGAGAGAGAAAAGAGAGACTTTATTTTTTAATTTTTTTTTCTTTCAAAAGGAAAGAGAGAGTACCTTTGCTTTATTCTTTTCTCTGCTTCTTCCAACCGAGAGAGAAAGATGGAGTAGAGGTCGGCGGCGTTCTCTGTTTACTTCTTTGGTTTTTTTTTCCTTCTCTTTTATGGAGAATCAGAGATTTTAAAGATGATTTGGAGATGGAGAGTTGAGGTGGGTAACTTACAGTTGAGTTTTATAGATAGTCATAGATTTATTTCTTATTTTCTTGTATGTTGTTTTTAATTAAAAGTGGATTTTCAGTTTGCTATTTCTTATTTTCTGGATTCTTGTTTCTATTTTTACCAAGTTTTCAAAAGAAAATTGATGATTTTATCCCAAAAGTATCCCCCACGAATCCAGTAAGTATCCTTACGAATCCAAAATGTATCCACTGGATTTTTTTGTAATTAAAGCTTGGGGATTCTTCAATTGCCGAATCGGGTGTGAATCGGGCCGCACCCAAGCCGCACCCGCACCCAATTCGGATTCGTTGCCTGATCCGAAGAATCCGTGCTTCATAGACCACAATGCTTGAAGAAATAATGTAATTCACACACAGAACACACTAGAGTTTTGAAATTTGGTGGAAATAAATATATTGACTGCAAATTCTGCAAAAGGAATATGATTCAATGGAAAATTTGTAGAAAGGAAATGTAACTCCCATTCAATATCCATCTAAAGAGAAGTGAAATATTTCACAAACTTTTCAAGAAATTATGGAAATTTATTATCTTGATATACACTAAAAAGTCTGAAGATTATATTCTTCAAGCATGTATGAATAGTGGAAAGAACCACAGAAAAATAAATGGAAGCGACAGCCATTCAGTCTGAATTAAGAGCATTTAAGAATTCATTAAGAAAAAAAAAATGGAGTTCATTTAAAAAGGCAGACTAAACCTACCCGAAATTTAGCGCATTGAAGGTTTGCACGTGAGAAAAATACATTTTTGAGGTTTGCATAGCTGAAGTCGACATTTGACAGATCCTGTAAATTCCGAAGTAGAGTATATCAGATCGAAAGTATATTCCATAAAGACAGCCTCACCAAACGAGATCAGGTTTACTTCAATAATATATATATAAATATACATATATGTCAAATTGACACAATACCAAGAAAATTTAGTAAAGAATTTTGGTGAAGAATGAAGAGAACCCAAATCCAGTATCTGTGATAAACTAAGGAAAGAGACTCCATCTTAAACATTTGAAGCGAAATTCTCTTCTGCTTGACTACTGTAAGCAATCAAAGGTGCCCTAGAGATAACATGCATGTGGGATTAGCTACAGATCCAGCCACTCAAAGACACTACATATAAGTTCTAGCAGGGATTGTCATACAACATTGCTTGAATTGAAGGATGGTCAGAGGCCAGGATTCAGGAATTCTTACCAGTTTAGATAGTTCTAGCCCAGAAAGATTCAATCCTCGAAATCTGACTCTCTCCGACTGAATGCATTTGATGATATCAGTGCGAGTCAGTTCAGCTTTCAAATCATCTTTAGGGTCGTCTTCATCACTTCTCCTACTTAAGATTCCATTGAGTCCCTCAACCAATCCCTGAAAGAATGCATTCATAGATCCATAAATGATGGAAATGTTCACATTAGCAACTAGATTAAAACAGACAGAAAATGTATTGTCCAGAATCTCTAGATGTAGGTAAGAGACAAAGAAGAATAGAAGTTAGCAATATTTAGATCCACATAAGAACACAAGCAGGAATAGATTGAGGAAAATGTTGCTCAGAGAATTAGTGCCAGGTGACTAAAGCGGAGCTGGGGTTCCAGAATTATGTGATTGCTGCATACTGACTGCAGGGAAAATTGTACAAAGTGGCAACGAGACCAGATGATCAGCAGTGCTTACAAACAGAATGCTTTGGCATTTCGCAATATAAGAAACAAAATGCAAATAGAAGAGTGCAACCTAAACGTAGATGTTCAGAAACACAAGTGACAAGACTCCAGAGAAGAAAGATGGAGTAAGAATCGAATAATCAGACGGAAAGCAGTAGCTGCAATAGTTGATGAAACAAGGGAATGAGTGAGATGATGTACAATTAAGGACAACATGACACCAGGAAGAGGTCACCTCCAAACAGAAATTTGAAGCCACGAAGAATATGAATCAAAGTAACGACTAATGAGACATGGATTTAAGGCAAGCATATTAGGTAGGATGTGACCCTTGAAAAATGGAACAGTCGAAGACTTTTCAGTAGACCCAAATAGTTGGAAGTTGGAACAAGGCTAAGGACATGAAAAGAACGAAAAGTTGTATTTTGCTTTGTTGTAAACATTTATGAACAACTATGTTCAAAAGTCCATAAAAGTAAGCTAGAGACCTGTCCAATGTATGAATGTTGACGCATGGGTGTTTTGTTAAAGGGAGACATGAAGTTCTCCATAAAACAATGGTGCATGGCACTGGATGGAGGTTACTGCATTCAGTAAGCTCATGCAATGGAATGAGAGATGAGCTTGCATATCCCCCCAGAAAAATTATTTTTTTTAGAAAGGGAAGGAATATATGAAGAAAGAAGGAAGAATTTACAAAAGAATACACAGAGAAACAGAATGGGACCCACCATCCACCAATTCCCACATCTATATATGACCAATATATAAATAAATAAAAATAAAATTTTCTGGACTCATGTATTTCAATGGTGCTAGTAATGCAGTTACAAAGTGGTAGTATCTTCAGTGGATTAATTGCCTTAGTTGTTATATTTTAATCTCTTGTAAACCTGTTTTTCAACTTTCAGGAGGTTTTGGTTGTCCTTGTTGTAAAACTAAATTATGCAAATATTTTAACATTAATGTTAGATATTTTATGATAAAAATTTAAGAAAAATCAAACAACATTAGCTTAAACATTGCATAGTATTCAAAGAACTCAAAATCTTATTGAACATCATTTCATTTATAGAATATTTAGCATAAATCAGTGAGTAAAACTAAAATGGTGTTGTACAAGCAGAAGGAGAAAGGGATTTACAAGTAACTGATAATATTCTGCTTCTCGGAGAAGCTCCAGATATTCTGAGTCTTTAAGTGTTGGAATGACTCCATCCCTCAACCAATTTAAAATATGCCGAAAATGTTTACCATCCCTATCAACAAAGACAAACCCCTGCAACAATTAACTATTATCAAAAAATAAAGGTTGATCCAAATACTTCATAGCAGAATGTCTAGTGTCAAACTCCATATGAGACATAAACAACTTTTAGTGAGTAAACTAACTTAGTAGAACTGTAGAAACTCATTCATCCTACCAAATACTTTAAGGGCTTAAAATCTAAAATGCTCTAAAGACACGTATTAGAATATAAAATGTGCAAAAGCATCAAACATTAAACTAAAAAGAATGATTAGTATTACATTCAATAACCTCCACACATGAAACTCAATTTCACAGGCCATTTACCATGTTTGACGCCATGTTAGTACCAACATATCAAAGTCATGCCCACTTTATGTCTTAATGAAGAAATCTTTAATTTATTCAGATTGTCTGAAATAAATAAAAAAAAATCAGCTTATCTAAATATAGTCCTATATATTGCCAAACTTTCCATAAACTGAAGCATTCTTAAAATGTATCTCTAAACATATGAAGCAAACTGCAGAGATTTGGGCACATGTCTGGTTTTCGCAGATAAACGTGTCTAAGAGTCTGTACGCATGTAGGAGACTGACATTTGTTCATGTCCTTGTAAACATAGGAAATAAATACTTTCAATACGTATACTTCAAAAAATGAAATGCTAAAATTGAAGAAAAAGGTCGCCTACACTAGAAATATCAAATACGCAACACTATTTGGAGGTTTCTGGAGGATTGGTAACTTACTAACTTGTCTTAATTTAACTTCAGGTTTTGCTGTAAATAATTTAGGTACTTTGAACACCTCTTAATTGCAGTTTCAAATATTTCAAGTCTGCTTGGAGAAAAGAAAAGGATATGTTGGTGATGTTAAATCTGAATGGCAGCGATCTGACTAGTTTAACCATTTGCTAAAAGTTTGGCATGTCAAACACAGTTATGTGTTCAGAACCCACACATGCCAACAAACCTTCTCAAATTTACACAAATGTTTTTTCATGTGTCATTTATACATAGTTTACATGATCTTAATGTACATCGACAGATCTTATATGCCAAATATTTTAATGGGCACTGAGTCGCATTGGAAAAAGACATCATTCAATCATGGTGCTATGTGTTGTGATTGAGTTTCTCCACTGAACTGTCACTTCATTAACAAAGAATGCAAATTCCTAACTACTTTCCTATTTTAATAGCATGTCCTTACTAATTTGAACAACTAATTCTGCTTTCATAGACATGTTTCTTTACGATTAATTCTTCATAAATCTGAAATGGTGGTCTATCATAGTCAAGTAGATTTTCAAGTATTTTTTTAGCCCAATCGATAGGGACAACAGTTTAGAATATCTAGAGATAGAAAAATGTAGTCCATGTGTAACCCAGAAAACAAAACTACAAAACAATGCCACAAGAAAATTCTCACAGTTCCGCAACATTGTAGCGACTGCCGACTGGCCGCCACAAATAAAGTAGATTGACTATTCTATTGATTCTAGAGCTACAACATAGCAAAACAAAGTATAATCTGTAACCAAGACAAAAGAAGTACCTTTTCAGAGTCTTGAGACAAAGTATGGCGACCACTAAACATTGCTGCAAGCATTGAATCAGGCTCTCTTTGAGTTAACGTGTCGATAGTTGTGCAAAATTTCTTCCCTCCTATGAACATAACCACGCAATATCGCTAAATATTAAAAAACTCCAAACTGAACACTATTAGAAGTTTACGAACCGCAATTCACAAAAAATTAATAAATAGCTCCAATTTGAGGGGAAAAAAGATGTAAACGTCAAATAAAACCCTAGAACACCCCAGGGGAAAGGTATATGCAAATGAATCAAGACTAGCTGCGTCATAATTCGATAATTTGAGTGATCACAGGAAATTTCTTCGTAAATGAATCCAAATTACAACTGAAATATAGAAGCATTGATAGATTTTTTTACATGTTCTCTAGATTAAGGTGGAAATTAGGGTTTTGAATCCGTAAAAACTAATCGGATCATACTTGATTTGGTACTAATGAAATTAACATAAGAAGTGTAAGGATTAAATCTAATAAAGGGGAACGAAAATTCAAAGAAATTCAAAAGGGATAGAGATTCGAAAAGAATTCAGAACTTCTCACCGATGTTAAGACGAACCATAGAGGGAAGAACAGAACTCATCTTTTTTCGTAATTCTTTTTTTGCTGCCAGCGAAGAAGAAGAAGAAACACCGACTTATGACTGAAAAAAACACGAAGAATTGTTGTTAAAGTCAGATGCTAGAGGCAAATGAATACTGTAATTACCCCTATTTTAGTTCTAAATATCAGGAACTGCCCCTGGCTTTCCTTTTCTCTCTTTTTTTTTTCTTTTTTTATTTATTTTTTAGGGAAGACTATTGTGTAAAGTATTGAAATACACAGCACACAAAAGTTGCCACCAACAAATGAAGAGAAGTAGCCACGACAGATAGACGAAGAGCAACCGACGACTTAAATTACATGAGCCTTTTGTATGTGCATTGCATGGGTTCTTTATGTTGGATTTATTTTTTACGTTGGGTTTGTACCCAATAATGCATTAGAAAGATGACATACCACTTTTTATCTATTAACTTTAGTTTTACTCTTACACCCTAAAAAAAATAACATTTAAATCTTCTCTACACATGCAGGTGTAAGCAGAGTGTAAGAATAAAATGTATACTATCAATTTTTTGTGTATGACGCAATGACGGACGGCTTAAATGATTTATTTTGAAGCCTCACTAAAATAATAGTGATAGAGATGGGCCAAACATACACAACAATACCATGGAGTATGCTTAGATACAGCTTAGTATGCTCAGGTCAGGATGATCCGGACTTGATATGAGTTAGATTGAAACAGGACCAATATGTCATGTTCAATTTTGGCCATGTTGGCATTTGAAGCACCAATGCGAATAATGTACACAATGGGTGCACAAAATAGCTCTTCTCCATGTCCATGATGGACAAATTGTGAACCACAGGTATGTGTATGCACAAAATAACTCTTCTCTATAGTTGATGACATCCCCTCTTATTGGACCTAAACCCAGGGGAGTCAACCACCAATCCAAACAAGTTTGTCTAGCCCAAACAAACAAACATTATAGTCATTTTATAGGCGCCCTCCAAAATTTTATTGGCAGTCCCCGATTATAGGCACCCCCAGATATGCATTTGTTGTTGTTGGCATGTCTCAATCTTATTGTCACCCCCAAGGAATTGATTGATAGTTTTTTAGACAATTGGAATACCCAATGCCCTCTTCAATGAAATGGAGAATAAGGCTTTGTGTGATGAATAGTTGTTTGACCAAAATGGGAATTGCTACTAGTAATTGTGGAATCAAACCAAATTGACCAATAACATTTTTTGGGGTGCCTTTAAAAATTTCTTAAAACATTATAACTTGGTGGGCCGTACATGGAGCAAGCTGATTAGAGTGTTAGACCGAGTAGACAATTGTGTAGGTCAAGCAAACTAAGTGCTATTTTTTTCACATTCTTTTTAAGGAGGTGTATTTCCATCCTTAATCCAACAATTAAAAGTTGCAAAATCAACTCATAATTTTTCATAATCCCTTAAAAAAGTGCAACTTTTAATGGTTAGATTAGGGAGGAAATGTACATCACCTTAAAAAGAAGGTAGACAAAATAGGACTCAAGCAAACTAACTAGGCTATTAAAAGATTAAGCTGTAGCCACCTAAGCAGACACATCACTAGAATGTCGATATAGCTTTACCGCCAAAACTTGCTTTTATTGTGGTCTACTTTAGCAACTATGTCTTCAAACTAGCCCTGAAGGCTAATTAATCATGAAGTACTCGAGAACTTCTACGAATTACGTGAGTAAAATTCAATAAACGTCACTAATGAGTCCTGAACCCACTGCCTCCCACAAGTAAACGGAATGCACAATAATGGACACAAAGACTCATGTACACATTATAAACTCAGTCAATGTTCATATTCTCGAACCATAAACCAAAATAAGTGATCAATTCACCTCTATCATATGTGTGCATGGAGATGCTCTAATAGTTAATTTTCAATTAGAATGTTCTAATTGTCATGTAAATCAACATATCTATAAAGTTTAAAACTTCTAACCTCATCAAAAGTTAAATAGAAATCAATTGTAAAAAAGATGTTAAAAAAAGTTTATTTTAAGATCGAATTTAAAAATTTTAGAATGAACTGATTATTTGTTACAATTATCTGCACATGGTAAGTCACATTAAAAAAAATCCACACAGGATAGATCATCACCAAGAACATCATCATTCATGTATAGGGGTGCAACATGGGGAGGGTGTTTTAAGTGGGCTGCAATTCATTAGTGCCCTAAAAAGAACTACACTTTTATGGGTAAAACATTATCATATTTTTCTGTCGTAAATAAATAAAAAAAGAGAAAAAATAATAAAAATTCAGCTGCAACATTCTAGGGCAGTCAGTTCAAATGTGGAAAAACTTGACATCTCAGTTTTCACATGTTTCATAACCGTCACGTGTGAGAATCTCATGCTCCACACGTGATAATCTAAACCATCAAACAGATATTAGTCTATGTTACTACAGCAAGTTACAACCTTAGCTCTCCTATACACTTTACTCTCTTCCGGTTTTGCTTTGAAAACTTGGTTATGTAAAACTTTAAACGTAAAACCAGAGAGAGAGAGAGAGAGAGAGAGGTGTCTTTAATGGCGGCACTTAAACCCTAACCCTAACATTAAATCCTAAACATTTTTCGAAACCCTAACTCTCTCCTCCTTAAATACTCTCCACTACAGGTGATCTTTGTTGTTGATTGATGATTGATAATCATACAGATTGATATATATTAAAACAGAGAGAGAAAGATATGGAAATTGATTCGGAGAAGTCGAATAAACAGAAGGCGGAAGCTTTACAGGCTTTGGTGAATGGTCCGTTATCATCTTCGATTGCGAAACTTTCAGGTTCTTCAAGAGTTATTCCTTTCAATGAAGATTTTCATTTCTATAATAACTTCGAAGAATTCAAAACTCCAGTTAAAGAGATGTCTGAGAAATCTAAATCGATGTTGAAAAGCATTGGATTTTCAAAGTGTCCATTAGGGAAACCTTTTCCTTTTCCTGATGATTCGGATGAGTCTCACGATTGGTTGGTTGATTTAAGTGACGAGATCTTTGAAAGATTTGATGCTTCAGTTGATGAGTTTCAGAGAGTGAGAAATAAAGAGGAGGAAATCGGGAGGAAGATTAGTTCTGTGGATTCTGAGAGTGGGTTTCAGTTGGTTTGTAGGAAAAATAAGAAAGGATTTAGTAAGGATATGGAGAAAGAAGAAGGTAAAAATTTGAGTCCTTTAACTTCAGTTAAAATGGCTTCAAGGGACAAGAAGACGACTGGGGCACGACCACGGGTGCCGTTTCATATACCGACTATTCGTCGGCCGCAAGACGAGTTCAGTATTATTGTTAACAATTTGAACCATCCCTTTGAGCATGTTTGGTTGGACAGGAGTGAGGATGGGACCAGAGTTATACATCCCTTGGTTAGTGGATATTTAATTATTTCCAGTTTCTTTCAATGGTTTTAGTTGTTTTCTTCATTTGTGTCCCTTCCTGATAATAATCTTGGTATTTGAGAAGTTCTTAAGTTTTTTGCTTAATTGATCAATAAGTTGTTTGTTTCTCCTTAAACATGGTAGATTGCCATTTACCTATCTCTATGATGACCGAGGTTGAATGGATATTTAATTATTTCCAGCTGATAAACTCAGTTTTCTAATGGGTTTCGATGTTTTATTGCTCTCTGTCTTTTCTTGATTATAATGTTGGTATTTGTGAAGTTCTTCGCTTTGGCGTTTTATTAGTAATGGTTTCTCACTTAATTGATCAATAAGTATTTTGTTTCTGTTTAAACATGGTAGATTACCATTTACTTATCTCTATGATGACTGAGGTTGAATGTACTAATCATTTGAAAGGATCCTGTTATCACAAGTGGTTGCGTTCTTTCCTTACGTCTAAGCTTTGATATTTATCTATTGAATCTATAGCCTCAGTTGTTTTCATTTTTTTAAGTAATCATTTTTATGAAATTGATTCTAATTTTTTGATTGATTATAGTTTTTCTTTTCTAGAATTTTGAACTATTTATTTGTTATTTATTTTTCAAAATGAGGCTTATGCCTTGGTGCCTCGTGACTACACCTCACCTTTTGAAGACAAGCTTCCTCAACGCCCGACCTAGCCTTCTTATACATTGTTTATTAAAGACATATAGATCAAAAATTATAGGGGCTTCGTCGTTCAATGTGAAAATGAATAGCTTCTTAACAAGTAATGGTATTTTTTAGAAAGAGAAAACATAGGAGCATCAGTGCCTTTTTTGTGGATTCAAGGTTATTTAATATATAAAATACACTTATTAAGTCATTTATGTATGTTAGGAAATAGGAAGTCATTTTGGGAAAGATAGTATAAAAATGATAAGTATGCTGAAGAAATCAGGTGATAGCTCCAAGGATTAGCTGCACGATGTTTGCAGATATATTTTTTTTATATATAAACTTATGCATTTTATAACATAATATTCAATTCTAAATTTTTATGCGGCTTAGTAAAAATTAAAATTCAGATCAGTGAATTATGTTTATTTACTAATAAGGTAATCTATACATATGACATAAACAGCGAAATAAGAGTCATTAAAAAAGGCATTTATTGCGATTCTAATTTATATTCCTAAGTAAGATCTTATGTTTCCAAGTCCCGATGGATTTCAATGAATGTAGTGCAATTAAAGAAACCTTAAAGTTAAAGATCAAATTGATATTCAGAAAATTTCGGGTAAAATTTTTTCTTCCTATGAAATGAGTGTTAGGATTTATTTCTTTACAAAAGTGGTAAATATTCCATGTTACCCAACTGGATTGACAAGCTGTTGTAATCCTTTGCTCTGAACAATGTGAAGGACATACCTAATGTCACCCTATGAAGTTTCTATGGGAGTTACTTGTTATGCTTTTATTAACTGTGTCGTAAATGTTCGGTTGGCTCCACTCTTGTCCGAATATGCTTTACTATAATTCCTCCTACTCTATTGGCATGCTTGGCAATGGGTTTAACAAAAATTTCAGTTGGATCCTCTTTCATTTATTCTGTATTGTAACATCTTCTCCTAATGTTCATATCTTCTTTAATACAGGAGAATCTCTCTGTGTTGGATTTTGTTGATAGAAATATTGGTGATGTTGAACCAGTAAAACCTCTGCCAACAGAAAGTACGTCATTTAAGCTCATAGAGGAAGTCAAACAGCTGAAAGAATTAGCTAATTCGCTGCGCAACGTGAATGAATTTGCGGTAAAAGACTTTTCTTAATTGATCTTATCAACGTTAATGTGCATTTACAGATTTTACCATTTTTGTTGTCTATGCGCTTAGATATTGCACAGGATGTTTCTGTGCATGATATAAATGCAGTTCTTCATGTGCATAACGTCTGTTTATTGAAAAAAAGAAGAAGGAAGGGATGAAGACAATGGAATTCATAATCAAGTATAAGTTATACCTAAAATTATTTGCTAGTGTTTTATGAATCTGATACCTTTTTACATGTTTAAGATAACATCGGATCCAGAATGTGTTCCAGAATAGACCCCAGAATCCAGATATTTCAGAATTTTATATCATTGATCTTACCTACATACTGTTGTAACATTTAACCCCTCTTGGCCTAGATCAGTTGGTCAAAAGCTTTTGGCATGCTTAGGAGATAGGTGTTCCTTAAGCAAGCAATCTAGGCAAAGTTTAAGTGTGCATAGGTGGTAATTTATCATTTATTTAGATAAAAAGATCATTTGTTGATTTAGAAGGTGAAAAGTTTAAATGTGTATCTAATTTAAATACTTATCTGGATGGGTATTTGTTTTCCATGTGTATAATGTCTAATCTTTAGAATGGACCTCCTTTTTTTCTCTCTTTTTTCTGTATTTTTAATTTTTCCCTTTTTTGTCCTTTCTTTGTAAATCTTGTAATATTCTTTGCATATTGGCATTTTATAATAAAATTTACTAATCAGAAAAAGGACCTATCTGGACAACAAAAGCCAAATTAGATTTTGTAACTTGTCAAATTACATTTCGTAACAATTTACCTGTGGGCCTCGAATACGAGTTAAAAATAATGTGGACCTATCTGACCTATACACATGTTGTGATAATCTCACGGATTTTTTTTTTAATGTCTTGAAGCATCAGGATATTCTCACAGATTTATATGAGTCTGTGGGATCCACATGGAGATGAGTCCAGGTCAATGTTGAGGAAGATCTTCATATTGTCCAAATGCTAATATTGAAACTTCTAACCTTATGAAAACTGGACTATATTGAAATTTGGGAGTGACTAGAGGTTTCGTAATGGCCTAATATGGATTCGTCCAGAGGATAGCCACATCACACATGTAAATGATCCTAAAGCTGAATTTTGGTGTGTCTTAGAGAATAGGCCAATTTGAAATTTTAAGTTTTAGCAGTCCAAAATGTTCACTCAATTTTAACGGTGAAACAGACTGGCATAATCAGTTTCAGGCTTTTAGCTGTCCAGAATCCTCTTTTTTAATGCTTAGAAGAATAGGGTGTCGAGATCATCCTCAGTAGAGACTAGCTCTAGAGTGTAGGTTTATCTTCAGTTGGGCCCCAGACTTGTGTACAAAACCGCATATGCCATAATTTTATGTACACTCACATAAGCGCGAGCCTTAATGTTGTAATAAATCCAAGTTTTTGCACTCAGTTCGTAATTCCTATTGCAACATTTTCCATGCCTACAAGAAATTAATTCGTTTGGCAAGTAATAACGGTTTCATAAAGTTATGGATAATATCCAAGTGTTAGAATCTTAAGTTGTCTCATTTACTAATATTATGAAATCTTATATACTATTTACTCTTAATGTTTTTGATGTTCTTAGCCTGCATGATGAAGTTTACCTTGTTGTGGGTCTTTTGGATACTAAAGTACAATGCACATGGACCCCTTGTTCAGAAGGGCACGCATAATTTCAGTACTTACCTGTATCTATAGACAATTTTTATTTTTTGAGTTAGACACATACTCATTTAGTCATTTTGATTATCTTTGGACGCTTTCTTACTCGCATTGTGTGGGAGTACGAGGACTCCACAGATCTTCCAATTTTTAAAGTTTACCAGTTTATAGTTACAGGATCTTGTACTTAGAACAATTCCTCCACTTCGGCTGTTGTGATTTATACAGTTTGCAGTCCCCAATAAGCACAATTTCCAGTTGCACTTATGGCCTGTTGCTCCTCTTTCTTCCAATTTTTACTTGCAAGCATGTTAAGAACAATATGTTTAATAAGGAATACCTAGATTTGGCTCTTAAACAACTATTTCATTCTTAATTGCTAATCATGCATCTTCTTATTTGGGATCACTAATTCCTAAGTTGCTGTTGAACCTGATAATTGCTAAGGGGTACTATACTTCGAACTCAATGCATCTTTACTCCCTTTATTACTGCTATCTCTGCTGCCATTTATGATTTAAAAGCTAGGATGGTTCATCTCTCTATTGAATCTAAACTGATTGTTTGCTGACAAACTCTTCCCTGTTTTTATGTTGTTTAGGTTGATTTGGAGCATAATCAATATCGATCCTTTCAAGGACTGACTTGCTTGATGCAAATTTCGACTAGAACAGAGGATTTTGTGGTAGATACATTGAAGCTTCGTGTTCATGTTGGTCCATATCTAAGAGAAGTCTTCAAGGACCCGTCTAAGAAAAAGGTAGGATCTCTTATTTTATGATTAGAATATCTGACTTCTGACATTTGACCATATGTTTTTACTTAATTAGGTCATGCATGGGGCTGATCGGGATATACTGTGGCTTCAACGAGACTTTGGCATATATGTGTGCAACTTATTTGACACTGGACAGGTCTTATAATCTTACCTTGAAACCTGCTACTTTGGATTCTTGAGTTTCTTTCTGAAAAGGATTCCCTCCCTCTGCTTATGTATGTAAAAAATTCTATCTGATGGAACTTCTATAACTGATTGTGGCTTATAATGTTAATTTTAGAATCACCTCTTGATCGTCCTTCATTCATCCATCTGTAGAAATTTATTATGCATACCTTTTTTATAGCAAAATCATATTTTCTGCTATTTATGATTGGAGGTAAGATCTTAACTGACTATTCTTTCAAAAGTTACCTTAATAGTTAGGCTCGTACCGAAACTCATGGTTTCAACTTTCAAGTATCAGATATGTATTGTTGTCGTCTGTGACTGATTCACCTTTGCATGGTTACGTTGTCTGATTCCTTCAAGTAACAAAATATGAACCTAAGAAGGCATAATAACTAGAAATTGGTGTTGTTCTGAGGAGAATCTTACCCAATCACCGTCAGTTTAAGCTTCTGTCTTCCATGGTTTTGTGTACAACTCCAAGATGCATAGTGGTTGGGGCATTCAGAATAATGACATGATATCATGACTAGTTAGGAAAAGATCTGAGTCTAGAAATCTTTGAGACCATCCAAACTTTGTTATTAGGTAACCCTTACATTGAAAAAGTGTTTGGCTTGGATCAATAGATGTATTATATGCTCGGCAGCTCACACTTCTAGTACAAGAATGAGTACTCTTCTCTTGGACCCAGCCACCTATCTTTTAAGGTTTCCATCTCATCATTGACGTTGTCATTCACAATTACAAACCCAATATCATCACCGTAGACAATGGGTTCGAAACCCTAGTGTTCTGATGCTTTATGAACAAGCATAGTGGCAAACATCTCTGATGTATATCTTTATCTTTTTGGTGTATGTTGAATTTATTCATCTCGACCAAACCATCAAACCAATGGATGACTTGAAGTACCCAGATATTGCCCACTGGTTCCCCCATGTTTGTAGATCAACAATACCCCATGTCATTCTTTTCAAGAGCCGACACTTCCTTTTTTGTTGCTTCTTTCATTTTGGGACGAGAAAGAGCACAATATGGTACACAATTAGAAATAGTACATTGCTCAAAAGGCAGTTTGAGGATTTGTATGCCTCAAGGTGTGTTGCAGGGTGAGGCTATAGGTGGATCTAACCTTGAGGCTCTAACCTTGATGGTAAGGCATACGCCTCTTGCAGGTTGGGGGGTAAGTCGGCAATAGCCTCAAGGCATAGTGAGGGTAGTTACGTACACTTTCTGGAAAGTGTATTATTTGGACCACCCAAATCCGTTGTCAAATCCTTTTATCCGTATTTCAATCAATTCCCTGAAATACCCTTTTCTGGTCTCTTATATAAGTTATATTGTTGGGTCTGGCCTTTTTAAGGGACTTAAATATGTTCTATACTGCTATTTACTACTTGTAATTCTCCCAAAGCTTCATTGTTGCTTTTTCTGGATGTATAGGCCTCAAGAGTTTTGCAGTTGGAGAGGAACAGCCTGGAGTTTCTTCTGCAGCACTTTTGTGGAGTAACTGCGAACAAAGAGTAAATCTTCATTTCTGCCACTTAATTCTGTTTATGGGCGCATGTTTGTGCAAGAGGTCCTCGGTTCAAGTCTTTTCCCTTGATTGCCCAGTATATGAGGGATCTGCCCTTGGAGTTGGTTTGGTGCTTAAAGAGCCACAGGCCCCCTCGTTACCCATACAAAAAAGTTTTAGAAGTTGGTTAATTCTGTTTATTGGCATATTTAAACTTCTAATATTTTTGTGGGAGTTTTTTAGAGTTGATTTGAGTATGCCGTACCATTCAATTTGTTCTAATGTCTTTCATACTCTGGAACCGCAAACCATTTATGCAGATACCAGAATGCAGATTGGAGACTCAGGCCTCTTCCTGATGAGATGCTCAGGTAATTACTCTATTGAACATTTATTAGAATGGATTGTTTCTAATTTTCGATTGTCCTACTTTCTCCACCTGCTCCTCAATTTTAAATTGGTAGTTAATGTTTATTCTGTCGTCACCATCTAGTTGAACTTTCATGTTGACAGATATGCCAGAGAGGATACCCATTATCTGTTGCATATTTTTGATCTAATGAAAGGCAGGTTGCTTTCAGCATCTACCAGCTCTGAAAATGGTGATCATCTTCTGTTGGAGGTATGGTCTTTCTAAACCATACGTTCCGTACGTGCATTTGTAGAAAGTGTAAAAGCATAATCTCAGTTAATACGTTTTTAGCTATTCAGGGATGACTTCATGCGATGATGATATGTTTTAGTGCATGCAGTTGTTTGTATATAAACCTCTTACATCAGAGTTATAGTATTTGTGTTCAGCTTCATGTTCTTGTTACTTGTTATATTTTGATTGAGCTTATACAGAGGTAACTTTTTATGACTGATTGTGTTTCATGAGTTTGATGGTAGGTTAACAAGCTTGTGGCTTCTTATTTGTGTTTGATGGTGGGGATATTTGACCCTGGTTAAAAAGCCCCTAAAAATCCCCAATTCATGTGTGGCCCACCTTGTGGGTCCTATAATCCAAGACTTAGGGGGTGATTGTTTTTTTGCCACTAATTAGTGGCTGGCTTACACAAAATACTCTTTGTTTATCACCACTAACTAGTGGCAAACCTTTAATTTTGGGCTTCAAACCCATGAAGTGGTAGTAAGTGATCTCAAACCACTTACTACCACGTAATGAGTTTGAAGCCCATAATCAAAGGATTGCCACTTACTACCTCTAGTTAGTGGTAAAAAATAAAGAGTATTTGTGTGGGTCCGCCACTAATTAGTGGCAAAAAAACAATCACCCTATAAGGCTCTTTACGGTTCCCTATAGTTGTTTATATACTCTTTTTCTGTAAGTCGTACATAGATACTCTGCATATTCTTGCATTTAAGATTTTTCAATTTCCATCTGTTAATGACCTTAGTGATGTTTTAATTTTCAATTTTGAGGATGTGACCTTCAACATCTTGTCATCCTTTGATCTTCAAAAAAAAGCACGAGCCAAACATCAAAACCGGAACCACTTCATGGTTGGAGCTGTTTTTAGTTGAAACTACCCTCGAACTAGGTCATGATTGGACTAGGCCTTGGAATATGAATTTTCCAAAGAGGCCCGAGTTGTATGTTGTTTACCTTTTCTGTTTCTTATTCACATTCTTTAACTACTACAATTGTTTTCTGGCAATATGGCGCTACAGCTGCTACATGTGTAGCGGAAGGTATTACATGGATAGACTGGAAAGGCAGAACATGATATTTGTATCTGACACCAAAAGTTGGATGAGGCTCTTATAATGATATTCTACCAACTATTAGAAGATTTTTTCCATGTCAATCGGTATTAGGTTTTGACTCCGTTACCTGAACTCCTCCTACTGTTTACAATTGGACTAATATAACTATTACAGTTTTCATGTAACTGTCAGAGTTAAGTCTCGTGGATAGCTTTGAGATATGCTTAACATGTAAAGTTTGGGTCATGTAGTAAAATTTGTTAATTTACAGTGTTTCTCTTCTAGTCTTGTTTACATCATTAACTTGCCCTTCTGCAGTTGGAAAAGTTTTAATATGTAAGATCTTTCTTGAGCCATTGTGCTTAAACCTCTCATATTCCACTGTTATATATACATAGGTTACTTCAAGAGTTTTTTTTTTTTTTTTTGTTATATATCAAATTTCTTCTTTTCTGCATGTAAGTGGTGTTGGGTATTTTATGTTTTGTAACACGCAGTAAAGTTGAATTCTTAAGTCTACATTTGCATCGATTTTTTCCCAGCTTCTATAAATGGGAGTACGATTTCCACCACTTTTTTCTGCTTCTTCCTCCCCTTCCTTTGCAGGAATGTGTTTATTTGTCACTACAAGTCTACACTATCATCAATATTTGTGTTTGCTTACAGGTCTACAAGCGGAGTTGTGCCATTTGCATGCAGCTATATGAAAAGGAGCTCCTGACGGATGCATCATATCTCTACATTTATGGGTATGTTGCTTACTGCTACTTACTTGCCTGAAAGTCTTGCGAGCTTATGCATGGAAAGGAAATGAATGAAAAAATTCATTACTTTGTCCATTGTTAGTTTGGTTATTTTCTGCAAAAAAAAAAAATGTTTATAAGAGAGAACTATGAGTGAATTTTTCTTTCTATTGCTTTGGTCACAGGTTACAGGATGCTGATTTCAACTCTCAGCAGCTTGCTATTGTTGCTGTAAGTTATTACTGTTTCTCCGCTTAAACTTCATCCTGTGACATTAAGAGAACACACACTTGGAAGATGGAATCTGACAGAACGTTGGAGAGATGTCCTACGGTCCTACCTGTCTGGTTCATAGATTTGGCGCACATGCCAGCAATTTGGGACCCAAAATTCAATGGGTCTGACAAAAAGTATTGCCTAGGACAAACTTCAACCTGATGGGTGTATTTTGTTGCCTCCTCGTAGCATAGATGCCACATGTTGGTTCTTAGAGATTGTGTCAGTTATTTTTTATAGTTTTGCTTAATATACTAGTCTGTTATTTTTATTTACATGCTGAACTAATGTTGCAGGGGCTTTATGCATGGAGGGATGGTGTTGCCCGTGGGGAGGATGAAAGTACTGGCTATATATTGCCAAACAAAGCTCTACTTGAAATTGGTATTTTGCATCCTGTGCTAACTTTATGTAGATTTGGAGCTACTTTTTTTCTTCATTGTTCCCTGAACTGGCATATTAGTTGTTATTTTATTATTATTTTGATTCTGACTTCCAATACAAGTTAACTTATTCCATCCTTCCTTATTTTCAAATTAAAAAGCCAGGCAGATACCCCTCACTGCTGGTAAGCTGCGCCGACTAGTAAAGTCAAAGCACCCACATGTTGAGCTCCGCCTTGGGGAAGTAGTTAGCATCATCAGAAATTCAATCCAAAATGCTTATGCTTTTGAAGATATTGCTGAACAACTAAAGGAACATGCAGGGATGGTAAGATAAGACTCGTATGCAAACAAGTTTAGAATCCAAATATGAACATAGAGTCCATCTCATTTTGGTAATTATGAACTATAATTTTTCCAAGATAATACACGGACCCCACCATTTTCTTTTATGGGTATGGGCCCAGTGCCCCACCAATTCGTTGATAAAGCTCCTTCAATCATTGAGACACATCTTATGTGGGCTATGATACACAAATGTAAATCCCTAACGACCTTAAACTTTTAGCTGAGCTAAAATCATGAGGGCTCAAATTTTATGTTCATGACCTTAAGGCAAATTCGTCCTGTGGATGGGTTTGGAAGGTCTACTATGTTTTTGCTTTAATACTAGGCCTCAACCGGATCCAAGATGTGGTGCACTGGTTGAGTGTTACAGATCATTAAGCCTAGGTCCATATGACCTGACCAAAACATTCTACTTTTTCTGAAGAACAAAATCGCTTGTATTATTTTCTGCTTTTGTAAAAGTGGTCTCTTACATCCATAGGCATCCAAGCAAAATATGGAGGTGGTTCCCGATGAATTTGAAGCCTTGCCTGCTTCAGAGGATCCTACAGTGATGGAGGCTACACCCACTCAACCAGAAAGAGTTAACGGCGAGGTTAGCAACAGAGTAAATGGAGTTGAACACGAAGAAGCTTCTGTGCTTGTTAAGGAAAAAGCTTTGGGAATGAGAAACGGCTTTGGTGAAGTTGGAGATAGTAAGAAAGAAGAGAATAACTATGGTCCAGAGCATTTGAAGGAAAGTATGGGACCCACAAGTATTGGGACAGGCTCTGAATGTTTGACAAAGGCTGTACGTTAAGAACTCTTCTTCAATGAAAATCAATTGTTTTCATTTCTTTTCTGCCTAGGTTACTGAGTGAGAGTTCGTCCCTTTGCAGGTTCCTGAGGTAACTGTCCAAGTACTAAAAAAGCCAAACCGTGCTTTTGGAGCATTGCTAGGGAATATGGGGTCAAAGAGAAAACTTGATCCAAATTCTAAGGTGAGTCTTTTTAATACTTTTTAAGTAGTTAGAACTTGGAAGCTTCCTCATTTTGAGATTTCACATCATTTTTCAAATAAAAGCCTTTTCATCTTGGTGTTAAAAGACAATGTTTGCAGTCCACCATGTAAGTTTATCCTGTAGACTACTATTCATTTGTCTGAACTGTTAATCACATAATTTTTCCGTAATCCTTGGATTGTGTAAAATAAGAAAATCCCAGGATTCACAACTCCCAAGTAATATCCAAGAAATTTTTTTACGCTCCTGCTACCTGTTTAAATTTTATGACGTGGTTTACAATGTTATGTACCCTTAAAAATATTTTGTGCCATAAAACATTTTTCTGAAGAAAAAGATAAAAATGTTTCAGGACAAGGCGGAGATCAAAGTCGAACAGATAAAATCCACTGTAACTCTTCCGTTCCATTCGTTCTCAGGCAGGAATGAACCATCAAAATCACTTGCAGGAGAGAGCAATAAACCTGTAGAGATCCCAATTTCTACAGACCTTGTTCCCGAGCTGGCTGAGGCTACCAAGTTAGAAGAGATAATCTCCCTGGAAAGTGATGTGAACAATCACTGGGTGAATGATGACAGCACTGGCTTGGAATCAGATGCAGAGGATGAGCCCATGTCTCTCTCTGAATTGTCCACCAGCTTTAAAAAATGCTTCAAGTCAAAAACTGAGGCAAGAAACCACAGAAAGGTTGAGGGGTCTCAAGAATCGGAAGCTTGTTTTCAGTTGAAGCCATTTGATTATACAGCAGCCAGGGAAAGAATTAGATTTGGGGAAGATCGAAAGCAAAAAATGGAAACAGAGGAGGATGAACAAGGCCTTAAAAGTCCAGCAGAGTCCAAGGGTAGACGTAAAAAACCAGTTATGACTCGGATGCCTACAGAAGAAGAGGCTAAGGAATTTCAGCAGCAGGCTAGAAGGCGTCAGGCTTTCCCACAGAGTGGGAACCGAACTACGACCTTTCGCTAAACGGTGATGGTGGTTTGTGCTTTGGCTTTATGTTGTTCTTTTCTTCAACAAAACTGAAAAAGAAAGAAAGGAAAAAAAAAAAAAAAAAAAAAAAAACCTATTTGGCCTTGAGCCTTCAAGTTATAAAGGATTGCAAATAAATGCAGTATAACATCAAAATTTACAGGTTACCCTTGGTTTTCTTTCTTTTTATTTTTTATTTTTTATCATCATCCCCTCTGACTAAGTCTAGTTGCAGAAATTTTTTTAGAAAGGTGATTTCTAGGTTGAATAATACTTCTACGAGCAATATGCAATCTAACAGGGTTTGTTTCAGGTTCTGGTACAAATGAACAAAAAAGAGGCTGTTTGGAGAGGAAACAATTTTTTTTATAGGCAATACCTTAGTAACCAAAACCTTGGTATAGGGGTGACACTCCCGCTCCGGAACTTCGCGCTCCCGCTCCGAATTACGCTCTGACGCTCCTGCTCCGAAGGTATTTTAGAACTCAGAATATTTTTTAATCGGCCGCTCCGACGCTCCCGCTCCCGCTCCCACTTTCGTTTCCGTTCTGATCCGCGCTCTGGTTACTTAGGGCAATACCATTGTATGCTTGCAATTATTAGCACCCCGTGGTAGTCTATCCTGGGTAGAGGAGAACCTAGGTGTAAGATACTGGGCACGTCCATTCATTGAATTGTGAATGTGTCCCCTATGTTCTAGGATCCTGGGTCCTAAAGAATCTCTGTTGAGGAGGATATTGCACTTAGTGCTTCATTTATTTTGTTTTGGGTAAATTAGTGCCCACATAGAGATGATCCATGACCGATTTCTACGAGGATGTTCTCATCGTAATTGGTGTAATTGGTCCATCCTAGAACTTCTAGCCTAATCAAAAATATATTGGAAACCAACAGTCAAGAAAAATGCTTGAAATTTTCCTTTATTTTTCAAGGACTGATTTTAGGGGTTAGAAGTTCTAAAATAGGTTGATTTTTGAATATTATAATATACATGGTGAAGAGAACATCATCTTTAAAAATCAGCATTTTGATCATCTTTGTGCGGGCACTCACAAAAGGATTGATGCAGTAAGCCATGGTTCAATATCCCTCATCTTTTCTTTTCTTTTCTTTTTTGTACGGAGAGGGGAAATTTATTAAATAGCGAAAAAGTCAAAAAATAAAAGCAAAGCATGCAAGCCATACATTATTTAAAGAGAGTAGATTGGAGTACATTGAGTGTACATTAGGAAAATGCTAAATTTACTGCATTTTCTTACTACAAACTTTACTGCCTAGTCATCCACAGTTCTCAAATAATCTCAAACTCCTCGTGATTTGTGTCATTCTCAAATTGACGCAAATACCCTCCTAAATAGCCTTTGCAGTAAGGTTTGCAGTACACTTTGCAGTAAGTGTAGCATCACCGTATACATTGGCATGTGGGGCCCACCTAAGGATGAATTAGGGGCTCATTTTAAATTAGGATATTCTTTCAATCAGGTTGATCATCTTCACAAAAATAGCCCATTCTAAAACTCGTAACCCTATCATCTGGAGATTGGGAATCACTGAAAGTACTCCAATCCAACGGTAATTAGGTAGTCCAGCCCAATCCCTACCAACGAAATTAAGAAGAAAAGAAGGCGTAGAGTCCCACACCACAGCATATCTGATGAAGTAACACCAACATTAGGGCAAGGGTAATGGGAATTCCAAAATCCAATCCAAAAATCTATTGATCCATGGGTTAAGGGGTGGAGGGGTAATAGTGGGGGAGTAAGACTCAGATGATCAGATGGTCGGTGCGTCTATCTGATCATCACACCCTACACACACAAATAAGCTTATTGGGTCAATTTGCTATGTGAGATCATCTGATGATCACAATGCTTTCGAGGATCTGATGATCGTTCCACTATAGGTCCATTAACAATGGAAAGTTGCTTGAATTCTTGAATTATTGGATCCCACTATCAAGATGAAAATCCATGGATCCTTGGATTTTTGGACTATCCGCTGCCCCATTCGGAGAATCTGAAACAGTTCTCACCAAGGCTGAACAAACAGTCCCTTTCAGAACATAATATTTGATCAGATAATACTGTCATCAGGCTTGGAACAGTGGTTGTGAATATTGGCCTGCCAAGCCAAATGGTCTTTCCTATCAGCCGTGGGGCGTCATTTCTGAGCATACCATGATTCTGGTTACTTAGGTTTTCCCCATAAGAAACTTTGTGTTAGGTTTTCTCTAGGGTTCCAGCAATAACCTCCGAGCAAAATCATATAAACAACTTTTGAACACCGGTTTCTGTTTTTTCATTAGAGTTTTACTTGCAAAAAGCTTTGTAATATGATAGATCAAATAAGTTCGCTGCAACAAAAAAAACATGACAACCAATAACTCTTTTCTGCTAATACCAATTCCAAGCCCAAAGCAAAAATGATCAAAAAGTTGGGGAAAATAGAAAACCAACCACCATAGCTGACAAACAAATATATGTAAGTTTGATAACAAGCTATCTTCCTAACCAAGAGAGCTATTTTCAGGGCCCGCTTTCATCGCAGGTTTACAAAACGGCCTCTCCCACTGGCCACACTTAAAACAGTAGGAAAATATAACATACTGAATGGGGCTCATCCACTTTAATAAGTATTGGCCAACGGTAGAGGCCGCTTGGTGCACCTGTGTTACAGCTGGCATACAAAATAGCACTCTTTAACCAATCACAAGAATACAAGTCGATTGAAAAAAAAAAAGTAGGAACAATTTAACTACGAGAAAACACCCCCCAACAGAAAGCCAGGTTAATCCTTTTTTTTTTCTACTAACAGAAGTTGTTAAAGAAAAGCACTGAAGTATATAGTAAACGCTCTGGAAGTAATAACAACTATCATGGAAACCGTCTTTTTGCACCAATATCCGAATTTCAATCGCAATGTTCCATACGACGTACAAATCCTCTACCAACATATATATAGTCAGAAATACGAAAGGAAGAATGATCCTCCTCTCCCCATTCTGTCCCTAAAAAACACCAAAAACCGAAGAGGAATAATCTTCAGAATCTCAGAGTTTCCACATTGGCATATATTCAAAAGTCACTACTGAGCAACAAACAACATAAAGAAATGGAAGCTGCACTTGAAGACCCTCCTAGGAACAGGCCAATGTAACGAGGGAAACCCTGATAAAAAGAAATAAATAGTCAAAATGGCTATACCTTTAGAAGAAGCATTACATTCTAAACCCAGCAGAGAAAGTAACAATTATGATGACAGAACTAAAAATGAGGTAATTTATGCACATCATTATAATACATACACCCAAGGACTTCAAACATCAGCCAAAGAACCAGAAAATCTATCTCCAAATTGATGAAAATAATCATAAAGCAACATTAAAAGTAGATCCAGAAAAGATGGTCATGAATTGGTTCAACTGGGGGAATCAGTTGTTCACTGAAAACATTACTTGAGAAACATTTTGTTTTGAATATGTTAAGAATGTTATCCTGGAATGCCATTCTGCTTGTTTGGCCAGTTTATAAACACGGAGAGAAAGTAACAAGCAAAAAAAAGTTTGTGGTTTTTGTAAATAAAAAGATGAAGGGAGAGGACAGCATCCCTGCCAGATGAGAACTATGGTTCATCCTTATGGCATTCCTGGTTTTAGTTAATGGTTTGTTGGTAATTCAGGGAGGGGGGAAGAGGATCTCAGGATTACAGCTACGCACTTTTTTGTATTGCTAAAAGTTCTTCCCCATATCTTTCCCCAAACAATTACTTATTCCTTTTTATGGAACCTTGCTAGTGAAACATGCTAATCTCAGGTGAGCAACTTAGTTTAATGACTAGTCCATCTAGGCTCATAGGTCTAAGTAGGACGTTCATTATATTTTTCTCTGTTCTCTTCCTCTTTTAGTTATACTGCTCTTCTCTCGTTTTTCGTTTCTTTTTTTTTTCTTTTTTCTTTTTTTTCCTGAAGCCATATCCACTCTCTGCATTCTTGTAATTTCTATACCAAAATTTAAGATCAGGAATAACCCCCTTAACACGGACACATTCCAAGTTCAGCAGAACAACGATGCTGACTTTAGAACTGAAAAGGCGTAATCAACAATGTAGTTGCAGGGATAGTTTTACAATGGTCCCATTCGACCATATTATTGTTCAAAAGCTATACTTGACACGAGGTATTACAGATGATCATTCCACTTCTTTCCTTCTATTCAAATCAACACATTCATTTGCTATCAATACCTAACAAAGGATTTGCTTACGAAAGCAGCAATAAATTTATCTATCATCAGATTTGGCTGGCTAGAACCTTAGGGGATGTTCAACAAGCATCAATTAATGAAATAATAGGCAAAGACTCACCCAATTTCCCACTCTTACACTTCTAGTTGTGGAATAAAAGTGATGAAATACTTATTGGACTCTTTACCCTGCCATGCTTCAACATAATCTCTATAGGTACCCTCATTAGATCTTCCTTTATTGTGATGTAATGTGCTTCATGTGGGCTCTTTGGGATATTGACTTCTTCCCAAATCCCAATCCATGTGTTTTATTGTTGCAAATGGTCTCTTTAGCGACTTAACTACCCTCGACTTGGTGGCAAGGATGTGCCATCTAATTTTAATGTATTTCAACCTTCACCCCCACCCCCGAACCACCCACATAGAAAATCAATCTACAAAATTTGCCACTATTAAAACATTTGCACATAAAAAGGGGAAAATCATGTACTTCTATCTCTTGCTTCAAGCCATTTTGTTCTTACTTCCAAATAACTTGTTCATTTTAATCTCATAACTTTTTTGGAAAATGAAACAAATAAATAAAAAGAGCTGGTTTATGTGTTTGAGATGACCAAACTATTTGGAAATAAGATATAAGAATAAACTGGCTAATTTATCAACCAACCCCAGATGGACTCTCTGCTAAAGGACTCCTACACCCTATCCCTTTAGGATCTAAGCTTAATAAGTTTGTGAAATTTTTACCTTCTTTCACATGCATTCTGAAACCTCCATTCCAAATTTCTGTTCACTTGAATCTCTTTTAATTTCACACACGCGCACACACAAACACAAAAAACAAAGAATCGAGAACACTCATTGAAAGGTGTAGCTTCCAATCATTCATCTACTGAAGTAAATGAAGCTAAGTCTTGTATGTAGCCACAAAATAATCTTGAATGGAGAAAAATTTCTTATATGTTCCACATCTTCAATAAAATATTAATGGTCCATGATTTGTTAGATCTCCCAAGTTCTCTAGGAACGTCTACCAACATTTGCACAATAAAATCTATCGAGGAGAACATTTTTAATTAAGGCAACCATAAACTACCTCCACCTGTCCACCACTGATGACCCTTTACACCATGATCTACATCATCTAACTCTACTCTAGATCTTAATGTGACCACACTAATAACCAAATACTCAATCAACAATACCGACGACACCACATTAAGAATGTTTTACAGATTCCATGATCATCCCTTCTAAACTAGATAGGCTGACATAGCCCCTCTACCCTCACCTCTTATCATCTAACACTTGAACTCTTGGTGATTTCTTCATCCCTACCTTCACCATCTTATTGCTATTAGGAAAAAAATTATTCTAATAAATAATTCAGGGAATCACCTGATTCTTCAGGATATGGGATTGAATTGATAATTTTCCCTTTTGTTTGAAGTGACACTCCACTGCAATTATTATTTTAAGCATAAAATATATCTGTATTGATTTCAAGCTATCGAAGAACCATATGAATGTTTCTCTCTAATATACACTTTGTCCCTGGCCACAAGTAGCATCAACATGAACAAAGCTGTAATCGCATGATCATTGATTGTAACACACCAACACTACTTATGAATCTTCCGATCAAAAAATAAAAATACTACTTATGAATCTAATCAGGCAATCCAGATAACAAATAGCTTTCCAATTTCTGGTGATACATTTGTTTCTAGAAGACTAGACCCACCCCATTCTTGGAACCATATACCACGTTATACAATGCATGAATGTGTAACATTGATTTCATTCTCATGCTGCAACATGGCATCCCAACAAAGACAGCAATAATCCCGGTTTCCATGAACTACAAACATTAATTATTTTACCACACACACTGGACATTATAACTTACTCGAGCTTCCAGAAGTGGTGAAGCCCACTAACAAAATTGAGAGACTAATGGTTTGTTCTATGGCGTGGTTACATACTCCTAATTAAACAGCAAGCAATTCAAAATCAGAAAAACAAATCACCACACCGTCTGCAAACTTCTTATTCACAAGTACAGCCCATATTTTCTTGTGAAAAAAGTAGCAGTAGAAGAGGAAGACGTATCATAAAGGAACAGGAAACTCAGGTAAAGTTGGCATTATTAACTACTCACAGCAAAAGAATTAATTTATAAATAATCTAAGCAAGCCAAAATCTACTTTTAAACGCACAAAACACTAATTCAATCATACCATCAAAATACACAGCATAGTTTTATAAAGGAAGACGCAACCAGATAAAAACCCATATTGAATAGGAAAAACAAGGACATCCATAATTAGAGGGTAAAAAAACATACCTAACTCATTGTTGCTGCTGATTCTGCTGTTGTTGCTGTTGAGGATTCGGCGGTGGCGGCATTCCCGGACGTGGTGGTCCGTAGACTGGAATAGGCCCACCAGGTGGAGGCGGCATTCCAGGCCTAGGAGGAGGTGGCCCCTGCATCCCAGGACGAGGCGGTGGTGGCGGCCCTCTCATCATACCTGGAGGCGGAACCATGGGTCTCTGTCCAAACTGTGGCGGAGGCATTGAGAACTGTCCAGGTGGAGGTCCACCTGGTCTACCCGGAAACTGACCCTGCATAGGAGGCGGTGGCCCCCTCATCTGCTGTTGAGGCTGTCCAGGGAACCCAGGTGGGCGGATCACCGGTGCAGGTGGATAATTCATCGGTGGCGCCGAAAGGTTTGGTACAGGAGGACGAGAAATCTGAGGCTGCATCATACCGGGAGCAGGTCCACCAACGCCACGAATAGGTCCAGCCAAACCAGGCTGAGCTTGAACAAGTGGAGCCGTTGGGATACCACGACCCGCGGCGCGACCTAAGCCAGGACCAGCCATTGCAGCAGCGCCTGCAGCTTTAGCCCTCGATTCTTCAGGTGGAGGTGGTCCTTCAACAGTCATCGAAACAACTTCTTCCCCACGGAGAAGAACAAGCCCTAATGTTCTTCTTTCTTCTCTCTCTTCGTTTTTCTTTCCTTTAGCCGGTGGAAGCTTACGGAACTCTTCGCAGTCGCCAAGGACGAGATTCATGTGGCGATCGAACGCCATGAACTTACCTACAAGTTGACGACCATCTTGAATGGTTACTCGCATTCTGTAGTTGATGTACTGAAGCATCTTTGAACTCTTAGACATCGACATTTTCGCTGGATTGTGGTTTTTCGTACTCTAAAAAAAACCCTAAATCGAGGTTTTGGTTGGAGATGAAGAAGTTAGGGTTTTGTTTTTTGAGAGAGATTAGGGTTTCCAAGAGGAGAAAATGGAGAGGAGATCTTGGAATAGAGAAGTCTAGGGTTTGGAGATGGAAACTTCCAGCAATACCATTCCCCCTCTTTTAGGGGTTTTGAGGGTTTTTGATGAGAGGGAAAGGAAAGAAGAAGGGTTTTTTCGAGCGGGCAAAGTGAAAGAAAGAAGAAGGGGCTTAAGATTTAAAGAAGGGTTTCAGGGGGCGCTCCGTAGATGGGTGCTAATATTCGCGCCCCTAGAAATTATTTGGGCAACTCATGATTTCTAAGATACCTGTTAAATTTTTTTTATAGGACCTTTGGTCATTAAATTATTATCACCATCCGTGCAAACAACTGTTTGCTTGATTGGTTTGCGTCATTCCCTATGATAAGGGAGATTGTGGGTTCAAACCTGAAAGGTCTTAATATTGCTACATTCTAAAAAATAAAGATTGTAGGTGGTCACACTTGTGACTATGTATAATCTGATGTGATCTAGCCGTTAAGGAGATCAGCGTCCAAAAAATCATCCCTTGGATCAACCTGATCTATAGGATCCCACTGGCAAGTGTAAACCAAGTGTAAATAAATAAATAATGTTACGGTACATAACCAGTATTTTTTAGGTGCAAAAGGGGTTTTGGGTTGTTAATATAAATTATGCGGTGCATTATGAGGTGGAGATCATCGACACAAAATCAGCCCTTTGATCAACTTCAAGTAGCACTAGCGTTAAGTGTAAATGGAATGCAATTATTATAGAAATAAATGGGCATTATATGATTGGTACTAAATAAAATATATAACAGGACATCATGGGAATACAGACAGCAGTAGAGGGGAATTTTTAGGAAAATAAAAAATTGCACACAAGGCCATCGCGGCTCTTCGTCTCAAATTAAAGCCTCTTAGAAGCCGCATTAATAGTTTAGATTCGGGCAATAGTCCGTTGTACAAAAAAAAATTTATCACGATCTGTTTGTTGTGCACTTGTTTTTTTACATTGGGTTTGTTCCATACGGTACAAAAGAAATCTATTAAAATGGCAACACTTCACTCTTTTTCTCAATTAACTTTACACTTACTTTTATGCCCTTTTTGCACTATCATGTCAATCCATATGAAAACAATACAATTTTTTTTAAAGGAAACTATTGTCCAAGATACATATTTTTTAAGGTATAGATACACAAAATTAAGTGTGTGAGAAGCACAATAAAACTGCCAACAACATCAGATCAGGATCAAAGTCATCACCAATAGAACCGCCACCAATGAGCTATATATATATATGAGGGAGGTTATTGCACCCCCTCTTAGAACACCCCCTTATAACTCCCCCTCCAGTGGGGCCTACATGAATATGTTCTTCTCATTATGTATATCATCATATTAAAAAATCACTTTGTTCTAAAACTTCTAACTCATTCAAATTAACCTTTAAAAATTAGTAACTATTTGGTACCTATTTGAGGGGTCAAATAATTACCAATTTTTAAGAAGTAATTTGAGGGGGTTAGAAGTTTTAGAACGAGCTGATTTTTGAATATGATGATATACATAGTGAGAAGAACATCTTCTAAAAAAAATTAGCCCCTGGATGCATCACATGTGGGCCCCACAGGAGGGGGCATTATAAGAGTGCGTTCTAAGAGGGGGTGTAATAACCTCCCTCATATATTTATTACTAAAATTACATAGAAGAAACTCAATAGTAAACCACACACCTAAGAAGTTTCGATCCCAAGACCTCGGGAGTGATGCACAACCACTTGGGTAAAGACCCATGTGCAAAAAAAAAATAATACAAATTATGATATTGATGTACAAGATGAAAAGATTATCTTTACAAAAATTCAATCTTTGGGCCATCTTCACAAAAAAATCACACGCAAATGTAAGCAGAATGTAAGAATTATGGTAAGTAGAAGCAGTGTAACGGTATAAAGTTAATTTGAGAATGTGGGCAAAAAAATAAAAGAAAAAGAACACGATGAACCAGATAGGTTGCTTCAGTGTTTTTTAATTTTTAATTTTTTTATTTAAACCCTTATGATTTAGATTTCGTTAATGGGCCCAAATGGAGATGATCCAAAGGATATTTATGGTGAATATGTTCTCTTCACCATGTAGATCATTATATCTGGAATAAACCAACTCTAAAAACCTCTACCCCACCCATAACCCATTGAAAAATACATAATGGAGTTTTAACGCACCACCAATGAGCCGCATTACTTACTTCTGTTTGTAGGCCCACATAGAAATAATCCAAGGGCTAAATTGATAGCTACACCTTCTCTCGTTCCCACTCTCAGTTAGTGCTATGGTACCCTACTTAGTTCTCCATTTAAAACATTCTCTTCCAAGTTCCACCCAAATTTTACAACGCCTTTATTGTAGTCGGACCACCTTGCATGCGCGTACCCACCAATTTTTTTTTACTAAAAGCAAGGCCATTGGTATACCCTTAACTCCTCAAAACTTTGGGTGGGTTGAGAGTATAAGGGCATGGCAGGGCCAATGGCATTCAAGGAAATCTCGTGGAAGATTTCCACGAGATCTATTTTTTAGGATTTTTTTAAACTTCTCGCGTAATACTTCTGCGAGAGACTTTTTCTTCTTTTGTTTTAAGAATTTTTTTTCATCGCGGAAGATTTCCGCTATCCCTATTTTTTTGGATTTTTTAAATGACTTTTATCCTCTTCGCGGAAATGTTCCGCGCAGAGGAACTCTTTTGTGAGTACCCCTGAACCCTTAGCGCTACCTCAAACTAAGGGCTAAGTTGGGGGTTCTGATTCACAAGAGCACCCACTGGCCTTGGTTTTCAGTTGAGTTAAGGGTTCAAGAGTACCCACTGACCCTGCCCTAAGCTACTTGCACGAACATACCACTGTATGCATAGGTGTTTGTTATAACATCGAAAATGGATGTAGTCTATTTTCAGTAGTAAGAGGTGTCTCTTTAGTCCCGGCTGAGAATACAGTAATCCTGACGGAGGCAATCACGGTTCGAGATGATCCAAACAGCAGGCTGATTCTAGTTCAGATCTGCTCATTAATGGAGAAGAATATTCCTTCTTCTTCAATTTCTGCCCCTATCCCTCCAGACCCTAAAAATTCTAATGGAGCCAATACATATGCTGCTAAGGTAAGGCCCCAACGTTCATTATCCTCAGTCGATATTTCCTCTTTGCCTGAACCATCCCGCCGTGGAGATTTTCCGGCGATATCTCTGCCAGAGGATCTTTATGATATATGCTTGGATGAATGGAAATATAGTTTAATCGGTAGGCTGGATTTCAAAACTCTGAAATTTGAGGATGCCAAAAATAGTCTCCTGGATCTATGGACTCTCAAAGGTTCATGTAAATTTATTCCTCTAGGAAAGGGGTTTTTCACAATCAAGTTGGATAATAAAGATGACAAGAGACTGGTTTGGAGAGGAGGTCCTTGGGATGTAGGCCAACAATATCTTCGAATTAGAGAATGGATGCCAAACTTCAACCCTGAAAATCAAAGGATCTCATCAGCCATGGTCTGGGTCAGGCTTCCTGGCTTAGGAATGGAATTTTGGAAGGAGGAAGCTCTGCTCACCATTGGAAAAGGACTGGGTTCTCCGGTTCAGGTGGATGAAGCTACTATAAAGCAGTTGTATGGTTTCTATGCAAGTATCCTAATTGTTATCGATTTCGCTAAATCGATTCTAGAAAAACTTTGGATCCAAGGAAAATCATATGGATTCTGGCAAAAGGTAGAAATTCCTAGACCTGCAAAATTTTGCAACCATTGCAAAATCGTGGGCCATTTAGTTACTGAATGCAGAGCCATAAGGGATGTATTACAACCTACTATCACTGAGGAAAAAAATGAAGAACAAGTCAAAGGGAAAAAAAGAAGAAACCATAAAGGGAAGCAAATTGAAGAATCGGAAAGGGTAGAACCGAGTATGCCTAACATTATGGAAGAAGATAATCAAAATTCTTCAGAGAAGAGTCTTACTGAGAAGGAAATCACTAGTGAGATGAGTGACAAGGAGGATGACAGAGTGTTAGATAAAATTACCCAATCAGGGGAGGTCAGAATAATGAAGGAAACAAACCTACAAGTAGCTATAGTAAATAAAAAATGTTTGACTGAGGACCCAAACATGTTTGGTGCGCTGACTACAACAACAAATGAAGATGAAGAGAGTAATCACACTGAGGAAAATCTTTCAGAGGACTTGAGTGGGAATATAATAGACCCGGGAATTGCTCTGCAAGTTATGGCTTCCATACCATCTACAGCTAATCAGGGGAGTAATGAGAAAGAAGTAGAAAACATAAATCTCTCCAGCAAAGTTAAAGATGAATCTCTAGCAGTGAAGCTATGGGCTGATGCCGTAGAGCTGGAAGGAAAAATCACTTCTGAAATCAAAGCCAAAGAGAAGACAAAGTACCAGAAATCCAGTAAGTAAATTTCAATACAAAACACAAGATCTAAATCAAAGTCGGCTATGGGGAAGTTAGCAAATCCCCAAAAACCTTCTTAATGAAAGTTTTATATTGGAATATAAGAAGTCTTGCGAGACCTAAAGCAAGGGACAGATTGAGAAATATTGTCAATGATAAGAATCATAATATTATATGGGTAGTTGAACCTCTAGTTCACTACAATAGTAGCTATTTTACTGCTTTGAACCTAAGAAACATGAATTCTAGTGTAATTCACAACTCAACAAATGGTAGGAAGGGTAACATTTGGCTATTTTGGAACCAGAATCTCCAAGAGCCTAAGGTAATTCAGATGTCAAATCAAGCAATCACTGTAGAATGTGAAAATGTTCTGATAACTGGGATTCATGCTAAGGTTATTGCAACTGATAGAAGATCACTTTGGTCTGACTTGGAGGATATTAGTGTGATCGGTATGCCTTGGCTAGTGATTGGATACTTTAATGTTGTACTTCGTCCTGAAGAGAAGAAGGGGGTAGGCAACCCCGAATCTCGAATATGTCTGAATTCTGGAGCTGTCTAAACCGTTGCAATTTAATGGAAGTTCAAAACCAAGGCATTTTCTACACTTGGTGCAACAACCAGACTGGGGTAAGGAGAATCTATGGAAAGCTGGACAGAGCAGTGTGCAATATTGGCTGGTTGGAAAAGTATGGTGGATGGTCATATAAATGTCTTCCCAGGCATCTGTCAGATCATGCTCCACTTGTTGGAGCTCCTGCGTCGATAGCTAGACCTCTAAACTGCCCTTTCAAATTTCAAGAGATGTGGATATATCATCCAAGTTATCATCAATTCATTAAAGAAAACTGGGAGTTGGGTCTAAATGGAACCCCAATGTTCATTTTTACTCAAAAGTTGAGGAGACTGAAGAGTGCATTAAAGGTATGGAATAGATATGTTTTTGGAGATGTGGTTCATCAATTTAAGGTTAAAGAAAGATTGGTCGAAGAAGCAATGATTATCTCGGATGATGACCCTCACGACCTTGACAAATTGGCTAACTTGGTTAGAGCTCAAAGAGATCTTGAAGAATCTTCAGAAAGTTACAACAAATTTCTGAGGCAAAAAGCAAAGGTAAATTGGTACAAGGATGGGGAGAGCAATACAAAGTTATTTCACACCATGATAAAAGTTCGAAAAGGCCAAAACATTATAAATTATATCAAAACCGAGGAAGGAGTTGTTTTGAACAGCCAAAAGGATATTGCTGACTATGCGGTGAGGTTTTTTGACCAAAAGCTCAAACAAAGACCTAATAATATAAAGTAGTACCTTATGAAAAAGATTCCTGCTTTGGTAAC
>MVGT01000506.1:557954-571928 GCA_002174775.1 Macleaya cordata | reverse complement strand
ATTTTAAAGATCTCAATGTAAGATTTCCAAAAATATAATTTGTATGAAAAACTGATTTGTATTTTAAAAGTTATGTCATTTTTTGTTTTAAAAATAAAATAAAAAAAGTTAGTTAGTACTTACTGCTTATGTATTTATTGTTGGGGCATTTTTGTCAAGTAAAATGCACATGTGTGGTTTTTCACTTTTTTGGACTAAACTGTCATATTATTTTTAGCTGGGACTGAACCATCATATTAACCCTCAAATAGGACTAAACGGCCGTTCCCCCGTAATTTAATTTTATTTGTGTTGAAGAAAATTAATTAGGGTCACCGTTAGGGTCAATCCCGTTAAGGTTAGGGTGAAAAATTGACCCGTTTATTAAACGAGTCAGGGTTAGGGTTGACAAATATTGATCCTGTTGACCCGCAGATAACCCGTTGCGAGGTCTGATTTTACCTAATGGACCCCAAAGTTACAATTTTATTACATTTAACTTATTAAAACTCCCAACAGACCTTTATTTTTAAACTTCTTTACAAACACAACCTGAGATTTTTTTTTAAATACCCCTTTTGCCCTCCATCACTTGACAAGGCAGGTTGCTTAGGTTTTTTTTTTCCAAACCAATGTCCGGTTGTGCTCTCCGTCTTTCACAGATACGCCTCCATCTCTCTCTCTTTCCCTCCTTATCTGTTGTGCTATGTTATTAATCATGTGTTGTGCTATCTTAATCATGAGCTAGCCACTAAAAAAGATCT
Source organism: Macleaya cordata (assembly GCA_002174775.1). Classification (NCBI taxonomy): domain Eukaryota; kingdom Viridiplantae; phylum Streptophyta; class Magnoliopsida; order Ranunculales; family Papaveraceae; genus Macleaya; species Macleaya cordata. The sequence continues at coordinate 571,185 of MVGT01000506.1, read as the reverse complement.
AACAAACCACCATATGAAAACTCATTCCTAACCATAATTAATTGTTTAAAAAAATAAAAAAAATCATCTTCCTCTTGCTTCTTCCTCCATGACCACCGAACCTGGTTCTCTCATCCTATCAGATTTGTAATCTTTCTGACAGATCTGAAGATAAAACCCCAAAATTAGCCTCCAATACCTTGCCAAATCACAAAAAGCATCAACAAAACCCTAAATCAATTCCTGTCAAAATAAGGACTACATGATTGAGAAAGTAAGAGATGAACGCTTTGTTCCCATATCACAGCTTTATTGGAGTGCTTTCCTGCAACATGAAATTTGTTGATTTGATCCAGCCTTAAATATTATCCAAAACATAATCCTAAAAAATCAGGACCTAATTTCTGAGTAGCAAATAGTGATGAACGCAATGCTCTTAACAGTTATTTGGATTACTTTAATGCATTTTTGGTTGACTCAATCAACAGTTTCAGGTTTTTTTCATTTTTCTTTTAGGACTTCGGTTGCAGGTATGTGAAGCTGATAGGAAGAATATTCATCCCCATATTTGGTGTAGAGGAAGGGAAGAGGGTTGAGGAAGACGGTAGTGAAAAAATAAATATAAATAAAAAACAGAACTCTTCCGTTACCAGTTGAGAGATGGAGGGTAAAAATGGCATTTTGAAAATCTAGGGTACCTTTTGTAACGAAAAAATGAGGTTCCAGAGGAGTTTTTAAAACTTTAAGGTAGCTAATGTAATAAAGTTGCAAGTTTGAGGGGCATAGGGTAAAAGACTATTTTTTTTTCAGCGCTGCTGTTTGGACGCTTACAAAACAAATGCCCGATGCTTATGTGGCACGGTGGGTCCCACTGCTACATAAGTTGGAAACCCCCTCAAAACATTTTTGGGAAAGAAAAGTGGTGAGTCCCACCCTACCACATAAGTATCTGGCACCAATTTTATAAACGGGTCGGCCCAAAAAGCTTTATTGTTTTTTTATAGAACCACGTTTTAATTTGCTACTAACTACTGTTTGCTCTTAAAAAAAAAAAAACCGCTTATCTTATTCTTGCCACCGTTTAGCATCCATAAGCGGTTTAGAAAATTTGTACATTTCTTTCTCTATTCACATGGTTGTATAGAAAATTTGCATTTGTATTCTAAATCTGTTCTAAAGATCGATGAGTAATGCTACGGGGACATCAAATTATGACATCTAACATTACATCTGAATAATAAATTATGGGTGGGACCCAAAAGTTGATAAAATTTAGATCTGGGTTATAAGGGAAAACGCGTTAGGTTATTATTTTAGATCTGGGTTAAATCTTCTTTCTCACCATCCCGCATAACACCATCACCGTCGCCGCTGCAACGACCACCGTCGCCAATGCTGCAACGACACCTTCAGCCGCGGCAAAGACTCCGCCACCGCAACCACCACCTATCACAACACCTTCAATGGATATTTAGCCTACCTAATCACTGGACGAACCGCCATAATCATCCAGATCAGACTTGTTCACTAAAAGAAAAACTCAAATCTGATGACTAGAAATCATGGATCAAGTTGATTTTTTTATTATGTTGATGAAGATTATAGTATTTTTTTTATAAATAAGATTAGAAAAAAAAATTAAAAAAATTGATTCAACAAAAAAAAGAGTACAGTGCAGAAGCAAAAATAATAACAGAGGGGAAAGAGAGGAGAGAGAGGGTAGAGAACGTGAGAAATAGACGAAAATGAAGAGAGAGAAGTAGGGAAAGAGAACAGGGGAAAGTGGGGAAATAGAAGAAGGGACACTGGAGAGAGAGAAGAGAGAGTGTTTATTAGGGGAAAGAGAAAAGAGATGGGAAAGAGAGAAAGGGGAAAGAGAAAGGGGGAAGAGAGAGAAGAGGGGAAAGAGAAATGGACGATCCTCCTTTCTCTCTCCTCTCTTTTTCCTATTCTCTCTAACTATCTACCTCTTTTCTCTCTACTCTAAACCCGTATGCAAAAATAACCTGATCCAATTTTTTTCTCTTTAAAAATAATATTTCAATCAGATGTCAAATTTGATGTCATAATTTGATGTCATGGTAGCATTTCCCAAGATCGATCGGCCAAATATAGCTAAGTTTTAATTTCGATTGATTTCCATTTATAGCTTATTTATTTACGGAGAACGACTAAAACACCCAAAATTTAGAAATACCTGTCCAAAAATTCCATGAACTTTTCAAAATAGCCAAAACCTCCAAAATTCTTAAAATTAGATGTATAAACGTATTTGCCCTTATTAGATAAGGAAGAAACTAATTTTGACCAACTCCTAAATTTGGTAATAGGATATATTGAAGCATTTAATTTAGATAAGATATTAAATCTTTCCTAAAAATATTCTTTCAATTAGATCATACTTAGATTAACCTAAGTTTTCTCCATAATTAAGATTTTTAAATTCTGACCTATTATAATCATAATCTTTGTTTACAACACTTTTATGAAGTCATTTGCTTAATTTTATGGCTCATTTTTTGCCAATACAAAATTCCAGAATTAATTAACAAAAAATATACTTAGTACAAAATGACTTAAACGTGCAAAATGTTTTTAGCATATGCACAAAAAATGAAACAAACGAGTCTAAACAATTTTTGCACAACCAAAAATGAAACAACGGAATTTTTATTTCCGTAATATAAAATGCAAAAATTATAATGCATAAGCAAAAATTAATTTGTCAATGAAAAATTTCAAAAATTAAAGAAACATAGAGTCAATGCAAAACAATTGACACGTGCAAAAATTTTGCAATGTTCAAACGAAGTGTAAACAATAAAGCTTCGATTTAAAGATGAAAGTGGTTAAAGCGCATCTACCTTTAAAAGTCCTCATTATTTCATGTTCAAATGGGCAAAAATTATTTTTGCACAACAAAAAAAATCAAACAACGAATTTTTAAGTCAATCAATACAAATTGCAAAAATTGTAATGCATAAAAAAAATTAATTTGATCTAGAAAAAATATATTTTGCAGGAGAAAAAAAAACTCAAACACAAATATGATTCGTAACAAAAAAAAATGAGAGAATGGTCTTTTTTATTCATAATGCACTAGTGGAACCATTGTTTTATTAACAAAAAAAAGTGAAATCAAAATATTTTTCTTTTTTGTCTTTTAGGTTAGAAAATAACAATAAATATAGTAGTTTATAGAAGAAAAAATCTTTAAAATATTAAGGAGATAAAAATAATTTTAAACAAAATAGGAAACTAATTAATTCAAAATTGTCAATTAAGCACTAATTAAGGAATAAAATCTTATTAAGATATTATTCTCTAATTAAAAAAGGGTAAACACGAAATTTAAAAAAAAAAAGAATTATTGACGAGTGGGGTAAACAGAAATTTTATCTCTTAAAAAGTATAAAATGGTAAAATAAAAAAAAATAAGGGGATTTTGGCTATTATGAAATGTTTGTGGGTTTTTTTATATTTGACAGTCAAAAATTGAATTTTTGAGCAAAATTATGATTTATTTATTAGGTGCGTGTGAAATAGATTCATTTACACGCTTGGCTTTGGCAAAGCAGTATCATCGTGATTAGTTTAAGCCGGCCGGCTCTTAAAAACTCGCCTACACACATCAAGCAGGCAGGCACGTCTCTTCAACTCCCGCCGCTCCCGCCTGGGTGACAAGATCGGTTTAACAGAATTGCCGAATTGCCGGACATGGTCTCTTGCCTGCTGGCCGCTGACAAATTTTTTGTGACAAGTCAGCGCGCAGGACATGGTTAACTGGGTGGTGCAGGGGAGGAGCCACTTTGAGACTCACTTGAGGGCCATGGCACCCAGCCTCTTGAACTCTCTCCTGATTTTATATAAAATTATAGATTAATTTCATGTATTATTCCTTGCACAAATTTTTTTTAAACATTTTGGCCCCTAGGATGACAGGATCCTAGCTCCACCCCTGACTAGGTGGCTCTAGCGGGAGGTGATCTCTTGCCTGCTTGGTGACAAATTTTTTATTAACATAATCTAATTTGCAAATCTAGCTTACATATCATTATGGATGATTTTGATATTTCAGCCAAATTTAATTTACTCTACATTTGCTAAATTTACCTTTATTTGATTAATTTCCGAACTGCTTTGGATGCTCTTAGGTAGGTAATTTCTTTCCTAAGTCGGATCTTTTACCATAATAAATAATAATAACATGTTTTTAGAAGCTCCTTGTAACATGAAGGTTGTAGGTTCAAATTTCACAGTAGTATAGTTTTACCGTGTAGATTTTACCATGTAATTAAGTTAACGATTTTTCTTCGTTTGTTGGTGACGATTTCTCTTCGTTTGTAGTGGCGACTTCTTTGCGTTGTGTATTTGGCGCTTCTTCTTTCATATATTCATAATGATTTTTTCTATGGTTTTCTCACACACCTTTTATTGATGATGTATCTATGCCGGCCTTACTTGTGGTTGCTACCGGAGCAATAATCCCACATACCAAATATACTTAATAACAAGTAATTTATACTAAATTTTAATAAAAATAAAGATAACAGTTTAATTCGAGGAAAACGAAAGAACCAAAATCTCCATACGAGAGGTAAACTCTCAAAATAATCCCATCACTGTTAGATACATGGTCCTTTATAAGGCAACAAGCAAATAAATTTAAATACCTACTAACACACAACTAATAATCACAACCCTAAATAACAAGAAGTCTGCAACGAACTACAACGTCTACCAAAAAACCTAGTCAATCGTGACCCTTGTTAGCAATTTGGCATATGGAAAAACTATGAGTATCATTCAGTTCATAAAACTCCGCCAAACATTCGACATATATGAAAATTATTCGTTTTAGATTTAATTCGAGGTTAATACGTTCCACATGTAAAATTCTACAATAAAAAATTAATAATATGTTAAGTTTTTTAGATGCATCATGTGTTGGTCCAAAAGTAAAAATTAGAGAGTTGTGGTCGTCTTTAAATAATTAGCTAATATTTTTTTTTATCTTGAAAATTCAATAAACATTAAATAAGATATGAGTATTTTAAACCTGTTTTATTCGACAAATCGATTAAAACACATTTTAAACATTTTAGCTAAATAATACAAGTATTATTGATTAGGTCTCATTTATATGAAAGTATTGAACTTCCTCACTAAAATTTAACACTTCATTATTCATAATATTGTGCTTGTAACAACATGGAGCTATTTTCTCTCCCAAAAAAACATGGAGCTATTTGATATGCAATGGATCCCACAATATTCCCATCTCTATCAAGTATTAAATTAAGAAACATGAACGCCCGCCGTTTTTTCCTCTTTGGGTATTAAAACCACTATGGGTCCCACCTGGTTTACATAGTTTTCTCTGTACCGCTAAAAAGTAATACAAGGTCCTGTATATCCAGGAACTTTTCCTATGTAGGCATGTAGGGTCACGCAGATTCATTTGGTAGGATTTACGACTCATGGGTCAACGTGTCGGTCCTTGTTCGGTTAGAGAACCACTTTCACTTTTAATTAGGGGTGTCAATTCATACTCAAAAACCCAGAACCGAACCGGTACCGGAACCATTTTTTACTTTCGGGACCTCACTTTGTGGATCCGATAAATTTATGATCCATTAGGATCTACCCATTTTGGATCCAAAATTTTTCGGATCCATTTCGGATCCACCCAACGGGTACCCGATTCCGTATAAATTCTATAATTTTATGGTTTAATTTACTATTATATAATAATTTTTTAATTTTTTTAACTTTTTTTAATTAAAAAAAAGAAACCAATGACTATTATTTAACAAATTTTATAATAAAATAAATTTTATAATTGAATAGAATACGAAAATACAAAATACAAAATACAAATAGGTTTTGTGTGAAAAAAAATAAAAAAATAAAAACTTAAAACGGGTATCGGGTACCCGCGAATCCTAGCGGTACCGGATCCTGAACCGAAAGGATCCGGAACCGAAAGGATCCGGAACCGCTCATATTAACGGGACCAGATCTGGAACCGACCCGTTGACACCCCTACTTTTAATTAGTTATAGTCGAGGTAGTTTTTTTTTTTTTTTTAGTTTTTCATATATCCACCCAAAATTTATTAGGTAACGACTTTCCCTTTTCTTAATTAAAACTCTTTCACTACTTACCACCGACCACCACCAACACTACCACCACCATCACTTCCACCACCAACCACTACCATCATCACTTCCTCCTACTAGAGAGAAGACCGTGAGAAGAAGCTGAGGCTGACACCTTATTAAAACTTAAAAGCTTAAAAGAAGACGACGGATTGAATGCACAAAATCATCAAACCCAACTTCGTTCTTCCCCGTTTCGTACTCACCACTTCCGGCATCCTCACCTCCCCTTCCAAATACCTTACCACCTACCTCATATTGATTGAAAACCCCTTGAAAGGTCCCTTTGGGTTTGTTAATGTTCATTATGAGACAATGAACTCAATTGTAAGTCCATGCTTAAGTTAGAGTTAGGTTATATCCTTCGTGCAAACTCACACTTCATCGAAAATCGAAGATAAAGCACGCAATCGGACTCAACTCACCACCCGGAACTCACCACACGTTGGTAAGTGACCTTGATTATCATTCATAGGTGGTTAGAATGTATTAGAACTTAGCCACATAAGCTAGGATGAATTTAGAACCCATTTAGACACATTTTAGAGGCTTTTCTAGCTTATGGGCATGGTGGTATCGATACCCTCTGAAGGTGGTATCGATACTAACCTAGCCTGTAAGTCAGGCTAGGCTGGTATCGATACTCACCTTGGGTTAGTATCGATACTACTCTGCCAGTATCGATACCAACCTTAGGCAGTATCAATACTAGGCCTCCCTGATGCTGTATATCAGGGTGGCATCGATACTCACTGAGAGTGGTATCGATACCAAAGCCAATCCGCAAAACTGGGCTGTTTTCCTGCGCGATTTTTGGCCTAGGGTTTTATACCCTTTTAGTCTTTTGACTCAAATGACCTTAGGGTTTGCTCCTTCTCTATATAAAGAAGAAAAGCAAACCATTTTAGATGATGCATCTAAAAAGAAGAGAGTTAGAGAGCTTAGAGTGAGAAATCATTGAGAGACTCATTGGTAGTAATCTTCCCCAATAGCTAGGGCTTCAAGATCTTAAGAGAGACTGAGCTAACTTCTTCTTGAGAGTTGATTTTGTTCTACTCTCATAGGGATTTTCATTTTAGCTAGATTTTGTACATCATTCTAGCATGAGAGTCATAAAGTGTTGAAGAAACATCAAATCTTCAAACACCATTACTGTCACCGGTGGAGTTCCGGTGAGTTCTTCGGTGGAGTTCCGGCAAGGTGCAGGCTCGTAGATTGGAGAATACAAGTACGAGGCTTGGTGGATTCCGAGTTGGAGGCGTACAAGAGGCTTGTGGATTCAGAGTTGGAGACGCACATACCATTGAAGGGGCGATTCGTGGATTCGAGTCATGGAGAAAGACCAGTTGAGTTTGCATGAGGGATTCATACTATCGATGTGAACAGTTGTAAGATTTCTCACAACTCATAGTGGCAATTTCTGGACTAGGTCCCGTGGTTTTTCCGTTTGGTTTTTCCCCGTCAACAAAAATATTTGTGTTGAATACTTACATGTGTGAATGATTTTTGTGCAAGATTGAAATATTCGATTCTACCTTATTTCCGCATTTGAGAATCGAATAAGTCAATACTTGTTTGTTTCAATTTCTACTTATTATGCTTGCATTGAGAATTAATTTTTAAACATATAGATATTGATCCCCCTTCCATATACACCTAGATTAGTATTTATTGGTTAAGACCTAAACCTAGAATAGGTGATATTTCACCCCTCTTTCTCTCTCTCTCTCTCCTCTCTTTTCTCCTCCGTAATTTCTCTCACCAAAACCTACAACAAGTGAGAGAAAATTGGGAAAAGTAATAAAAAGAAAAGAACCTGCCTCATACCATGACACATCAACCCTAATTTCAAAGCCATTACCATCTCTCCTTCATCAAACTTTCTCTTCAATCTCGGATCAACCACATGAAAAATCATCCCAGCCATCCACCTGTCCCAAACCCCTAGCGCACTGTACCAATGGTTATTGCGGTGGTAGTTGGTGGTGGAAGTGATGATGGTGGTGGTGGTGGTTGGTGACAGTGGAAGGGTTTTGAGTAAGAAAGAGGAAGGTCACCATTTTGGGTGGATTTATGAAAAACTAAAAAAAAAATTACCTTGACTACAACCGAACAAAAGTGGAAGTGGCAATAACAACACTCTTCGGTTATTTAACTATCCACATTTGGATTAAGATTTTGTTTTGGTTCTAGATTGGGTGTTGAGATAAACCTTGATCATCAATTCTTTTTCTATATTATTCATCAGTTATGACTGATTTCTAATCAACTTGTTCTAAAGCTTCTAATTTTTTTAAATTTGACAAAATCCAATGAAGAGAAAAGACAATATCTTCACCGAAAATCAATCATTAAATCGTTTATATGAGCTTTACAACCAAGGATTTTCCACAGGTGATCTTACTCCTTTTCTTGACTATATGCCAAAAGATATTTGGTCATTTTAGAGTCTTACGAGTTTGATTCTAGTTTCAAATACTAAAGTACCCAGAACTTAAATCCGCTACATTACTAACAAATGCGATTCTCAATAATTTCAATTCCAAAACTGTGTTATCTGAAGGAATACGATTTTTAAATAGAACAAATGTCAGAATTGGTGACAGAAGCTGATGTGACATGTGGGATCCACCGTCATTCCCCTCCTAAAAGTGGTTTGAGTGCATTTCCAACTGATCTGACACTGGGACCAACTATGCCAGCTATACTTCTAACACCAATTTTAGTATTTGATCGGTCCAAATAGTATTACTGTTGTATGCGTTTTTTTATCATGAAATGTGTTGGTCTAGCATTGTCTGTTAATCAGAGTAACAAATAGAGTACTATTTTGTCTACCTACTTTTTAAGTTAGTGAACTATTATTTCTCTAATCTAGTAATCTATTACAATATACTACATGAGAAACCTTGGGTTAAACTTACATTATAAACATATGATCCAATATATATAAGAAAAGAAGATATTTCTGCACTAAATAAAAGAAGTTTCTAAAAAATAAAATACTTAAAATTTTTTTTCCTAAAGGGCCACACATGACTAGTTAGAATTGCAAGATCAAACCTATGATCTATTCACATGGGACCCACATCTAAATCCAAGGGGCTGACAATGAGGAATTTGATCACATGGGACCCACATCTACACTTCGTTACAATGTGATCACGTGGGTCCTTTTACAAATGGCAGTTTCTTAGTGGTCTTATATTTAATGGACAATTGAGTGAAAAAAAAAACATGAAAATCTTCAAAACCAGGGACTGTTGAATTGAGGCAGGTTTTATGAGTATGAAGAAAATATTAGGGGCGGGAGCAAAAACTGCTGTTGGTTATGTATTGTGACTTGTGACAACCGTTGCTTTTTTGTAAGGGTTTTTATTTCATTCATTCAAACACCCCTGCCCTTTGAAAGAAAGAAAGAAAGAAAGAAGAATCTGTTAGTTGTTTTTGTGTCTGGTTTCTCTCTCTCTCTCTCTCTCTCTCTCTCTCTCTCTCTCTCTCTCTCTCTCTCTAATGCAATGGCCCCTTGTTTTTCTAAAAGTCTCTCCTCCTTATATAATATTTTCAACTTACATTCTTTCTTCACTTTTTATCATCATCCTAAAATATCTATCTTCTTCAACTTACATGGAACCAAAAAATCAAACATTTTTAGATCTGGGGTTTCAACAGATCTGTGGAAGAAGCTGATCGAAGAAGAGTTTTAAGATTTTTATGTTTTTGTTGGTGAGATTTCAGAATTTTAAGTTGGATTCAAGAACAAGTAGTGGTTGAAAACATAGATTTTTCGTCTTGTTTTACATCTACAGAAACAAATGGAGGACGTTTTTTTTTTTTGCTCTTGTTTACCTCCGAATTTTTCAGATCTAATCGGAAATTTGTCTGCAAAAACAACAACCTGGAGATGATTTTAGTATTTTGTTTTGCTTCATAAGCTTAAGAATTTCTTGATCTGCACTCAGTCCAAGAAAATCATCATCTTCAATTTGTCCGTGTTGATAAGGTAGATACAGAGTTAATTTGGTACAGTTTCTGTAAGATTTCTAGCTTAATTTATCTCTTGGAAGTTTAGGAATCTTTAGATCTAGAGAGAGAAAGTGTAGAGAGAGAAAGAGAGTTTTAATTAATATACAGATTTCTAGAAGAAGAAGAAGAAGAAGAAGATGACAATGGAAGCAAGATTGGTAGGGAAAAAGAGAAGCAATGTTGTACTTGGCAACACTAATAATATTATCAGGAACAAAAATAATAATAATAATAAGAAGAGATGTATTAATACAAAACGATGTAGTACTAAGAAACCGACAATGGCGCTTCAGAAGCTGTTCGTTGCTTGCACAGAGGTATTCAAAGGACCTGGAACCGTGCCTCCCCCTCCAGACGTTCAGAATTTGCGCCACATTCTCGGTATGTCCCTCAAATTTCGATTTTCAGTTTCTAGTCTGTTTTTTTTTTTTTTTAAATTACATTAAGTACTAATGTACTTATGATCTAAAAAAAATCATAAAACCCTAGGGGTAGCACGTGCATTGTGCTCAACTGGAGTGACTACATTTATGATGTAATTAGCCCGGCTTTCCGGGCTTTTAACTTTAGTATTGCATTTTTAAGTGTGATAACGCAATTACATTTGAGTTTGTACTTTTGACAATCCATTTGATATGAACACTTTACTATATCTAAAACTCTTAGTTATGGGTAGTTTTTATCTATTTATTTATTTATTTATTTATTTATTTGAAAAGTAATGGGTGGATTTTAGATTACTAACACAAGTGTCGTTCACCTATGTTACATGTGTTCCTTATTAACTATGGGGAAAGAGAAAAAGATAGAGAAAATAGTAGGAGAGGGGGAAAGAATCATGAAGAATATAGAAAATAAATGAGTTAGATGGAGAAAATCCGTATGAAATGTTCATATTGTCCAATTTTGAGGGGCAAAAAGTTACAATAATATCCTTATATATTTTCTGTGAAAAAATGTTTTCAAAGATTTTAAATGTAAAAAACTTCAAAAAAGACAATTGACTTAATTAATAGTATAGATTTGTGAGTTTTACTTGGAATCGAGGCAACTGATATGCTGCATTCTATAGTCTATGCTATATGTAGCAAAATAATATTTTATATGTTTGGGTCGCAGTCGTGATCGAACAATTGATTATCTATAAATTCTCACAAAAAAAAACGGAATTGATTATTTGTAAATTATCTATTTGAAGTAATTGTTTTGAATTTGGACATCAGTATAGATAATTTTACTCTTTTTTTTTTTTTTTTGGATAACTAGTATAGATTATTAGTTTTATTTTTCGATTTTTTGCTTGTGTTGGTGTAGATAATATGACGCCAGAAGATGTTGGCCTAAGTACTGATCTACTATTCTTCAAGTCTAGTGGTGTTGCCAAAGGGACTCCAAGTATTACATATACTACTATATACAAGTGTGAGAAATTTTCGGTAAGACTTGCTGAATCTCATTGTTTGTCTAACGAATCTACTCAATTGTTAATTTATTTGTTTGAAATCAAGTTTTCATTGTTAATTGTTTATAATCTGCAGATGTGCCTCTTCTTTCTTCCCCCATCTGCAGTCATTCCACTCCATAATCACCCAGGGATGACTGTCTTCAATAAGCTTCTCTTAGGAACAATGCATATCAAATCATATGATTGGGCTGATCCTGATAAGTTGGACGACTCCGTGCCATCTTCGCAATGTTAGTACTCTGAGCTCCCTCTCTTTTATTCTGTTTCTCTGTCTAGTTTCGAAACATATAAATGTTGACTAGTCTGGTTTAAGCTGAACTTCGTAAGATGAAGAAATGAAACAAAAGACAAGATAGAGCTCAGATTGAAATGAAAGCCATAAAAGGAACTTCCATTTGTTCTAATCCTAGTATGGGTATGATTTTTGCAGTAAGATTAGCAAGGTTGAAGGCTGATAATGTCTTCACAGCTCCCTGCAACACATCTGTGCTCTATCCCACAACTGGAGGCAACATTCATGCCTTTACAGCCATAACACCTTGTGCAGTGCTTGATGTTTTTGGACCCCCTTATTCAAAAGAAGACGGCCGAGACTGCTCGTACTACAGAGACTTTCCCTGCTCTGATTTTATTGAAGGTAAGCAAAAACTGCTCTTATTAAGGACTGGTATGTTGTTAAATGATTTATTAGGGGAATTGTGGCAAACCCCAGTAGCCCGAAATTATTATTACGTTTAACCCTACTGAGAGCACCATTATGAGTACAAGTTGATTAAGAAAAAAAAAATGAAGGAAGAAGGGTTACAGGCTTACAGCTGGTTGTTCCGAGTCTTGTGACCTAAAATGAGGGGTGAAAACGCCGAATTGTAAACGACTGAATCGTTAACTATGATCACGACTATAACCTGGTCAATGTAGTCTGTGAGTCTGTGGCTTATGAAATACTAAAAATATTACAAGAGATTAAAATTTACTTTCATTTTTTGGTGCACAGAAATATACCATTTTTATTGAGAATATTGATCTTCAACATTGTTTTTCTTCCCAGATGGTTCTGTGGATGAAGCTTTAGGGGAGGGGAGAAACTCATATGGAATGTTGGAAGAGATTGAGATGCCCAAGGACTTGAAGATGCAGGGTATTGAGTATTTGGGTCCACAAGTCATGGAAACTCGGTGCTAACAGTCTTACCAGAATCAGGAGTGTTTTTTTATTCTTCCCTCTTTTGTTTCATCTAAAATCAGAAACAAGATCTTAAAAACAGGTGGGACTTTGTACAACATTTGGTAGCCTGAAAGTAATAGAAAGCTCTATATGGTTGTTTGGTGTATTTTTTTTTTTTTTTGTGGCTTCAGTTCCTCTTAACTTAGAAAAAGAAAAAAGAAAAAAGAAAAAGTAGAATCAGAAAATACCAAGGGTGACAATAGATCAGTCATGCTGTTTTGAGTTTACAAATATGACAGGATTGTTTTATTCTTTTTTTGTTTTAGAGTTCATGTGACCTGCCTTGTTGTTTGTTTGGGTAAGAGATATTTGCTCCTGCATTTTCTATTTTGAGGACATTATCCCCCTTTTTTTTTTTTCTTTTTTTTTTTTTTTT
>MVGT01000506.1:478119-554152 GCA_002174775.1 Macleaya cordata | reverse complement strand
AAATGAGCTTCTGGTGAAAATTGACCAAACACCCCCAAGGAGTGTTCATTCTCAAATCTACCCAACTTAAACACATCTAAAATCATCTTCTTCATGGAAACTGTTTTGAATCAGTACATGCTTGGCTAATTTCATGATGAAGAATCATTTCCAAAAGTTTATTATGGACTCATTGCAACAAATTTTGATAATTTTTGGATATACAAAAATTCTTCACCATTCTCGTGAATAACATTAGAGATTTTTTTCACTTTTTTTTATAAGCACATTTTTTCACATGTCTTCGGATCCAAATCCACAATTAGAACCCAAAGTTTGGAAAAGCAAATGCCAACCCACATGCCACAAAATACAAAAGGGATCAACAAAGTTTGTCATAGTGTTCAAAGATCAGGTTGGGTATGCAAAGACGTGGAAAATCAACTATTTAATCAACCTCTTCTCAAAAACCAGAATTTCACGACTTTGTGCTCTTATACTCGATGATCATAATGAACTCGCAATTTTAAGTTCAGATCTTCCCCCTAATCATACTGTAGAGAGCATACGACCGAATTAATCGAGCGGCAGTAGGACCAAAACTTTCCCTCTAACTAACCAACTTCCTGTACCCTTTTATGGTTTTAGTGGTCTAGTTTTAGAGATTCTGTTTTAAGGGTTTTCCAAGTTTTGTAGTTTTTAAGATTAGTAGATATACAAGCTAATACTTCTTTTTCTTGATTTTACTTGCTTTCTTCCATACCTGGTAGCCTTCTCATTCTGAAAGTCTGTCAATTAGGTAGTATTCCAATTTTCTAGTTGTTAGAACATAGAAGAGGAATTCTATGCTCTTTGATAACTATTCTGCAATTAAAACGTTTCTGTAATAGTTGTCCAAGAAAATTTGTTACATGAAGTTTCCTGAGTTCCAAATTTGACTAGATATTGGAATTGCAATCCCATTTAAAAAAATATCAAAAGAAAAATATAAAATGAGTCACATCATGGCACTCAAAACAAATAACCCTCCCCTCCCAATGTCCTTTCTCCAACTTTTAGTGCTACAATTACAAAAGGAATGGTAAATGTACACTTCAAGTCAGTTGTCTCTCCATAACACCTTACTACAGTGGCAGAACCACATACAGGCCTGGGGTGGCAGCCTTCTTACTATTCCTTTATCAAAATAAGAAAAACTAAAAGATTCTATACAAATTAGTAAATAGTTATACTTGGTCCCCTTGAATTTTTTTTGAAAATTCCTAATGATCCTAAGTATTTTATGTCGGACCCCTTTGAGTTCAAATCCTGACTCCACCACTGCCTTAATATATTGGCACTCTTATGAACTGATATGGGAAAGCTGAAAGCCTAACGTAATAAAACACCTCCCCCCGCCCACGGCCCCACGCCAACCAAAATGAAAACATGCACTAGATGTACAACGTGGTGCAATATTCAAATTATCTAATAAGTTTTAGACATCAAAACTAACTGCGCCACTCAAAACAAGGACCGGAAAAAATAATCCTTTGAATTCTATTTATAGTACACAAAATTCAAAGACAATCCAGTAGCAACTCCTAACGGGAAAAGTGACTAATGAATTTTCTCTTGCAGAAGAAATGCTATTTAAGAAATCATAAGTTTTTTGTACGATAAGAGTATAAGGGCATGGTTTTAATTACTCCAAAAGCTATCCAGCTTGTTTCTTCCACAAGCGGTCTAGAAGATCAAAGAAAGTCACACCTGAATAGAAGTCAGTATGGCAGCAACGTCATAAATAGGACTCCACTGGTTCTGCAAGATATCCAAGCAAATACTTCCATCTGCATAGACTGGTAAAAACCCACAATAGTTTTTAGTGATCCAGAAAACTTGGCCTATTTTAGAGAAACAATGTTCTCACCGTAGGACATAAAACATGGATTTAAACTAACATCATGTAAAAACTAATAGACATGAACAGCAAAGAAAGGGAAAGGAAGTGTTCAAGGTTTTAACATACTGTTTGGATGAAACATCCGTGAAACAAACCGCACGGTTGGAGGCTTATTAGGATAATCCTCTGTGAACTGCAGCGTCAGCTTAAACGTGCCTGAGGAAGCTCAAAAAGATTACATGCTAAACAAGACAACCTTTCAAATGAAGAATAAATAAGGAGGACATCAACCATACAATTTGAAGAAAAGCAGAAATCAACAAAATCGAGTTGATACAACAGTAAACCAACTTTGATATGTATTTTTGAAATTTATCCTTCCTCTTCGTAAGTAGGAATGGAACTAAAACTTACAGTGAAGACCTCCATTAGCAATAAGAACCAAGTCACTGAAACTAGGAATCACTTTATGCCAAGAAAAAATCTATGCAGGCAGGAAATTGATAACTAGGTTTAAAAGCTTTCCTTGATATTACTACGCATTCTCATGTCAACTTACTAATCAAACATTCCATAAGAGAATGAATAAAAAATTAGAGAACCAAGATCATCATCGGTCTATGAAATTACTAGGTTTAAAAGCCTTCCTTAATAATGACGTTTGTGCTGGCCAATAGGACATGGGCGATCCAATACACTGGGTGACGGGGCGGTGGAAAATTAAAACCTTACCAGCCACTTAATTTGGACACGTATTGCCAATTTTGTCCCTGGACTCCTTACTAATTCTCTTAGTTTTTATTCTACTTTATCTACTTTCCCTTTTACTAATTAGTTCCTTCTTTAGGAATTAGGACTTTTTTGTTATAAATAGGCTTTTGCAGTAATAGTTATTCATTCTACAGTTTATACTAAAACTTTGTGTGGAAGTGGAAAGAGAACTAAATAAAGTTGGGGTTTTTATTAAATTCTTGCCTTCTTGGTGTTTGATCTTTTCTCCTTCTGGTGCACCTATTATTTGTTTGCTCCCGCCGAATTATACACATCAGATAATAATAGACATTCTCATGTCAACTTACTCTGGGATTTCAACAAAATGGTGCACAAAAGTAAGGAATTTGAAAACCTAACCTAGGGATTGCAGAGACCCCCTTTTTCACCTTCAAACAACCAAAGTTTTGGAAATTAAAACACTGTAGTTTCCCCCAAATTCCTTCATTTAACAAACCTAAACAAAGAATTGAATTGTAAAGCTTCTTGCAGTTATTCCTAGAAACAAGAAAATAAAAAGTAAAGCCATGAAATGGCATCTTAACATAACTGAACCAGAGAATAAAAGGTAAGGCAGATCCACATAAGGAAACCTTATGAATTCGAAAACAAAACTTAAGTTAGACATACAGATCAGTTAACATAAAATCATTACAACAGCTCAAAACCCAAAAATGGGTCATAAAAACCAAGAATTAAGAAGCAGATAATAGAAGGATTAAAGAGTACCATAACAACAAAGACATACGGATACCAAAAACAGTTTACTGTCTAAAAAATTCATAAATCACATTCAAAAGAAAAAAATAAGTAAAAACAAGAACAAAACTGAACAGTTAGACAATTTTCAGTCTTTAGACCGACTGTTCTTGTGACAAATTCAGCACTTTAACTTGGGTTTTCTCTTAAAATATATAGTGATAGAAGATCCACTTAATCCTTGATCTAAAACTCTTCAGTATTGAAATAATTTCAAATATTATTTACTCATAATTGATAAGAAAAAAGAAAAAAGGTACAGAATTTAAACACGTGATTGAAAATTAGATTACTCACCTCCATCCCAAGGGGTATCATCAGGTCTGTAAATCAAAAACCAAAAAATCCCCAAATGAAAACCCTAAGTGAGTAACAAATAAAATAACAAATTAAAGCTTAAACAAAAATTACCCAAAGATCACAGCGTTCCATAGAGTGATATTATTATCATGCGGAGCTCCACTGATACCAGCAGGTGGATCTTGCTGCAATCTCTTGAAATCTCTCATCAATCTCTTTCTCGCCGGCGTCGACATTTTTCTCACCCACCTTATCTGATAGAATTGGTTTGTTATTTGTATTTTTTTTTTTTAGTTTCTCTCTCTAAAATAAGGAGAAGGGTACATATTCGCCAGCTCGAAGATATCTCGTTTCGAGACCCTTTTCACGCTGTTGATGCCGACATTGAACCACATAAATCAAATACATTTTGATTATCTAAAATAATTTGTTACTATTCATCTAGTATCTATAAGTGAGTTTTCTTAAGGATGGACCCACCCCCAAATGCTTGACCTATAGGTGGCATGGTGGGTCCCACTTTTTAGACAATTGTAAAAATGGCTCAGCCCAAAGGATGGCGGTGGGTCTCATCATGTCACATAAGCATCGGGCATTTGGTTTGCAAGTACTTTAGTTGGCAACAAATCTTACTTACATCGAATAAATATGAAAATGTTAAAAGATTGTTCACAATTCATCCAAATACTTTATATTTTCAATAATTGATCATCAGATGTATCTTTCAAACCACAAACTCTTGTTCCATGCCATTAGTTAGGTCCTTGCTTGTACTTTTAACTAATGGCAAGTGCCATGAAAAACCCTTAAGGTAGGAGTTTGGGGTAGGAGTTTAAGGTATTGAGGGAGAGCAAGTACCATTGAGAGAAGACGCAGGGGAGGTACAATCTGTGCCGTATGGCACAGATTCTACCGAAAATTAAATACCCTTCAAACTCCTTGCTCCTGCATCGAAATATGGCCTTAAATTGTTTTCATAGTTTAGGAGGAGGCAAAGATTGTGCCGTACGACATAGATTATGCCTCACGGCACAATCTCTACCTCATCCCTCAAACCCCTTCCTCTCGCCCCAAATCTAGGACCCGAGGGAGGGGTTTGGTTGTTTGGGGTGCCCATAGTACTTGCCCTAACCTCAAAAAAATGATTTTTTACTTGTTTAAGGTGTCCATAACACTCGCCTTAAAAAAATAGTTATAAAAAAAATGATGAGACAAGATCCTTGTGCACAGTGCTTTTATACACTAGCCGATGGGCTCTACATAGAGATGGTCTAGAGTTGGCTTATGTTTTATGATATTGTTCTCATCATCATGTAGAGCATTCTCACCATATATAGTATCATAACAAATACTACATCACTTTTGAATTTTTTAACTTTATCATAAGTTAATTGCAATTTAATTTCCATGAAATTTTATCATTACGTTTCAACCAACTTTTGATGCAAATTATTTTTTTGTTTTTGTTTTAATGATCCCTATGCAAGCCCTATAGGCTTAAACCTAGTGTGAGAATAAGTAAGGTGTTATCGTGTTAAGACAAAAGTTTGATGTAAAATAAATTTCCCTTTCGTCACATTTTTATAATTAATGTCTATTGGTAAATGACCTTTGACCCTTTAATTTGCGCATGCAAATGACAAAGTGTTGCACGCTTCCTATAGAGCATGTATGGAAATGAGACAAGAGGTGATTTTTGTGAAAATGATATTCCTTGTCATTTGCTCACCTTAGCTAATTAAACAAAAAAATACATTATTTTAAAACTTTTAACATCATTGAAAGTTGATTCAAAATAAACGTTAAATTAAGTGTTTAAATTAAGAGTAAACTTTTTAAAATGACGTGATTCTTTTTAGAGGTTGATCTGATGGTTCTAAGAAGAAAAAAATTGGGTGTGAATATTGCTTAGGTCTTGTTAACGATAAAGTTAAAGTTGAAAGATATTTTTTCCATGTTAGAAGGCTTCAAATCTACTGATTTTTTGTAGATATAATATTATCATCATTTATATGATGTACATATCAGATCAATTAGGCCAAGGCGACCAAGGCGGCCGCCTTGGGCCCCCAAAATTAGGTCATATTAACGTGTGCCTTTAGGATACAAAAGAAGGTTAAATTTGTACGAGTTTTTGGCATGTTAATGGTTTCAAAATCATGTAAGTTTTTGTGAAAAATATTAGTTCAACTATAGATCCTTAACCCCCTAAGAAAATAACTTTAAATGTGAGTCGTTCATTCACACTATTAAATACTAGATTAAACTTTGTGGTGTTAGAAGTCTTCAACTAAACTGATTTTTTTTGTAGATATATGATCTAGAAAATAACATATTTAAAAACCTTTAACTTTAACAAAATCCATCGATCTTAGGTTCTATAAAAAAAAATCCATTTTATGTATGTATTATATGTTAGAACATTTTTCAATAGATTAATTGATAACTCCATAAATCGCCCCCTAAATGAAAATATTTTTACAACATTCAACATAAATATTGGACCATTCTTCCCCTTTAGTGTCATCTTCGTCACTTCTCTCTCATACGAACTATTATGACACCCTTAAAAAGCGGCACCTCCTTGTGGCGTCTATCTGGATACGACCTAAAAGTTAATTTTTATTGGATAATGTTCTCACCATGCAGATTATCCTTTGAAAAATTAATCCATTCTAAAGCTTCCAACCCCACTAAAAGTTAATTGAAAGTCGATCAAAAATCAATTCTATTTATCATTGATAATCAATTAACTTTAAATTAATTTTTTATGGGATTAGAAGTTTTAGAATATGCTAATTTTATTTGAGAATGATTTTCATGATGAGGATGACATCATCACAAGAAATCTGCCCTTGTATTATATCTATATAGATGTTAGTTGTTTATCTTCATTTGTACGTGATGATGGATTTCGTATGCTCGAGGCGATCTTTTACAATATTTTACTATTAATTTATAGAGGGCCCCATCTCTACACGTTCGCCTCGGGCCTCTAAATCTCAAAGACGACCCTCTCTTTAACCCTACATAAAAACTATTTTGAATTTCAGCCATTCATTTACGTTATTAAATTTAAAATTAAGTGTTTATCTTACTAGAGGTTTACCATGAAGCTGATTTTTGTTAAGATAATGATCCAAATAGTTAAAATAATATATTTATAAAAAAATCACCTCCATTAAAAAACCCTAGAAAGCTAAACAAGACTCTAGACCTTCAACCTTAACATGGCGGCATATGTTAACAAAACCCATATTGGCCTCCTAAAACAAATTACTGCTGAGTGCTGACTAAAAAGGGTCCAGCACGTGGGATTGACTGACGAACAGAAACTCCAAGCATCAGCATAGGATTGTGCTAAGTAATCTAAAAAAGAGATTAACTGCCCCTACCCTACGTGATATCTTAATTACCAAAAACACATTGTTTAAATTGGCCCCAACCCAGGGGCAAAGAATATTCCACTGATCCAACAAAAAGGCTCTTGTTGTCCACAGGGGCTTCCTTTGGGTCCCACTCACCAAAATGTTTGTTTACCAACAAAAGTTTCCTCTGATTAGTGATCCTGGCCGTGTAATATACCACGTGTCAGATAATATCCACGTGTCACAGTTCTGGAGTGATCTCATTTAATATTGTCCGAAGTACTGAATCATACACTACCAAACACCAACTTTAGGTTGACCGGGGCACAGAGTGCAGCGCGTGGGCTGGTGTCCGTGCTGGTAAAACTCCGCACGTGAATTTCCAACAAATTGTAAGGGCATTTTAGTCATTCACAAACTATAAAAACCTCTACAACTCCAAGTTCTTTGCACCAAACCCTCCAAAAGAAACAAAAAATCCCTCTAACACAACTCTTTCTCTCTCTAGCATCCATACAATTGTTGCAATGGCAGCTTCTTCTTCGACTGCATTTCTTCTAAAAAACCCTAGTAATACCTCCAATGTCTCCTCTTTCAAAAACCCAACTTTCCATTCCCACAACGGCTACTTTTTCACCCCAAAACGATCAAACAAACCCATCTCAATCACTTGTTCAACCCAAGTTCAAAATCCATCAACAACAACACTTCCCAATTCCCAGTCTCAAGATCGAGTCTTCAATTTTGCTGCAGGTCCAGCAACTCTACCTGAAAAAGTTTTGAAGAAAGCTGAATCTGAACTCTACAACTGGAGAAATTGTGGTATGAGTGTCATGGAAATGAGCCATAGAGGTAAAGATTTCGTATCTATAATCGAAAAAGCAGAATCAGATCTGAGATCTCTCTTGAATATTTCTTCAGATTATTCTGTATTGTTTTTACAAGGTGGTGCCACCACTCAATTTGCTGCAATCCCTTTGAATTTATGTAAACCTAATGATTCTGTTGATTATTTGGTTACTGGGTCTTGGGGTGATAAGGCTTTTAAGGAAGCTCAGAAATTTTGTAACCCTAATGTGATTTGGTCTGGGAAATCTGAGAAGTACACAAAAATCCCATCTTTTGATCTGTTGGAACAAAACCCAGATGCTAAGTATTTGCATATTTGTGCCAATGAGACAATTCATGGGGTTGAGTTCAAGAAATACCCAACACCCAAGAACAAAGATGGGATTTTGATTGCAGATATGTCTTCTAATTTTTGTTCAAAGCCTGTTGATGTTTCCAAATTTGGGATTATTTATGCTGGTGCACAGAAAAATGTGGGACCTTCTGGGGTTACAATTGTGATTATTAGGAAAGATCTGATTGGAAATGCTCAAGAGATTACTCCTGTGATGCTTGATTACAAGATCCATGCTGAGAATAATTCACTTTACAATACCCCTCCTTGTTATGGGATTTACATGTGTGGATTGGTCTTTGAAGATCTGTTAGAACAGGGAGGGTTAGAGGAGGTTGAGAAGAAGAATTTGAAGAAGGCAGGGATTCTTTATGATGCCATTGATGAGAGTGGTGGGTTTTACAGATGCCCAGTTGATAAATCAGTGAGGTCATTGATGAATGTTCCATTTACGCTTGAGAAGTCGGAGCTCGAAGCTGAGTTTGTTAAGGAGGCAACTAAAGAAAAAATGGTTCAGCTTAAGGGACATAGATCGGTTGGTGGAATGCGTGCTTCGATTTATAATGCAATGCCATTAGCTGGGGTTGAGAAGTTGGTTGCCTTCATGAAGGAATTCCAGGCAAGGCATGCTTGATCCAGGCAATATGAGAATGAACTTTTTACAAGTTTTGTTCTTTGTAGCTTATATTGTGGGTGCATTTGATGCAATTCTGAGTATGTTATTCTGCTCTTCTTGTATGGGCTATTTTTTGTTCTTTTTTTTTTTTTTCTCTGATAAGTTCTTCTATTGCCCTAGTTCTAATTCAATTGCAGTTTGGTGATTGTAAAATCTCCTTCATTAAGTAATTTCATGGTCTCAATTGATTAGTTTACGGTCTTACTGTTTTGTTCTTTGTAGCTTAACATTGTGGGTGTTTTCGGCATACTGAGTTTGTTAATGCTTTCTTCTATGGGATAATAATTCCAAACCTAATTAGATTTGGTGATTGTAAATCCCCTTTATCAAGTAATTTCATGGAATAGATTAGGTTTATGATCGTATTGCCCAAATCTATGTTAAGGTTTGTTCTTTGTAGCTTATATTGTGGAAGCATTTTATGCAATTCTGGGACGTTATTGTGTTCTTCTACAGGGTAATGTGTTGGTGATTGTAGAATCTCCTTCATGCAATTCTGAATTTGATTAGTTTATGTTTTTTATTATTTGAGTTTAATTATGTGAGAAAAAGGCACAGGAGTTGAAAATTCAGGACTTGGAAAGACATAAAATCCAGAACAAGGGAGACCAAACATGTTCAAAGAAAAACAAAAGATGCATATCTTAGGTGGCGTTTGGTTCATGATTGGGAATATAGTTTTTCCTTTTCAAAACAAGGGTTTCAGAAGTCCACGGATGAAGTCATTTTCTGAAACAAGTTTCCATTACAATATTGAAAACAGTCCAGTTTCTGAAAACGAAAAAAAGTCATTTTCTGAAAGCTTGTATCCAAAAACTCTCAGGCATAAAATTTGAAAGCAGTTTCCAGATTTAACTGTTTTCGGATGGCGAAACAAACTCGGTTTTTAATTTTCTTAGTTTATTTAGTTTGTTGGATCTCGATTCTTGAAGATAATACCAGTTTGTTTCTATCTGAATTCTAAAACCAACAGCAGTACTACAAAAGAAAAGGTGTACCTACTGTAATCGTGTAGAAAGACTATCTTTTTTTTTTATTTAAATTTGTATTTTTTTTCTTTGTTGAAACTTACAGTTGAACTGATCAACAACTTTCCCTAGTTTAGACTGTTTAGTTAAGAAAAGTCACCCTAATTAATGAATCCAACATGGCAATGTGCTGTGCTGTACAAGTTCCACAAAATCCACATCTAAAGTTGGGCATTAGTGATTTCCTTTGCAGCCGAAGAGAACATCACCCGAACAAAGGCTTCATCACAACGTCGATCTGCATCACCTTACTAGCGCTAACTGCAGGTGTGCTAGTGATGGGTTTGCTCAACCTCAGTTTTATTAAGTTCCAAGCATCCAATGGAGGCTCTGGATTACTAAATTTCAATCTCAAACATTAATTCGAGCTTTTAAGTTCTCAGTATAACTGGTAATCTTGACTTGAATGAAGGTGAAGACAATATATTATAGAACTCAGAATTGTAAACAGATCTGATGTATTAATTAGTAAAATATGTAAAAGAATGACCCAGATACAAAAATGAACAGAAAACTATCCTCTTCGGCCTCTAAATTTGAATAAGAGGTGACAACAGCCGATAACAAACACCTTTGAGTTTTGATTCAAACTGTTCTGTTAGCTAAGCACCTCTCTTTTTTTGGTTTGTTCAAGTTGCACCTAAACAAAATCCATTAACCAACCTGCAAGTAAACTTGAAAAGGAATCAGTAATAATACAGAAGGACCTTCCTTCTCAGGAGGTAAGCTGAATTTGAAGGGACTCGAACAGCATCTCTGTGGATCCAGCCAATGGAGGTGGGCATTCAATGGCTGAAGGTTTTGTTGCTGACATGTTCTGAACTGTGATGATATAAGATGAACTTATTTTACATAAGAATTTTCAAGGACTTGGACCCCTGGTCCATAAATCATCCGGCAGCGATCACTGAACGAACCCACAAGTCGAGTTGCCACCTCCGTGAAGAACACTGATGCCACCTGTATGACAAAAGCCATCATCAGACTTACTCCGTGCATGCTAAGGAAATTCAAGAATATTTAAATTGATAATAAATGCAAAAGTAAAGAGAATCATGCTGCATTCGCCGAGCTTCCAAAACATAAAATAACAAATAACATTAGTTTCACTGTGTGTGTGTGTTTATATATTGGGATCAGTTGATTTCTGAAAATGTGACATCTGCAAACACATGGTCACTGGTCCCATATGAAAATGAATCAAGGATTGAAGTTTGGTTTAGATAATTTCCCCTCCTTGAAAATTGAAATCATGTACAAGTTCTAAGTTCTAAGCTTTCCAGAATTGGTTGCCAGTTTCAACATTCTCATACGTCGATTTCACCATTAACTTTAAGTTTAAATTTGGTACCAATGTAAATCTTCATATTGTCTTGTTTTGGTAAGGATGATCCCCGTGGTGAAGAAATCATCCCAAACAAAAATGGCCCACAAAATACTCCATGTGGACCTAATGACCATTAGTGTTTTTTGACGTCAGACATTCAGATCCCTTATGTGTGTGTATATATAATGTACAGGATTAGGATATCCTTACACCACTTCTATTTCTGTCCAGAGCTTATAGCCACACATGAACAAAAAGGCAGAATCCAATAGATAATCACAGACTTTAACTCTTGATTCAATTTGGTTGTATTCATGATAAAAAGAAGAGGCAACCGCAAATCAGAAGAGATTTGAGCTCAATATGAAAAAAAAGAAGTACCAAGTAGGAAAATTTAAGACTCCAGAGTTTAGATTTTTAATTTATTAAAGAAGAGTAGGTTCTAAAGGACAAAATCTTGACAGAAAGGGTCCTCATTTAAAGAAGATGACTGGTACTTACAACAACAACAACACCACCCAAAAGAAGAAAAAAAAAATTAGTGAAAGGTATTATGGGGAAAAGACAAGTGAAGTAATGTAAAAGGACAAAAAAAATATTTTTGAATACCACGTTCCCATTCAGCACTTTCTTCATGTTCAGGCTGTAGCCTCGAGAAGTCTTGAGGCTTACGCCTCAGATACCAGAGGCATAAGCCTCATGTTATACCTTTGAGGCTACAAGCCTATATAACCTCAAGGCTGTGGCCTTCAGCGCCATTTCAAACCATCGATAACGAACACCATTTTCATGTAATACCCATCCTAAATATAATGACAAGCGGAGAATGCAAACGTTGTGCCATCACTGATCAGTGTATGGATACCTCAACCCATGATAAATGTAAGGATACATATATGGATACTTGCACACAACATACATGGTGTAGTGACTCTACATTGAACAGTAAGACCACGCTAAGATATAAAAATGCAAGAAACATGCACAATATCCTGAATTTATATTATACTGTATGTTGTTGCCGCACGTGACAGTTTCTCAAATAATTTGACCCGTTGCTAAAATCTTGTTCATCTACATCTCGTAAAAGTTAAAATGCCCAAACATCACATAATCTTATTCGAGGGGATTAGCAGCAGTGATATGGTTGTTCTTTGTAAGATCAAGAAGGTGACAAGAAAGAAGAGGACTTTATAAGCTGAATTAAATATTTACCTGCCGGTAAAGTGGTGATTGGAACTTGAAGTCCACCAAGAAATAAAGGTCGCAAGATCCTGGAACTGGTCCCGGATTAAATTCCCAAATATTTATCAAGTGATCAAAAAGATTACTTTCTGAAACAGTTGTCTGAAATAAACAAACAAAAGGATAATTATAACACTACTAGAGCACCATACGAAATCATTACCTGATGTAGAATAGAAGAAAGGAACCATAGGAAATGATATGAGAAAAGGAATGTCCCATTCAAGATATTGAAATTGACACATAAATCAAATTTAGTCCGGAGTGTCAAACTTTCTCTTCATTTTTCTATTTTTTTACAGGTAAAGACTATAAATTCTTCATATAATGCAGAGGCACTAACCCCAAATAGAATTTAATCACGTAAAGACAAAGGGGATGACAGTTTCTTAGTCACCAAACTAACAGCAGACTCAAGATGGGCATACAACGGGAAACCCCATTGAGTTTCAAAATCCTCTAAACTTTTGACTATTGAAGGCCAC
The DNA here is from genome assembly GCA_002174775.1 of Macleaya cordata. NCBI lineage: Eukaryota > Viridiplantae > Streptophyta > Magnoliopsida > Ranunculales > Papaveraceae > Macleaya > Macleaya cordata. Next base: position 541,149 of record MVGT01000506.1, on the reverse strand, counting down.
CTTGAAGCACTGAAGTGGCAACTGAATCAACTCCAACAGTCTTACAAGCTATGTCAACAACCAAAAGCTAACTAATATAAACAGGAAGCCCCAGAAGTTTCTATCCTCTGCTATATACAGAAAAGCAGCATATATATGGTGTACAGCTCACAGTCTCACACAAGTGATTGATTAAGATGTACACAAAAGAACTCAGAGAGTAACATCCAAAAATAGTACACAAAATTCTGCACTGAATTAGGCCTTCTCCTGACAATTAGACACTTGCTTCAACCACAAAACTTCAGGTCTAAGTTATTGGGCACACTCAAGCTACTTAACGTAAAACTACAGGGATCAGTTCTCTCGTCTTAAAAGAAGTTATTACTGCTTGATTTGGATTTCAGTCCAAGGAGCCAAGCATATCAGCAATGTCAACCAAGGACTTAAAAGTTTTGTAAGGCCTCTTCAGGCCGGGATCACTTTGAGGTGATGAGTGGGAAATGGAAGAAGGCATTACCACAATACTTACGGAAATATGAATAAGACACTGAGACCAAGAATAACAAGTATAACTTGGCACATAACGCAATGCCATCGTGACGAGTAATTTTCCTGATCTATAAAGCCTGAGTTGGCCTGTCAAGACTGTAAAAGCATCATAGTTGTTTGCAAGCTTAATGATATGCCATTAGAAAATATATCATAAGTAGACCTGTCATAACTGTCAATTGATCAGTGTTATTTCCAACTAAGAATTCTTGTGCAATAACCCTTTGAGTGATGCTACCCGGGATGCAAGTCGTGCGATCAAATTGTAGACCATACGATTTGGGTCTCAAGTGGAGAGGACTGCACAATTTGGGCGTGACTGACCCGTAATTCACAGGGGATGTACAAACTATAACAACCACCTGGTCCAACCCCATATCGTGCGGCTCTCTTCAATTGAGACCCAAATTGTGCGGTCTACAATCTACCTGCACGATTTGGACCCCATGCCGCACAATTTAACCTTTTAGAACAGTAGTTGTCTGATCATTGCATTAATGCATTCTTGAGTTATGAGTCTTTTGGAGGTAGGTCCTGATCATCTTATATAAGGTCCTGCCATGTTACACAGCCGTATGTACTATTTCTAACCCCAACCTAATTAGCTTAAATACTTTTTCCTAAAGAAAGGGGAAGTCATATTACAGAAGTTCAACCATCAATCCAGCATATAAAAAAAAATATTCAACTGTCAACATTGCAAATGCTCACAGATTTACAATAAGAAAATTGTTTGTGTAACAGGATTTACAATAAGATAATTACCTTAATAGACTTTGGTTTGTTCATTTCAACATGAGAGACATAGCTCTCCACGAGGAATTTAAAACCAATCTCCAGTTCAGCATCAAAAGATCCATCAGCATTGTGTCGAATGATCTTGGATCGCTGACACCAGGGAACAAAATCTTCATACAAGTCAACAGCTGCAACCACTGCAAATAACTGCTCTGGAGAGTACCTGTTTACCAATAAATCCCATCAAAGTTTGCAGACAAAGAAGAAAGGGTTCCAGTAATGACGAAACTATTGTTAGATGCAGAAGTACAGAAAACTAGAAAAGGCAATTTTTGCCATGTCGAAGATCACAAAAAAATTTCCTAGAAGAGACAACGCATGCAACTTTTTCCCAGGAGTAGTTTGACATCAAATATTATTCTAGCTACTGAAGCAATACACACGACCACAAAGGAAGTATCAATACAATCACCCGAATAAGCATAAAAGAGTGAATACATATCTCTCTCTCTTTTAGAGGACTATTTTCAAAGTTGGAGATCTGCCAACCGAGTGGGTTAAACCACCACTTAATTTCAGATGATGTAACGCATAGGCTTGCTTACTGGAGGTAAGCATCTCATTATGAAAGAATTATTTTATCGATAATGAGGAAAGCTAGTAGCCTAGTAGTGTCTATAATATAAAAGCATGGATGGAGCCCAGAAAACAATAGTTTTAAGCAAGTGAGGAGTTAAAAAATTCTTTTTTTTTTTTTTTCCTGATCCGTGTAAGAGTTCAAAAGTTACCAATCAATGAAACAGAAACACTAAAAAGTTAACAATGATGGGTTCATAACATAAAATTCAAACATGAATCAGAAAAACCGTGAATCAGCAGAAAAAAAATAAAATAAATTGAATTAAATTTCAGCTGGGAATCTTCAAAGTAGCAAACAGTAATAAATAGAAAACCTAGTTACTTAGGGTTATTCAAGTAATGTCTCCTTTTACATGTCATTGTGAATACTTTAATCATCCATCTCAACATAAATTAGAGGTAATTCTGACCAAAACCTAAAACACTTCTCTACAGTAAAAAAGAATTAAAAAAAATACCAAATGTATACTAATATAGGGCAAGTAATTGGAAAGCACTTATCATTCCAGGAAGTTGGGAATAACATACCCTAGGACGCGCCTTTCCTCGTGGGTCTTAGAAAGAACATTTCCATTTGATCCATCTCCACAACCAAGAAAACGCCTCTTTTGAATATAATCATTATACATGTTTCCAAACGAAGAAACTCTAAGATCCTCTTTACCAGTGTCGATCAAATTGTTAACACATGGAATTTCAATACCCGCAATGCTACTCAAATGTCGAACCTGGGCAAATTTCCCAATTTCACTACTACTCTTGGCAGAGCTCATCAACATTCCAACCCCATTTTTACGCGATAATAATCTACGACCAATTGCCGTAGAGGCTGATGTAAATGGTACCATCATAAAAAAATAGATCCCACCCACAATTTTCTACCGATTCTAAACAACAAATGATAAAAACCCTAGAATTTGAATCGTATGTGTATCTGAGCAAAAAATTAAAAATCTTCAAACTCAAATTCTAACTTGTTTGTAATGTCAATAAAATCATCGACATATATGAGTTATCGGAAGAACAATCGAAAGGGTACCTGAATTTTTTGGTGTAGAAACACTAGGAAGAAATTTGTTGACTCATTTTAGCCTGCAAATTTGGATTGAAACCGGTAATTCTCTTTTTAGGGTTTCAAAATTTTGGGAAGAAGATTGTTTTGGGGGGTTTGTTTTCTATAAATTTCCACTATTTTTTTTAAGGGGGCGAAATATTCGGAACAGAGAAAATGAAAAGAGGAGGTTCAAAGGTTTGAAGTTTTGATGGAGATGGAGACAGGCTAGATTTATGTATGGGGTGGCTTTGAGTGATTCGGGATCTGTAAATTATGAAAATGCCATTGGTTAACGTATCGGTAGTTTTCCAACTCGGTCGATTCCGGATTGAGTCGAGCGGGGAAACTTGGCCGAGTCCTACGAAGAAGAACTGAGTCCATTTGAACCGGCCGGGTCATATCAGCTGGTTGTTTGGGACATTTTTGTCAAACAAAATAGTTGTGAGCGTCTCGTGACAAAGTAGGAAGATGGGGTGAGCCGGTGAGGTTGGCAAACTTACTTGCCAACCTTCCTTGAAGACCTAGAAATCGAAACGACATCAAAATTGCCACCTACCTTATAAGTTCCAATTAACAAAGTCCTCACCCTTGATTTTAAAACAAACTAGGTATATCCACATGGGATTTACAGGGAGAATTAAAAAAAGATTCTTTCTTACGTTTTAGTCATTGATTGCGATACATAAAAATATACTATCATGTTTTAATATATAGATTTGAACCAATTTTTGATAGAGTCAAAAGTTTTAGAATTGAATTTTTTATTTTTTATTTTTTTATGCAGATGATCTTCGTGCTAAAGAGAACATCCAAATGAATCCCATGTTAATTCAATTTTGGTTCCATCTCTAAACCTTTCGGTCCCAAATGAAATTTCCAAACTTGATAGTGCTTGGTGCAGACCTAGGTTCAATTTCTTTATTTTTTTTAATGAAAAAAAATTGATAAAGTGATAAAAAAAATGTGCATAATTTAGAAGCGTCAGAGTAATTCTATCAATGATTTAATCTGGTGCATGCAGGATGTAGTTATCTATTTATTTTCTGTAACGTTCATGGCACATTCTCTCAACGGCTCCACACATTAGTGGTTTTATTCTCTGTTCGTTAAGGCGCTTTCTCTCTTACCTCCTTGTTTATACTTGTAATTAGACAATAACTCTATTATTTAAATACAATAAAAAAAATAAATAAATAAAGTAAAATTCTAACACTAGCAATAAGGCACAGAGATGTAAAAAAGTTATTTTGTTTAATTTCATCCGTTTGGCTATTTTATCCATTTTTTTTGAAGGGGACTATTACCCAGGTTACATTATGGCGTAGATACACGCAGTGGGCGTGTGAGAAGCACAGAGAAACCGCCAATAACATCGTCTCCAACGAACGCAGGAACGCCATCTACCAACGGGTACAGAGAAACCGTCAATAACAACATACCTATATTTATTACCAAGTTACATAAGACAAACTTAACAGCAATACAACGGCTATTTTATCAAATTTCATTACGTCAATAATCTATCTATTATATTATTAAAGAAAAAGTAGTTATGAGGCTTAAATTTATCGTTTTCCTATTTTACCCTTGATAAAAAAAAATGAACAACATTTAAAACTTCAAACCAAGGTTATTATTGGTATATTAACATATATAAAATAGTTGCTAAAGATAGTTTTTTCAATTATCTGATTTTTATATCACATGCACATCGCACGTGTAGGAAACCTCGTAAATCATAAAGAAGAAAGATGACCAAATGGGCCAGTCAGGTTCTATAGCACCAAAAACTTAGGAGGGCTTCTACACTCATCCAGAATTTTTACCAACTCAAATCACCTGCTAATGTAGAACCAATTAAATTTATAAAGAGGGGAAACGTTAAAGTCTCACATTATTCAGTTTACTTTCTTTTTCCAATCATACTGCCTTATTTACTGCCTAGGCTATTTAGGAGGATATTTGCGTCAATTTAAAAATAACGCAAATTACTAGGAGTGTGAGATTATACACAACCGTGAGATGTCAAGGCAGTAAGAATGACAGTAGCAAAATGCAGTAAGTTTATCATTTTCCGTTTTCAAAACTTTAGTGGCACACTCCAGACCTTAGTAACCGAAACATTGGTATAGGGGTGACGCTCCCGCTCCGAATTACGCTCTAACGCTCCCGCTTCGAAGGTATTTTAAAACTAAGAATATTTTTTAATCGACCACTCCGATGCTCCCACTCCCACTTCTGTTCCTGCTTCGACCCGCGCTCTGGTTACTTAGCTCGAGACTTAGCCTAAAAACAAGTCTTCAAACATTGGATCTAAGTTTATATTGTCCAACTTATATATATTATACTAAAATGGGTTTTTTACATTCAATGTCCTAAAAAACAAACAAAAGCACATAATGATATGAGGATAGAACAGTAAAAAGGTATTTTAAATAAGGGTTAATTTAGTTTACCCCCTTAGAATAATTGGTCAATCGGACTTACCCCCCACAAAGATCAGATATTAAACTTACCTCCTCAAACTCACGGTTTCCGTGATTCTGCCGTTAGAAGGCACACGTGCGTCTCGCATGCTCCATTTTTTGAGGGGGATAAGTCCGATTAGCCAATTATTCTAGGGGGTAAACTAAATTATCCCAAAAAAATGGTGCAGAGTAGAAATTAACCCTAAGAGAGAAACCAAAATGGATAGATGGATGTTGGTGTTTAGGGATTTGATTAACCGGAATTCTTAATTACTTTTTTATCAGAATTCTTAATTACTTCTACTCCTTCACCACCACTTCATCTTCTCCATCCTCAAATTCATCATAAATTTTCAGAGAATGAGATCTACTGCTCTTCCTTCTCTGTATTAGGTTCTTTCCAATGCCATTAATGAATTGATTAAATCTAGACAAAAGCTTTAAAATTTAAGAGAACTTCACTATAATTGACCATATAAAAAAGATAAAAATATTAACCAATTGTTCTAATTTACAAAGATGAACCTGAAAGACCCTCACCCATCTTTGTAAATTAGAACTATTTCCATCACTAAAAGCCCAAGTTCGACAAACAATGGTGATTCCTCCCCACCATCACCCATCTCTCCATTTTGGTTTATCTCTCAAGGTTAATTTCTACTATGCACCATTTTTTTTTGGGATAATTTAGTTTACCCCCCAGAATAATTGACTAATCGGACTTACCCCCTCAAAAATAGAGCGTGCGAGACGCACGTGTGCCTTCTAACGGCAGAATCACGGAAACCGTGAGTTTGAGGGGGTAAGTTCAATATCTGATCTTTGAGGGGTAAGTCTGATTGGCCAATTATTCTGGGGGTAAACTAAATTAACCCTTTAAAGAAAGGGTTTCTAAACCCCTCACCCAAAACGAACTTCTCCCATCTCTTTCTCACGATCCCTCTCTTCTTTGCTCTCTCTCCAGACCGTCGATCTTCATACACTCGAGGACGAACATCCTCTTTCACTCCCCTGAAACTCCATCAACAACCTGTAAGATTCTTTTTTGTTGGTTTATTTCTGAATTTATTTGTTTGTTAATTGTTAATTTTGATTTACTCAAGTAGCACTTGGGTATAACCATAAAGTGTTTGATAAAATGTCTAGCCCATACTAGGTGAATCAGTTTTGGTGTTCGCATTTTAATCGGTATTCAACTCTATATTATTGTGTTTTATGTTTCATTTGATTGTTGTTTTAGTTTGTTTTACAGTCACAATTTTAATTTCAATGTGTACCCATTCTCTCTCTAGCATTCCTGGTATGTTTTTCTTTTTTGAAGATGATACCATCAATTTTACATGATTTGAATATCACAATTTTTAAAACAGTGATTTTTTTTTGGATGATAAACAAACCCATACAATTTATCTATTTTTTTTCGCTAAGATATCAGTTCAAATTTTAACTGAAGTGATTGCACAAGTTAGTTTAAGGTATTGGGGTTTCCAACAATTTTTCTCAGTTTTTTGTTGTTGTTGTTGGTGTAAATATAAAACCTAACTCACTACTTATATTTTCTTGGAACACCAAATAAAAGAACTTAACCTTACGAAGTCACTGAAATCACACAATATTGAATTTTCCAATCTTAGTGATCAACTCGATTAACTATCGAGTCGACGATGCTTGTTATACCGTGTATTTATACTTTCTACTATTGATTGTTAGTATTTGAGTTAGTGTTAGAATCGTTTAGTTTGATGGTCATACAAAATGAGGTAGTTTTATTTTGTTTCTAACCACTTAGTTTGTGTGCAGAGCTATAGGAAGATAATAAGATCGTTTAAGACGAACTTCAAGTACTTTTATAATTGGTGGAATGGAGGTTGAAGCTTGGGAAAGTTCTTCTGATGGAACAGCAGATTCGGAGGTTGATTTACAAGACATCGAGGATGACGAACACCTCTGTATGTCTGGTTCCATACCTAAGTTGCAGTTTAGGTTGAACTTTAAATGAGTAAAACGTCTTTAGTTTGCTTTTCATGAGTCATTTGCAGTTTTATTCATTGTTTGACTCTTTCTTTTCCTTAGGAAAGATGTATCCAAGGCTCGTTGGGATGTGGAGATGGGAATGGCGGAGGTTATAGAAAAGAAGGGTGGAATGTGGACTACAACAGGAATAGTCCGAAGGAGCAAGGTCTATTGCTCGATTGAGGAGACCTTGTAGGTGACCTGCAAGCATGGTTTTTGGTTATTGTTCTTGTTTATTGTTGGTTAATTTACTTGCAGACTATTTAAGCTTCATAAGTCTGTTAATTATGAAAATATTTGGTCATAGTATTAAAGTGACACTTAGATCGTCACTAGCGTGCAACTAGAATCTGAATTGGTATTTTCTCTTTAAATAGGGAAATCTAGGTGTAAGCGGCTTTTCTAGATTGAAGTCAAGCTCTGTGGATTTTTTATTCTTAGACATTACAATTTTCAAAAAAAACAATTGTTCAAATGACAAAAATGGATTACCTGATGTTTGAACAAACTGCTGATTAACAAAAAAAAGAAAAAAAAAGTGCTAGTTAAGATATATAATCTTAAACGCATATGTTATGCACTTTGTACTCGTTGAGGGTTGTTAATGTCTAATTTGGGTGCTCATTTTTGGCATTACGATTGGGATTATCCACGCTAGGTTCATAGCATCATGTAATTACATTGAATATCGGTTCTTTTGGGATCCTGGCTAGGATAGGGATAATGGGTCAAAGATTTATGTGGAGACCTTCCATTTGTTTTTAATTCTTTTTACCTTGCCTTTTATATAGTTAATGTTGCATTATTTGGTGACCTTAATCTGTTTGATGTGTGTTTCCTTAACATACTTGGCCATCTCAACTACATTTTTATCGTTTCATTAGTTATTGATGAAAGGATCTCTAGACTGGTTGAGATATTTTCGTTTACTAGCTGTGCATAATGAACAGCTAGACCACGAATAGTGTACTATCAAGCATGGTCACGATAACATGTAATCTCCAATCATTTGTTTATCCTCTTTCTAAAGCTACTAGTAGATTGAACAAGCACAAACTCTTGTATTGGTGGCCAATAATTTGGACTAGGCTCCTAATTTAAGCTACCTTTCAAATTAAATATTTTGTTTCCTATTTAGAGGTAGAGTCCCTATTATTTAAAGCTACATTAGGCAGAGAATACGAGAAAGAGTTTTACAAATAACAAATTTCTTAGAGATAGAGTTTCTATTTATTAGTACTAATATTCGTAGAGTACCTAATCAGAGATTGACATGTGGCAACAATTTCTGATGTAACACTCTATATGATGAGTTCGCCACATCAATGGTAAAGGTTTATGCTATAGTAAGATAGTATAGATACACAGAGACATAGAGAATCATTATAATGCTTGCCTTAGCCCACATATCGGGGTCATGACAAGAATTTTACCTTTCCATTTAACTCTATCTAGAACCATTCTTTTGTCAGTGTATGTCCCCTCGGATGCTTTCATATTACCTCAACTCAAATCATTTTTATTTGCTACTTGTTAAAAGTATCAGAAAGACTGAATCTACTAATGTTACTTTTTTTTTAATCAGAATGGTCTTTTCAGTTTAGTCATTAGGTCCTATTTTTTCTTCCTGACCATGTCATTGGCAAAATGCTAAGGAGATTGTTTGTCTTTTAGAATGTTGCCAACGTCTGCATTATAAATAATAACGAAGATCTGATGTTATCAATAGGACCCGAAGTAGATAGAAATGATGTGGAAAGTCGAAGTTGGTTGCTTTAGCTTTCAAAGTGCATATAGGTGGATAAGCTTGGAAACCAAGAAGAGTGCTGTGGAAAAGTGAGATCAACTAAGTGATTCCTCAATGTAGATTATGTACATCAAAATGGAACTATGAGTTGTATAAAAGATCGTGATATGTGAATTTGGTGTGCTTAGATTCGGATGCTCTATGAAGCATTTCATCAAAAGGTCACCTACTCATATATGTATGTATGTATATACTTATACATTTGCTCAACATGGAAACTTTGTTGTCAATACGAACTCCTGTAGATTCCTGACATTTTAATGACTGAATTGGATTTACTATTGGTGGTTCATTCTAGATGGCATCCGGTGACTGGAATTCAATTCTAAGCACATTCTAATATGAAACTGATAGTCCTCGTGGCTCTTGACGTAGGTTCTTGGCTGAACGAGGGGCATTAATTCTCTTTGACATTAATGATATGGTCCTTTCGTTGAAAGATATGTATGAGATGGTTGCAGAGGGAAGGAGCGGGTGTTCTTGGGATTCTTTTGAGGCTTACAGGCACTTAAAATCGCTGGGATATATTATTGGGCGACATGGTGTTAATTGGTCAGTGAAGAATGACAAGATCTGCTCTAGTTCTACTTGTATTGGAGGCACAGAAGAAAGCAGTAGAATATCATCGACTGAAATGAAAGAGGATTTTTCCATCACTAACCATCTCGGAGATATGCAGATTAATGAAAAGCCAGCTTTTGATGTGTATCTGCCTAACAGCAAATTCAGAAAATCTTCTCCTGGTGAACCCAATTTCATGGTATATTTAACCAGGTAATCCGCTATCCATTTTCTTCACCTTTAGCTAACATGGAACTGTGGTCTAATAGCTCAACTTAGTAGAAACAATACATATTTGCAAGATCTTGCGATACAATTCTTTACTTGTTCAATATATACATTGCATGCTTTCACTATGGTTGGCCTAACTTTTGTTATCCTACAATTCTCAAGCTGTACTGAAATGCTCATATAGAGATGCACATGCATGCACACACGTAATTACTTGATATACACACTTACAATTTTGATCTTACTTTTCCTTGTTTTTACCTTTCCGCTTTCCCCTTTTTGAAATTCGATTGAGTAACTACTTTATCATGAGTAACAAATGACAACTTATCACAAAAACTTGGTTAGCAATTGAGGCGGATTATCGCATTATCAAAACCTTTGTATTTATCAGTAATTTGAACACATGACCCTCATTAGCAAAAAAATAAAATAAAGGTATTAGATTTCGGTTTTCCTGAGAATTGATGTTGCGGGAAAGTCCTTTTTTTTTTTTTTTTTTTTGTGTCCGCTGCACATAATAGTTGTGTCAAGACATTTGTATCTGTTTCACATTCAATTTCCGTACTGTTGCATGCTGATATACACACTAAGATTCATTAATAGATCTCTTCAATAAAAATAAACAAAATGAATAGCCACCTTTCTCTGGCTATAAGACAACCTTTTTTTATTCTTCTTTACATGTTATTCTACATTCAGGAGTAAATTGAGGTAGCCAGTTGATTGCATTGTACTTATCAGAAAAAAATTAAAAAGCATAATTTCCATGGCTGTTTGTAATGTGTAGAACAGGATTTTGTCTTTGATGCATAGTAGTGCTTTTGCTGAATTGAGTTTCTTCTCCACAAGCACTTTTTTTTTTTTCCTATAAGCATTCATTTGAAAAACCCAAGCGTCTTAAATAATATCATTGCTGATTCCATAATTGACTTTCTACATGTGAAGGGACAACCCACCATCAAAAGCAGAGATTGAAAGCTTAGAGAGAAGTTGCAAAGGTGTTCCCCTCAAGTTCTGTCATGTAGAACATGGCCGGGTCAGTTTCTTTTCCTTTAACAGGATAGAACTTCCCTTCTTACCATGACCAACCTCCGGATTGAATGTTGTGTTGATCTTGATGATAACAAAAGGGTTATAAAAATCTTCACCCCGTAAGAACTATGAGATCACCCCCGAGACGCCTTCGGCATCCAGGGCTCACTGACCGATCATAGAATTTGGTTTTATATCCTTGAGCATCATAAAGTTGTGAAATACAAAAATCTGTTAATCTAGAGCAGAACCATATTTCTAAATTGAGAAAGATGGTTTCCATGCTGGTGTGTTGCATTGGCTTGTGGTGAGTAATTTGGTCCAACTCGTTGAGACCCGCTTCAACTAGGCTGTCTTTTTATATAACTTGTGTGCTTATGCACATGTAAATTATATTTTGAAGGTTTGACCTACGAAACTGATGTGTACCATATGCTCTACAATTTTTCTCATATTTTTTTTAACAGTTGTTTATTTAAAGTGGGAGTTATTTGACATTATGTACTACTATTTAAAGATAGAGGTGATTTATTTAATCATAAATTCATTGAATGCCCAATATACCTCTCTCTAGATTTTTTTTTTTACACATTTTGAATAGAACTTATATGAAGGGTATTCGCACTCCAATAGTATAGATAGATTTGTATTTCATTCGCACACCCAAATGTTTTTTTTTTCTCATCAGGTGGAGTTGGTTAGTTATTTGAATGGGCTGATGTTGGATGATCTAATTTCAGAGTTTCAAAATGCTCTTATGCCAGGACACCAATTTGCAGATGACATTTTTGTTGCTCAAGAATTGTTTCATTCCATTGCCAATATGAAAGCTAGATGCAAAGGTTACTTTGCTCTTAAATTAGTCAAGCCGAAGGCTTACGGTCAAGTTAATTGGTCATTCGTCACTATAGCCTGGATATTATTATGCAATGTGTTACATTTCCACTCTCTGTGTGCTTGTGAATGGTTGTCTTAAAGGGCTAGTTTGCGGCTGAGAGTGAGAGGGGTCTTCAACAAAGAGGCCTAATCTCACCTTATCTTTTTATTTTATGCTCTGAAGCTCTATCACACCTAATAAATCTGAACTAATGTTTGTTGATGATCTTTTTATTTTTATAATGCTGTGACTGATTGTTTGGTAGTGCTAAGGAGATTTTGAATACTTAGATATGCGTATTTCTTAGTAAGCAAAATTGTATAAAGTGGTGACGTCCCACTCCAAAACTTAGCACTCCCGTTTCGAAGGTATTTTTCAACTTGGGACATCTTTAATTTTGTTCTCGTTTTAGCTCCCTTTTTATCTCCCTAGTTACTTAGATTTTTATATGGTTCTTTGAAACTTCAGTTATGTTGCAAATTTTTTTTTTTGAGGGGAAAAATAAAAGAAGTGCAATATAACTGAAGTTTCAAGGAACCATGTTGCACATGATTTGGTGAAGTTTGCTCCTATTACGCTATAAAGGTATTTTGGAACTAGAAACATTTTTTAACAGACTAATCTGACGCTCTTTCCTCATGTTTTTTTCCTCGCTCCCACTCCATGCTTTGTGGATTATGAAACTGGGTTGAGGGTTATTTTGTAATTCTAATAAGGGCAATTTGGGTAAACCCGAATGGTCGAAGAAAATGATATGACAAGGATAAAGAAAATCAAGCACGTGTTTGTTGTAAGATCATCCAACGGTAATAAATACTAGTGCATGTCATATCAATTCTAACAAAATATCTACAAATTTGATATTGACAATTCAATACATTGTTTTTTCAATCCAAAATCTATAATAAAATTCAGGATGATGGGGCAATTCTGTCCTATTTTGACAAATTGTTTGTATCAAGCACAACGAGGTTATTTCTTACAACGACAACGAGGCATATTTATTTTAAAGATAAAAACGCCCTTAAGTTTCTAAAATATCGGATATGTCCCGTGGTAGTAAATGACCAAAATAACCCTATTTTATTTTTTAATACCATTATACCATTTACCATCTTTATTACATAAATGACTAAAATAGCCTTATTATCTTTTACGAAATACTGGGCGTGTCCCGTAGCCATAGTTATTTATTTACACCTGATTTACACTTGATGGTGGAGTTACGTGGAGTGGATCCAAAGGTGCGCGCGCGAAGCGCGAATGAGGGCAACGCACGTAGCGCGTTTGGACATTCAATCCACGCGCGCGAAGCGCGTGTGGAGAGAATGGACAAGGTTTTGAGCCGTGCCGGAAGTACGACGATATACCTAGTAAAAGACAATTCAATGCATTTTTTATGTGGACAAAATGCATGTCTAATTGTCGGCCTCCTATTTTAGTTTTAATTTAATATAATTTTTTTTTGAAAAATTACTTATATATCTATATTATATGAGAGCTGCTGTTTGGTCCGACCAAATGACCGAAAAAATGCCAGATTCTTATGTGGTATGGTGGGTCCCATTGCCACATAAGTTGGAAACCCCCTCATAACACTTTTAGGAGGGGAAAAGTGGTGGGTCCCACCCTACCACATAAGGATCTGGCATTTGGTCGGGCCAAAAAGCTTTATTGATATTATATATACGGCTCCCAAGAGGCTCCATTTTGAGCCCGGAGCCGTATAATCCTTGCGTGCCATTTTTAGAAAATCCAAAAATGACCCCCACTTTTATATATATTTCTATTATGTCCTACTACAATGTCCTCCTTTTTATTTCCATAATAATTACACTTCGTTTACACCTAACGTTGGTGCTACTTGAGATTGATCTAATAGCTGATTTTTTGTGTCGATGATCTCATCGATGTCTAGATCACATCAGATTATACATTGTCACCAATGGACTCACATAATACTATTTTATTTTACATTTAGTTTACACTCTACTTACACCAATTCTAGGGCTCAATCAAATATGATCCAAGGGCTAATTTTTTGTGCATATGATCTTCTCATCATTCATATCAAATCAGTTTAGGTTTGTCTTCAAGTGGAACTACATGTAATTTTATTTTTTTAATAAGGGACAATTAGCGATATACCCTCAAAAAATAAATGGCTTTTGCAATATACCCCCATTTTAATTGAAATTAGGGATATATCCTCAAATTATCAGATTCTGTCAAAAGGGACGTTAAGTGACCACGTGAGCAACACGTGATGGGTTCTTTTACCGAAATGCCCTAACGTGTTGCACACGTGAACCACTTAAGTCCTATATTTTCTAAATACCTAGACTACCCGTGCTCATCCTATTATGTTAATTTGATGGTCAGGATATAAAATTCTGATCTAACGACTGAGAAATAAGAAAGTCTTACCAGACCTTGGGTAGGTCGTTAATGGCTGCTTGAAAGAGGGGTGAGTTATAGAGAAAAGAGAGAGAAAGGGAGAGACAGAGATGGCTTCTTCTTCGTTCTTATGTGATAGCGAACTAAAAACCTAAAAATGTGGATTAGAGTCACCATGCCAAAAAGTGGAGACGAAAACAAATTTTCAAGTAATAAGAGGATTGAAGTCGAGAGATACAAGAAAACAAGTTAGAAATTACAACTAGATGTATGAAATTCCTAACTAGTATCATTAACTGAAGTTTAACCAAATGAGAGCATAACTAGGGTAATGAAAAATTCTGATACTCTAAAGTACTCTCTAGTTCCTTACAGTATTCCATCGATGCCCTAACACCAAACAATCACGTTTGAGGATTTCGACTTCAAGATTATTGTTTGAAGAGCTGAAATTAAGATTTTAAAAATTTGATCTTTGGGTCGTTCTACTTCAGTTTTCAAGTGGGAAAATCTCTCTCTCTCTTTCTCTCTTACTCTACAGCTCATCCCTCTCCATCAAGCCACCATTAATGACCTTCAAGGTCTGGTAAGGTTTTATTTTTCTTGACCGTTAGATTGGAGTTTTATTTCCTAGCCGTCGGATTCACATAATAAGATAACTAAGGGTATTTTAGGTATTTAAAAAATATAGGACTTAAGTAGTTCACGTGCACAACACATGAAGGCATTTTAGTAAAAGAACCCATCACGTGTTGCTCACGTGGTCACTTAACGTGTCTTTTGACAGAATCTGTCAACTTGGGGGTATATCCCTAATTTCAATTATAATGGGGATATATTGCAAAAGCTATTTATTTTTTGGGGGTATATCTCTAATTGTCCCTTTTAATAATAACGTGCCGCACAATTTGCCGACTCACAACCCGTATGAGGGGGGGCAAAATGAGTTTGTCACGCGCGAAGCGTGCGTAGGTGATAACGCGTGTAGCGCGTTTGGACATCCAATCCGAAGCGCGTGTGAGGAAGATGGACAACCAACTTACACGCGCGTGGGGGCTTGTTATTATATAAATTAAAAAAATGTACTTTTGTGAATTACAAGCCTATAACCATTAGGAAGATGGCCAAGTGGTAAGACCATCATCTCACAAAATTGAAGTCTGAGCGTTAGGGTGCTTTAGGAGGCTCGGATACCCTAAATCTCAAAAAATAAAATAAAAATTACGAGCATGTTGGCACGTGCGTTTGATGAAGATTATATTTACTAAAAAATATAATAAAATAAGATTTGGGTCATTTTCACCCGGTTTCATCAGTTGGTGTAATTAGGGTGTAAAAATGTAAAAGACAATTTACGTTTTCCATGCCAGGTTAAAAAAAATGAAGATGATTACTGGGTTGATTGAGATCATTTAAAAAAAAATAGTCTTTACATCATCTTTACACTAATATAAAATAAGAATATCTTTACACCAATATAAAATAATGGTCTGTTTGGACAAGGAATTTTAGGGAGGGATTTTGTGGGGACTAGGAATTTTGGAGAAAAATATAACATGATTTTTCTACCAAATTCCTGGCCCCCACAAAATCCCTCCCCCAAATCCCTTGTTCAAACAGACTATAAGAGTAATTATTATTTCTTTAACAGGAATGGCAAGGTGTCCAACGAAATTACTATTGGAAGCCCTTGACCTTTTAGCATTGCTATGTCAGTATGTCTTCCTCAATGATAATTCCATTTGGAGCACAATCATACTTGCTTGCAAGCAACATACTAAATAATCAATCGGTAGTGCTACACTTACCGAAAAGCTACATAATTGTAACGGCCCAAAATAATTTTGTTGACTTTGGTGAGTCAAATTGAGTCGAGTCTAACGCTTCAATCGTGGAACCTATTAGGTGTTAAAATAATTAAGTCTAGGATTAAATAATGAGTTTTTGTTCGGAGCATAATTTCAAGAATCGAACTGTACGAATAGATAGATCTCGAAAATTTATTAAATTTCGACTACTCACGCGCGAAAATCGGACACTAAATGATACCAAACCGAAGCCCGGAACACGATTTGGATTGGTACAGAAGGTACCCGCGATTTTGACGCGATTTTGACCACAATTTTGACAATTGTGCTTTAATTAGATGTGTATACACAGGCTATAGATGTGTGTGATGTATTAAATAATATTTGTATAGTTTATACCTTGTGTGTACCTAACTATACATGTATGCTTATACAACAAAGAATTCCTTTTAATTCTATCTCTTTATAAGGTTGTTTGGAATTTCTTTTTAATTCCACCGTTTTTTTCTCTTTAGATAATAATAGAGAGAGAACTCTCTTTTACAGTAGAGTTTAAGAGAGAAGGAGAAGAAGGAGAGAGAGAGAGAGAAAGAAAGAGAGAGAAAAGAAGAAGAAGATGATGACGATGGTCCGATGGAGATCGTAGGGACCACATAATTTGTGGATTGAGGTATAAATTTGAAATCCTAGCTTTTTATTTTATTTTTAATTAGATATTTTATGTTGTTAATCTTAGTTTTCAATTTTAGGGTTGCTTTTTGTTAATAGTTTAAGGTTTGATTAGATCTTTCAAACCTTTAATTGATGAAATTAATAATTAGGAAGGTTAATTTTGACCCAAATTTACTGTTTTGGGTTAGGTTGTAAGATTCGGAGGTCTAAATCAATCGAAGAGGATATTTAGAGCAAATTGGATTGTAATCCTAAAACTCTTATTTGATTTGATAAGGACCTAGTTTAGGAGTTATTTGAAGAACTTGAGATTGATTTGATTTTGTGGTTAATTCTAGTGGATTGAATTTGTTAGTGGTGGCAAATTCAAAAATTGAATTTTAGGTTCAATGATTTTGAGGTATTTGATTTCCTCTTATTAATGTTAAAAGAGGGTAACTAAAGGGACTTGGACCCTTGTAGTGACTGTTTAGGTTAGAATTTAGATTCCTAGACTATTCTATATGAAATTAGTATGAATTGAATTGAGTTTTGAAAGTGAATTAAATGTGTTGTTTACAGTTGGGAGTGTGTACTAATACCAGTACANGAAAGTGAATTAAATGTGTTGTTTACAGTTGGGAGTGTGTACTAATACCAGTACACTAATTGGAGGAAATTAATGCAGTAAAGAGTTAGCCTTGCGGGATTTAAGATAAGAAATTATAAATACTCTCTTATAGCCATTAAAGTACTTTCAATGCTTTTGACAGGGTTTAGATTTATAAATCAAATGTAATTATTTTGCAAAGCATGCATTATTTATTTTTGATGTCCTATTGATGTGAAAATGATTCTCCAAAAGTATAGTTTTGCATAGTGATGTAAAACAATAATAGTTATTTTTAAAGTAACTAGATTCTAATAATTATGTATATGAATGAGTTATATACATATATAAGTATATTAATGATTCTTTTCTTACTTATAGTTAAATAAACTATATTTTTAAAAGAATCAAAATTTAATCGTTATCGAGCTTTAGGGATGGGTATATTTTCAAAACCAAATGGATTTTGGGGTTCTTATAATATATATTTTACTTCCTTTCATTTGTTGGGAGAAGTAGTTGTTTTGTGAGGATGTGCGGGATGGAAGTTCCCAGTTGTTGGGTATGTGTTGGTGATTCCTTAGGTACGGGCTTTCTCTCGAAATATATATACTATATATGTTATGCTGGGCTTTCCCCCGGCTATGATTATTACCGGCTTTCCCCGGATTATATTACGGGCTTCCTCCGATTACACAATTTTCCCCAGATTATATTACCGGCTTTCCCCGGAATAATATTAGATGGGAAATCACAACATATGCATGGTTGTTAGTTTTTGTAGGAAAAAGTATGTTCTACTACTAAAACTTATACTATTATATTATATATCTTTTGGTAATCTGAAAATGGATTTGTAATGCCTACACGAGCAAATCATTGAAGTTTTTCTAAAAATAATAATTTGTTCCGTATTTTCATTATGTTTTCCTGTCTCATGACAAGAATAGGACTCTCATGATATAGGAAAACTATTGAAATCTAGGTTATTCTATTTCTCTTTCTGGAAAACCATGTTTGGATAGGTACGTGTATGATTCTAGAAATGGTGAGGTTATATGCTGCCTAGATTAGGTGAAGACTTGAGGAGCGTAACAACTCCTAGATTATTTTAATGATCATTAAAATATCTAAATGAGTCAAACGGCTGACCACCGCGACAACGGCTACGTCGGCAAATTATGGTCAAGGGTCCACCTGAACCCAAATCATAAGCTAGCGTGCTTCTCACAAAAACCGATAAATCAGTCGCTCGGTCAGAAATCAGGAATTAACGATGGAGTTCCACATCGGTTAAGTTGGAACACGATTTGCTCACTGACTAGGAGCTGAAACATCTAGTCGTAGCCTCTTCACTTTAAGATGATTACACTACACAATATTATGATGTGAGATGTTGTTAGTTTAAATTTACTTGTATGTGTAAGTGAATGGTTATCAGTTTATATTGTAGAACAAGTACCAACTACTTTTACATTACTGTATTATGATTTTTCGATTTTCTTTTAAAACCTGCATTGTCTTAAATTCTTGTTAGTGACTATTTGTTAGTATTATAAGTTTCTTACTGAGCTTTTTACTCAGATCCAGGAGATATTACTGCAGAGGGAAACGAGGATATAGGAGAGGATTGGTCGGACTATATCTATACCTTTTGAAGAGATCGATATAGAGAGAACGTCAACGATAGCTTTCTTACACTTGAGGTATTGTATTTTAGCCTTTTTGAGGTGCATATTATCTTACTTGTTTTGTATATATTTTCTTAAGATATGTATATAAAACAAACACACTTATGTATATTATATCACTTAACTCAAGTTATCTATGTATATTATTAAGTGAGGCATCATTTTAGAATTGTTGTTTGAATCCAGCCTAGTGGATGACTAGGTATTATTATTTTGACGAAGTAAGGTAGACTAGTTTTGATGAGATGATATGACTATCGTGGATGATTGGAATGATTTAGAAATATTATTTGTGGATAAATCATCTCTTCTACAGGTTTATGACAGGTTGAGAACCTTGAAAATACAGGGGAAACTCTGGCGAATTTTCCGTTGGGCCTATCCATATTTTAAGGTGATTAAGTTTTCCCGAACTAGATTAGTTTAACTCTGATTAAGTTTGTAAACCTTATTTAGGTTTGTTTAGTACTAATTAGTCACCTTGTATAGTTAACCTAACGCCTCGAGATGCGACTCAATTTCTTAGAGATTGTGAGTTTCGAATTGGGGCGTTACAATAATAATCTACATAAAAGAACAATTTTGAGTTTGATGCAAATTACAAGGGTATGCGATGCAAATCACGAGGGTGAATGTATACACCCTACTGTAAGATTTCCATTCCGTAGGTTATTTTGTAGGATTCTGCCTTAATTGTATCATTATCCATAATCAAACAAGTCTCCGTATTTTTACTTAAAGCAACTCACATCTAAAGAACGAAGTTGATTGTGCGTGATGATTGACCCCAACAAAGAGAGCGAGTTGGCACATTGTACTTGTTTGTCAAATACGTTATTATAAATTTAAAGAGAAGGGATGGAATACATTGTTATTTATACATTGGGAATACATTGGCCTGTGGGGCCTACATAGAGATGATTTGAAAGATGTTTTTAAGTTAGGATATTATTCTTAGATTGCTGTTATTGGGGCACCCTGGTTAGGATGAGGGGCATGCTCAGTTAGGGGGCACCCCCAAATTTTACAAATTGGTTAGGGGGCATGGTCAATTTTACTTGGGGGGAGGTTTTCCCATTTGACAGAAAACCTATCGAATTTATTGAAACTTTTTGAGGACAGTCTATCGATTTAGTTAGCATTTTTCGACTGATTTCTATAGTTTTTTCAACTGATTAGTTGGGTTTGTAGGGAACATTATCAATTTTTGAACTGAAATCCAAACATTCTAAAATTCGAGAGGTTTCTGTCAAAAATATTGATTAAATTTGAAAGATTCCTGTTGAAAAGTTCTTCGTCTTGAACATGATTTGATCGAATTTCAGTTAGCTGGGTTTTTTTCGGGTTTCGTTTTACATAAAAAAACAAAAATAAAAAACGGATATTATAAAGTTTTATTACCTCGAATGTTATTGATTATGAGCCTTTAACCAGATTTGAAGACCCAATACCCTTATCAAAATTATTTTTTGATGTTTGTTCCTCCATTAATGGAGTTTCTTTGACAACTTCATCCTCTTCCATGTTTTTGATATATGTGTGTTCAAATAACGAGCTTACATTTGCAAAAACTTTTTCAATCGTTGGTTGTCGAATAGTTGAGCCGTTATTACTGTTGGGTGGAGTTCATGAATGTGGGAATTTTTAAGGTGGGAACCGTGAAGGTGGGGATACTCAAAATGGAAACCAAGTTTTATTAAGGTTTAGTTGTCTTTTGTGAGGGGAGTCCCCCTGAGAAAAATACAAAATGAGGGAAGGTGTAAACTTGGGCTTTAAGGCCCAAAGTTTGAGCATGCCCCCCAACCAAAAGGGGAGACTCAATAACAACACTCTATCCTTATCATGTAGATCATCTTCACAAAAGAAAAGCCATTTGTAGCCACATCATCTATTGGTTGACATCAACCATAAAATGAATGAGTGCAGCTTTTTGGCCCGACCCTTATACAAAGCAAATGCCAGATGCTTATGTGGCATAGTGGGTCCCACTGCCACATAAGTTGGAAACCCCCTCATAACATTTTTAGGAGGAAAAAAGTGGTGGGTCCCACCTTGCCACATAAGCATCTGACACCGATTTTGTAAAATGGTCGAGCCAAAAAGCTTTATTGAAAATGAATAGCTCAATCCCCATCTATTTTTAGTGATTTCTAATCACTAGATGATGGGGTTACAAGTTCTAGAATGTGCTAATTTCGGGGAGGATGATCAACACTATGAAAAGGACATCCTCACTAAATATCATTCCTTAGATTAACTTCACGTGGGGTGAATGAATAACGATGTACAATTAATGATGTACTACTACCCGATCTCAAATTTAAATAGTGCAAACTAAATTTGGGTGATGTACATAGTACAACTTCACCTAAAATCAACCCTCGTGTGGGCTCCACTCACACAATTCTCTTCTTTGCCCTTTCCTTGGAAAAGTAGTTTCCAGAAAAGAAAGAAAAAAAAAAAAAAAAAACTTCACTTTCAGAGAGTTTTAAAATTTTGCACAAAGTTTGGTTTTTTCTGGTTTATTGGCCTTCAAAAGATGGAGAGTCTCTCAAGCAACGTTCTTTCACAGTTTTACGTGAAATAGAGGGAAGGGTTTGTAGTTTGTACTACACTCCGACCTAGAAAACCAAATTTTTTGCACAACAATTCCATCTCACTGCTGATTCTTCTGATTAACCTTCACACAGGTGCTGTTGAAACTCCACCTTTTATTTTTTTATTTTAATTTTGTTCAATTACTTCCGTTTCAATCAAATTAGATTTATATATTATTCATTATCATTTCAAACTTTTCATTTAGATTTTGATTTCATTTTCTAATTGAAAATTTAGGTTTACAGTAGACCCAGAAAACAAAAATTGTTCTTAAAGAAAATTAAGGCTGTACTTGTTGATGTTTGATTTGTTAAATAAATAATAATTTTTTTTTTCTCTTTTTAGTTGTTCATGGAAATAGACTTTCAAAAATCAACAAAAAATCAAAACGAATTTCTTTTGCCCACTAGTAATTTCTTGTATGTAACTTGGGACGTTTTTCATAGTAAATTAGGTTTTGTACCAGTCTTCTTTTTTCGAACGAATTAGTGTATAAACAGTTCATATAGATTATCTCTAAAATTCTACATGGGTTTCAGAAATTTGGGTTTTGTAATAAATTTGGATCCAATTAGTTTTTGAGTTCTGTCTGCAAGCTGTATTATTTTGCCAATGATTTTGTATTTTATGCTCAGTTACTGCAGAAAAATTGTTACTGAGTGTGAGTGATGGAAGTCATCTCATTCTGTTATACTGAGCCATGTTTTCGCGTTGGGTGCTTAAATATGAAAGTGGTGGCGAAAAGCTTGAATTCAAGACGGTCGAAGCACTTGCTGCTTAGTAGAAAAGCTCGAGTTGTTTGCAGTGTGTCAGATTCCAGATGGGATTCATTTCGATTTATTAATGATTCTGGAAACTTCAATGATGCTAAGGTTGAAAATATTCTTGATCAAGGCGAACCATCTGGATCATTTGGTTCATTAGAAGGCTTTCAACATACAACGTTCAACTCCGATAGCTTGAGCGAAAGCTACGATGATTATGTGGTTGGTGTAAAAGGGAACCTGAGGGATGTTTCTAGAGAAAGGGATGGTTCAATAACAAAGGTTTTAATTCCGGGTCTGCCACATGACTCTGATGGTGATTCTGGTTCTCCGATAAGTAGTTGTTTTTGGGAGTGGAAGCCGAAACTTACCGTGCATTATGAAAAATCGGGGACTGGAAATGTCAATTCCCCACCTCTGCTCTTTCTGCCTGGTTTTGGTGTGGGATCTTTTCACTATGAGAAGCAATTGAAGGATCTTGGCCGTGAGTACAGAGTATGGGCTTTAGATTTTCTTGGGCAGGGCATGTCGTTGCCCACTGAAGACCCTGCTCCTCTGGTTAAGGGAGAAGGTGCTTCAGAAGAGCAGGATTTGATGTGGGGTTTTGGAGAACAAAGTGAGCCATGGGCGAATGAGTTAGTTTATTCGATTGATTTATGGCGCGACCAGGTCCACCATTTCATTGAAGAGGTAAATTTTTCTGTACTTTTTAATCCTATTACAGCATTCCGATGTTGTTGCCAAATACATCAGTAGTTCATCTTTCATGTATTACTTTCTGTTTTCTTCTGAATACATGTGCGGCCAAAATGGTTATAAATTAACCTAATAAGGGGTCATTCTACCATGCTTGCATTCTACTTGCATTCTTAACACTGAAAGATCTTTTTGGTTTCAACTCTAATAAATGCATGTTATTCTTGTTGGATGTGTATTGAAAACTACATCTGAGGCTCCCAAACTGGAGTCTTTTAGAGTAGAATGGCACAAGACCAATCTAACAAAGAAGGGATTCATATAGGAATGGAATAACCGATGGCAATACAATCTAACCTAATGAAAACTGAAAGGAACGAGAGTAGCAATGTGATGAATTCCATTCAAGGATAGATTTTCTGCTGTCCAGTTACCTTGGGACCTGTAAGAAAGATGACCTTACTTTACAACATGTATGATCCTATCGTAATGAAACCTTGTCCCCTGGCTTTAGATGTGTATTAGTCTTGGACCAAATTCTTGATTTTGATAGATGGGGAGGAGTACACTTTTCTGCATTTAGCATGCAACTTTGGTCTTTTCCTTTTGATTGGCGACCTTACTTGACCCTAGTGAACCATTTGACAATGAATTCAATGATTGTTTCTTTATGACAATCTATTTTCTTTCTCTTCTCTCTTAGTCCTCTTTCATCCCCTTTAAACCTTTTAACTGTCTTTAGATACCCCATTTTTCCGGACCAGCAAGTCATGTGTTTGATCACTTTGATGATAGAGAATCTTGAAAATACAAGTCCAGATCATATGTGGTTCATCCATCTAAACCTGTTAACTATCCTAATTATGCCATTTTCTCCATATCTTAGTTCTGTAAATATGGTACTACATGAGCTTTCCAGTTTGTAGGCATGCATCCACCAAAATTACTTATTAATGCTGTGACACTAACTTTCCATTTCTTCTACAGGTTATTGGGGAGCCTGTTTACATTGTAGGTAACTCACTTGGAGGATTTGTTGCACTGTACTTTTCAGCATGCAATCCTCAACTAGTTAAGGGTGTTACACTGCTTAATGCTACTCCATTTTGGGGATTTCTCCCTAATCCTATAAGATCCCCAAGAGTAGCCAGGATTTTCCCATGGGCCGGCACATTTCCTCTGCCTGTCAATGTGAGAAAGCTCATAGCTTTCGTGTAAGTTTTATTTTCAAATTCATTTCTATATTCTTCTTTTTCTTCTCAGCATGTATTAAATCTCCATTAAGCTTCCAATTCAACTTGAAATAGAACATATGGGTTTGCTATTCTCATCTGAGGCTAGGTAACTTTGTATCTTGGTAGAGCTTGTTAAGTAAATTTGCATAACCCTTCTTCCCTGAAAGGAAAAATAACGTTTTTTTTTTCCACCATGTTGCGTGTAGTGTATATATTATTTGATATTAAATTTCAGTCTTATAACCACAAAGAAGCTAATGCATTTGATCTTTCTAGAATCATGGTTGTTTTGTAGCTGATGGTGGACTAAAATAATCTTTTATTTGATTTTTAGTTGGCAAAAGATAAGTGATCCTAGAAGTATCGCGGAGGTGCTTAAGCAAGTTTATGCTGATCATTCAACAAAAGTTGACAGCGTTTTTTCTCGTATAGTTGAAACAACAGAACACCCAGCAGCTGCTGCATCATTTGCTTCTATTATGTTTGCTCCTAAGGCACAATTATCATTTGAGGAAGCTTTGTCTAGGTAGGCCTTTTTTACAATGTATGCTACAACTGTGTTACTTGTATTCTGTTTATTTTACACTCCAGGTTAAGGAACTATTGAACGCTTATATTTGCAGGTGTCAAATGAATGATATACCAATTTGCCTAATGTATGGGAAAGAAGACCCTTGGGTAAAGCCCATTTGGGGATTTCAGGTGAAAAGAAAGGTGCCTGAAGCTCCTTATTATGAGATCAGCCCAGCTGGTCACTGCCCTCATGATGAAGTTCCCGAGGTACACACTCTCCGTGATGGGTGTAGCAGTGCTATTCGTTTCTTCATTGTGTAGTTTTGCTCTTTGGCAGAAAAAGTTTATGTTATATTGCAAGAAGATTTCTACGAGACTCTCCTTTTTTCAGCAGTTTAAAGAGATCTAACACTTGTTCTTTTAACAGGTTGTGAATTATTTACTTCGGGGCTGGATCAGAACCTTAGAGTCCCAAGGTTCTGTTGCATTGCCTCTCCTGGATGATCCCGAGTCTGCTGAATATGGTGTTTCTAGAGAGTTGGCATTTGTCAGAGAAGGATCACAAAAAGAAGTGAGGGTACATTTCTTTGGATCGAAATCTTCTATTTGGAACCGAATAAGCTCAGATATCAAGTCTCACATTATGGAGTTGGGCAATACTGTTCGATAAGTTTGTTATCTACCAAAGCCACTCTGAATCATCACATGTATTATATGTTTTTATTTTTTTTAATGTATTTTTTTTACATCTTACATAGGTTGTTGTTTCAATGTAAAATACTTCAATCATCTTAATGAATTTTCCCAGAATCAGGGTATACTTGCACTCCTTTCTTCCTGTAAAGAGTTGTTCAATGCAGATTTAGGACATCCCTCCTACTAGTGGGAATCCACAATTCACACTGTATTTACATTCTAATGCTGTGATCTGTATAGGCTCTTAATAGGCCAGTTAGGGTTGTCAAAACAGTCAATTTTGGGCGTGTGACCAATCCAGTGATGGTCTGACACTTACTGCTTTAGATTGCTAAAGATGTACATAATTTAGTGAGCACGGTATTGTAGTATTCTACTTCTTTTTGGTCTTTGACCCACGTTCTTTGCAAAAAATTACATTATAAGACCTTATTCAAAATGGCAAGTTACTTGTTTGACTTATTTTAATAGATCACTATCACAAACAAATGGTTTTATTGCACATGTGCAGAATGCATGTGCTTCTCGTAGTGTATAATAAAGGGAAGCTACTTCTTGACTGTTTTTTGAGGTCTTCCTTTTTTACTTCCCTTTCATATCCTTATCTTTAGATGTAAACTATATTTGTGATCAAACTTCTAAGTTTTTAGCACTCATAACTTTCAAAGTTTAGAAGTCCTTTTTGTAGTAAAATTGGTTGTTTTTTAAGGGTCTGATAGGAGCTTTTCAGCGACTTCCATTTCTGTTGATTTGATCTGAATATATTTGTATTTTGAAAAATACCCTCCATATATCAATGAATACAAACAATAATAAATAGGAAAAGTATAACTTCAGAACTGGTTTCAGGATAACGCCATTTGTTAAACCTAATGTGCATTGCATGTTCTGCTGCGTTGTAAATTGTCTTTGAATACTAGTGGTTTAACATTTACTGCAATGTGTGCAACACTCCTTTTTGGTATGTATGTGGATGCCCATAGATAAATGGAGAGGATTTACCCCTATGATAACTTTATGTTGCTCAGAGTATTTGATGAACAACATCTTGCATTAGAGCTCCAGGACTGAGTAAAAAATGCAGCCAAATTCAGTTCCATCCCTTTGGGCCCACTTATTAATAAATATCAGAATTGTCTAACTTTTTAATGATTGGAAGACGTATGCTGTTTAGGAAAGTATTTTAGTTGTCTTTATTTAGTTTTGTTCAGATTTATTGAGTTTCTTAAATCTTAATTTGATTAGGCTGTCTTATTTTCTCCTTTTTTTTTGTAAAATATCTTTTTATTTTCAGAAGTGTTTCTATTTCAAATTACTGGAAGAAGATCACAACATAAGATATCTCTGTAGTAAATATATGTTTCTGTATTAGTTGCTACATTATCTTTCTTTATTAGACTAAGTAGCTAAGAGACACATTAGCTGCGAAGGTCTGAGGTTGCTTGCTTTAACATGGTTTAGATACACCAGATTACAGAATCCATGGCACTAGCCCATGACATGATTTTAAGTTCGTAGAGCTCATGAGCTTCCTCAGTTTTTCCTCTCAGTGAAAGCAATGTTGTTATTACTGTAAGATAAATAGCCTGCGTATATTATTATTTATTACTTCTCTAATTCTCCCTCTCAGACCTATTGAGTTACATGTTCTTGTACTCAGGGGTGCTCTACACATGCAACTGGTCTTCTTAAGATACAAAATAGCTGTATGAATCCAGATTGAACTAGGATTAGTTCCATACGTGAAGACGAAATCATTATATGATTTTACTCTTATGCAAACATTTCTTCAATTATGTATACATCTTTGTAATTCTTACACTGTGTCATGGTTCATAGACTGTACAAAGGGTTGAGCTGATAGCCCAATTGGTTAATATTCTGTACATCAACCATGAGGAGGTCCCATATCCAATCCTAGTTTATACAAAAAAGATAAAAAGGTCTGTGCAATGTTTCTTTCTTACAATGGATCTTCTTTGTACACTATCAAGTATTGCATACTATCGTTACAGTTTAATTCTGGAAATTCAGTTGCTTCTGGCTTACACTTCATATTTAGGAGGGTGGATTTAGTATCACGACATCGAAGCAGTCCAATAATTTTCAAGGCATAGACTTGTTGGAGTGGCAATGGTATGTGACCATATCCATTCTATATCATCAATTCTTCGCAATTCTGCCAACTGCAATGAAGTAGTCAGTATGAGAAATTGCTTTTCTTCCCTGAGTGTTTGTTTAATAAGTTTCAATTTGCAAGACCCATGGAAGGTGACCAAATTTCTATTATTTTCTTCCCGTTCTAAACAGATTCTATGTGAGAAATTATTAATATTAAGGTAGATGGTTGTATAAGTATATCAAAAAAAGAAAAGAAAGAAAGATCTATAAAAGAGTAATACAATGCTGACTTATACACATTTCTGTTTTCTTGTGAAAAACTTTAAGGATGTTGGTTAAATGCTTTAAAAATTTTAGTTCGTTGATTCTTATTCACCTGAAAGGTATTTTGTTCTGTTGATGTCTTGGGAAGTTGGGATGGACTAAGCTAAAGGTTATAGATTTGAAGATTTTGTATTTAGATGCGACTTGGCCATGGAAGCACTGTAAGTATCTTTATTTTCCTTGGTCAGCGTG
Organism: Macleaya cordata; assembly: GCA_002174775.1. Lineage (NCBI taxonomy): Eukaryota > Viridiplantae > Streptophyta > Magnoliopsida > Ranunculales > Papaveraceae > Macleaya > Macleaya cordata. The sequence goes on along the minus strand of MVGT01000506.1, from coordinate 512,899 downwards.
GATAGAGGAATCTTTTTCTCTTGCTCCCCTGTTCTTTTGGTTTTTCATTGTGAAGCTATTCTTTCTTTAATGATATTATCCACTTAAACAAATGCTTTAAATTCTCTCTCAATTTCAATAAGATATAATGTTACAATTTTATCTATTTATTTACTTCTTCTTTTTTTTTTATTGAAGTTTCTATCTAGATCCTGTTAGAGTTGTATTTATATGGTTCATACAACTCTATCATGTCTTAAGTTAGGATTCAGGTTGAATTAGAATTTATGTTTTTCTGTTCGGTATATGATGGAGGAACTAGACATTTTCATAAGATTGCTTTTACTTACCCTGCCATCTCTTAATTCGAAGATCATTGAATCGTCTGAAAATGGAATTGGTCGTATTGATGCCACCTGCATGAGATAAGGACTACCATTCAACAAAAGTTTTACATTATCTACTCCTATTGGGTTAACACAGAATGCTACTAACCTTTGCGTCGCAGTTTCTATCGTGATCATTTAAGCTTTGTGCTTTCTTCTCAGAACTATGTGCAACACCTTCACTAACACATATATCATTGTAGCTATCCTCTGCTTCCATTCTTTGTTGATCCATGACAACTATATTTTCCATTGAAGGGAAGCCATAGCATTTCCATTTCCATATTCTTTTATCCAAATATCTCAGATAAACTTTACCGTCCGAGCCTATTAAAAACAATTGTGTACTTTGGAAGCATGGGCCTGGAGCACCGACCAATGTTACAGTTTTATATGGGGTTCCATGTTCAACCCAATTCCAGCCATCCAATGTGTCCCAGTGATATTCAACAAGGCCACCATCTTCCGCAACCATGAATAGAGAACCCATTAGTGATGAAGATGAAAACCTCATAGCAGTTCCTGGCAATCTTGATAGGATCAAATGAGGAGACTGGTGGTGCTCGTGCCATAATTCTGTTACTTTGTTATACTGATAAAGTCGTCCATTCCTTCCAATAACAAAAACGATATTTTCTCTGAAATTTTCTTGATCTACTATACATGCAATTCTAGTGCTTGGTGGATGCCGACAATCTTTCCACTTGAACTTGCGAGAGAAAACCTACAAGAAAATTTTAAGTCAGAAGCTAAATGAAAAATCATGCTTTGATTGATATGTATGTCTATTTTTATTTCATTCTTTTAACCCAATGAAGAGTTGATTGAAATCTTATGCTTTCTAAACTATCCATTTTACTGTCAATTTCCAACCAACATTTGACAGGCTTAAAGGATTTAGAACGACATTTTTTTGTTGTGAGGATGATCAAGGAGAGCATCCTCATAAAAAGAATCAGCCTTTGCATCATTCCCATGTGGTCCCCAGTCCCCTACTGAGTAGTTTAACAATCATGTAAAAAAAATCATGCAAGTGGATCCCTAACCAACCAGTAAATATGAACTTTTCAGGATTGCGGTTCTCAACTTACTGTGAACTGAACTAAACTTCCATTTTTGCTCACAAAGAATAGTGCATCTTCCATTGTAACTCTCTGAGCTTTACCAGGTATTCCATCCCATGGAGGACCCCCTATCACTTGCCTTCCCTTCCTCATAGCTGTGCAGTTTATCCATGATAAATCATTGCCATTCCTTTCCCTGATAAGTAAGTTTCCATGCATGTCAACCATAAATAAACTTCCATTATAGTTTCCTAATACGCCTTTCATAATTGTTGAGTGCTCATGTCTCAACCACAACCATAAATTCTCAGCATAAAGATATTCAAAAGTCAATCCATTGTCTGTTATGAAGAAAAACGATCTGCCTGCTTGCATCACTCGCAGTCGGAAATTAGTGTTGATCCCATTTGCTAAGAAATTGTTTTGGTCCAAAGAGCTACCTAGGTTAATTTCTGATGTACTTGGAACTAGGTAACTTGGATTTTCTTGCCCTCCCTTCCGCCTTCTACTTATTGGTCTTTTAGTATCCGACTCATTTGGTTCATCTCTTATTCCTGTAATGCAATTTGAAGGGCCACGTTCTTCTGTGCAATACTCTGTGTTCCATCCTTCGGTTTCCGGGGCATCTAAAACCGACCATTCATACTTAATTGATGCTTTCCTGCGCACAGTAACCGGATGGGTTGGGCCTGAAGCTTCACTCCTGATACCTGATAAATGGAGCTCTGCAAGTCTACCATCATCTAGTGGGAACAGTATCCTTCCAATTTGAAACTGCAGACCAGGAATCCCTCTTGCAGCTTTTGCATGCATAGGATGCATGTGATTGACCCATGTTTGTTGCATTTGGTTACCTTGAACAACACCTGTCTTTCCATTAGAAGAAAAAAATAAAAGTTGTATCCAGGATTTTGTTCACCCATCACATTTGCTTTTATTCAAAAATATTAATTCCTAGGAAATAATTTGTTTCTAATGCCCACTGTTAGTGTTCCTTTCTTTGAGTAGACTTTTTTAACAGGCTGGAGATGTTGCGACTTGTGAGATATGCTCTGACAGGTATTTCCTAAGACAGTTGAAGTAATTTTGTTGTTCTGTACAATGTTTAGGAGAGACCTTTTCCAGTTTGAGTGTGAAAACTATTTATCAAAGCAACTAGGACAATGGTTAAGTCTTGTAAACTAGAAAAACTAAGCTGTTCTTTGAGATTTGGTGCAAACTCCACAAGATGGAGTGGAGGAGAGAAATTGAGGTGAGAAACTTGGGTTATATATTGAAAGATTCAACATGTGAATAATCGCAACTGAAAATTGATGCCGACATCTTTATTGGCAAGGGAAAAACGATGAGGATGTTAACCTGAGGAATTAATGCTGGGTAGCTGAAGCAAAGATGCGGTTCAGAGTGTTATGTGACTGATATGCATCAATCAAACCAAATAACTGTTTTTTACAGAACTACAATAAGACGGGGTATGCATTATGGAGTTGGATGTTGGGCAACCAAGAAAGTAGTGCTGAGGATGTCAAGATTAGTGGAACAACTCGTAAAGACAATATAAAAGCTGCTCGTATTCAAGGAAATTTCAGAATAGCCTCCGTCGCGATGGTAGATAAAGTAGATTTGATTGAGATGGTTTTGACATGTACAATGAAGACTAATGAATAAACGTAGTACCAGCAGAAGGTAATAAAAAGGGCTGGAGGAAGGCAACAAGTGAAGTGGATTTAGGTCGAAAGAAATGATACCTTGGCTGATGAATAAATCTGGAGAGAGTTAAATGTTGAAGCAAGTTATGTTGCCTATACGAAAATAGGATGGGGCTTAGATGATTATAATGACTATGATTTACCTTTTGCTTATTTGTGATTTATCTTGCAGAAGCATTTGAACAAATTATGAAGTAAGCAAACTGAGAAGGAATTTCTGGACAAGGTTAAAATTTACAATGGTGCTCACCTGAGTGTTTAGGAAGTTGATATTCAAATATGAATCCAGTTGCTGTAGTAAAGAACAATGAGAATATGTTCTCATTCAATTCATCTTGTACAACTGGTGTGATAGAAGTCAATCGATGATCTTTTGGACCTCCGTGGACAATCCATTTCCACTTCCTTTGGTGCAGCCGTCTCTCGACCAAATAACCAGCCTGCATATCTATGAAGTTTTTTAAGGAAAAGGATGTTGCAAGAAGAAATTTGCTATCATAATATTGAAGATCCTTGTAGTGATGCTTTGCTTTGTGCTGTTGTAATAATGAACTATTTTTTACCTTAACAATAAATGTAGGACAAAAATCCTTTTAAAATGAAGGAAAACGAATGAAGCTTTGGTTGGGTGCAGGCTAGATGACCGTAGTGATGATTTCTTTGAGAGTATGATTTGTAAATACTTAATTATGTAGAAGGAAAAAGTGAGAATAGGAGAGGAAAGAGGAGAAAAGAAGGGAGAAAGGAGAATTGAAGATAACTTTTAAAATTAATTCATTCTATTCTAATTTCCAAAAACTGAAAATAACCAGTCTTACAAGTTATAACAAAAAAGAAAAAGGTAACTACTCATAACTACCTAAAATAACTACCCATGGTTACCGAAAAACTTACAGCATAATCTACAGAAAGGACCAATTTTGGGTTTGATGCAAATCATGAGGGTGTGTGATGCAAATCACGAGGGTGTGCGAACACACACTATCGTCAGATTTCCATTCTGTAGGTTTTCTGTAGGATTCTGCTGTAAGTATAGCATTATCTTATACGTATACATGTAAACACGAAATCCTCTACTAGATCATCACTACTTAAAATTAATTGGATATATATATATATAGGTGTAGACCGATGAACAGATAAAAGAAAAGAAAAAGGAAGAGAAAGAAAAAGAAAGAAGAGAAAGTAAACTTAAGAAATAAGGATCTAGCAGATTGTCAGGTATGGTACCTTAGTTAAAAGGAACAGGGACAGAGAATGAACTCCGACCAAGCCCTGTGAAGCACAGCCTGTTAATGGTGTCAATGAAGTTTCTTGTGGTGTTGTTCCTTCAGTCCATATGTGTTTCTTCCACGAGGGCTTTGAGCTTCTATCAAATTCATATAGATCCCCTGTGGAGCTGCACTGCATGATCTCACTTTTAGCTAGACTGTGATGAACTTCCAAATTATCTATGAAGTATTGTCTCATGGAAGGGTCCGTCATTATGTTGATGGTTTGCTATAACCTATTTTCATCATGGATTGATCAAACTTGATTTGAAAATAAATATAGTTTTGCATGAATTCCATGAAATATTTTTGTTATATACATGAAAACTCCTTCTAAACTCTTTACTAATATGAGATTTATTACTAGCTTTTTACCTCACTGTAAATACCACATCTGGTTTAATACTGGCAGCATCAGCTATGGCTGCAACATCTCCACCGGGTGGTCGACCATGATATATCCATCTGTTCAACAATTTCAGTTTAATATTGAATCAAAATATCGAGTCTCCATCGATTGGATTAGTTCTACTTACTAGTGATGATTTAACAGATACCAAATGGCACCTGTTAGTCTTACCTCTGAGGCTCAGCTTCACTGAGCTCCAATAATGATCCGTTCATTGTCGAGAAATACACTCTCCTGATGGGAAAATAGGCAGCATCAATGAATTATTATTACTATTATAATCAGTATGAATCTTTTTCAATCCTTTACTACTGAACATTCTATACTAGCAAGTAACAACCAAATTAGATTAATGTACTTACTGTCCATCATATGATAGGACACCAGATTTGATTTGCATTGTTGAGCTTGCTTCTATTTCCCTACCATTTATAATGAGCTCAAATGTTGGTGTGTTCTCAGTCCAAATTGGCTGTGTGTTTTCACTCACCTGCAACTGAAAAGTTAGGAGGTTATAAGTTTTACCTCCCTCACATAATATATAAGTTGTTGAGACCTCAGTTACGATTTATTAATTACCGTAAACCTTGATCTCATTCTGAAGATATAGTTAACATAAGTTTACCATAATTTTTATTGAGTCAAAGTTTTACTAACATGAGCAGATAAGATAATTTGCAGGGACAATGGCTAAATTTATGAAGCAGAGCTTCGAAGTTATTTTGATGAAGACAAATTAAGGACATGAATTACATATAAGGTATGTTCTCTCTTTTATTCTCTATTGATTTCTTTCAATGGAGTTTTTATCTGATACCGATAGAGAATTGAATGAAGAATAATAGTTTACCTGGTAGAGATTCCCTGTTTCCGATAGAGCAAGAATGGTCTGATTAACTATAAAAACGGAAACAGCACGACCGGCTGTTGCTGGTAAATCATGGGGTGCAATTACCCACTGCACCCCATTCCAGAACCTCTCATAGATTGACCCACTTCCCCCTGTAATCCAAATAGAAGTCTCCGACATTTTAGTTAAAGAAACTCGCTTTCTTGGACCCAAATCTTCTAACTGTACTACTGGTTTGTTATTATCAGACTTGCTTTTCAATTTCTCTCCTTGTTCAGGAGCTCTGGATTCTCTCCCTGAGCACTCTTCTTTGTTCTTCTTCTTCATCATTTGATCGAGTGTACCTACTTTGGTACAATTCCCATCGACACAGGAAACAAGATCAAATGGCAAATTCACTTCAATCCAACTGTTTGATTGTTCTTCAAACTCCCAGAACCTATCTGTTTTCTGTTCAAATATTGGTTTAGTCTGTTTGATCAAGTGTGGACTGCATGAAGAAGAAACAGAAACAGCCAACAAGCTGACTGATAGGAAGACCCACATGAAAATTTTCAAATAGAACATAAACATGGCGTCTGTTATTCTTTTTACTGTAGAGAACCAGATGAATAAACTTAGACTCTCTCTCTCTCTCTACGGATTAGACTATGCTTATTCAGATGGGGTCAAGAACAAAAAGCTAACTGATAGGAAGACCCGCGTGAAAAATTTTAAATAGAAAACAAGTATGGTGTCTGTTACCAAATCCTTTTATTGTGTGAGAGCCAGATATATAAACGAGAAGAGTAAGATAAGACAGTCCTCTCTCTCTCTCTCTCTCTCTCTCTCTCTCTCTCTCTCTCTCAAGATTATGCTATGCCTATTCAGATGGGGTCAACAGCAAGGTTGATTGTGTTGTACCTTCAAGATGAGCCCAGATGGGCCAGAGTAAAAAAGAGAGAAAAGAAAAGAAAAGAAAAGAAAAGGTAACCCTGAAAATAACAAATTGGTAGTAACTCACAGAACTATATTTAGCAAACAAGAGCTCTGTTTTGTGGTCCTTCCATGCACTTTGGGTGGGTTGAGAGTTTTGAATAGATCATGTACTGCAGCTTTTCATTACATAACAACCCTGTGTGTCTGTGGCTTCTTTCTTATCAAACTCTCTCTCTCTGATTTGGTAATTAACTTAAGAGAGAGAGAGAGAGAGAGAGAGAGAGAGAGAGAGAGAGAGAGAGAGAGAGAGAGTTGGGAGTCATTTATTGGGGTAGTAAGTTTAGTTGGTTGGTTCGCCAATAATGCCTTTTCTTCCCTACAATTGGGAAATTTTTATTTATTTTTTGGGTTGTAATTACAGTTCTATGTTAATAAGTCTTTGGTCCTTATATTCCTAGACTAGAATAGACAAAGAAAATATAGATTCTGACAGGGGGTTCTTAGTATTTATTCAAAGTAAACTAACCCTCTGATTTAATATTCTTGGATTGTGACACTATCATGCTATAGTATTCCATGGGTCCTACCTACCCTAGTAGGTCATTTTCTATTTTTATAATCTAAACATGATCTTATGATCCGATGGTTATTAGCCCATCCAATCCAAAAGAAGAAGAAATAAGGTTGGACCCACCATTTGATGGGTCCAAATGAAAGAATATGCACCAGCCTGCCACCAAGTATAAATAGATAGATAGAGAGAGAGAGAGAGAGAGAGAGAGAGAGAGAGAGAGAGAGAGAGAGAGAGATGTGGTGCAAGTAATTGTCAATGGTCTTAATCTTTTGGTATTACTTTGTTGATGAATTATTTTAGAAGGGAAAAGCAAGTTTCAGGCTCTTTCTCTCTCTTTCATTCTCATGTGAGGTAAGCTAAACCCAATTTTCTCATTTAAAGCCAACTGCACTTGGAAACAAGAGTGAGTCTCTGTGTAGGGTTTGAAATTAAGAGAGGTTTTTTACAAAAAAATTTTATTGAAAAGAACTTATGATATGTCCAGGAACGGTTTTGCCTTGTCTTTTCCTCCTTGATCTTCTAGTTTATTAGGGTAGACATGAGTGGTTTGGGGGTGGTTGAATAATAATACTGAATTATCAAATCTACTTCTAGTAAATCAAACATTTTCAAACAGAGACATAGTTTAATTTAAAAATAAAAATAAATAAAATACATCAATATAATATTTAGCCAAATCCTAAAACGTTTTCCAAGTAGGGGTTTTTGGCCAAAATCTCCTATAAATATATATTGAATATATGGGGTTTTTGGGAAAAGAAACTTCAATTGGTTTTTAAAAATTTAGGATGAGTTAGAGATCTCTTTTCTCTGTGTTCACCGAACTTTTAATTTGGTTAAAGAAATTATATTATTATTTACTCAAGTTTTAGAATATGGTGATTTTATATGAAGATGATCTATATGATGTTGAAAACATTTTCTTCAGATCATCTTTATATGAACTCCACAAAAACCTATTCTAAAGTCGCCCAAACTTGGTGGATACCAACAAGGGTTGGTTACCGTAGTTCTTTGGGGGTTGTATTATATAAAGCGCTGTAGTTGTTGAGGTCACCTCTAAAGAACAAGTCTTTCAGATAGAATTACTTCAATAAGTATTAGGCAAATGTGAGACGGAAGGATTGCATCTATTTTCAGATCGAAGCGAGGACGAATGTTAATTGCCATGATAAGTTAACTCATCAGATATTTTCGGAAGTCTTCTTTGTTACGGGAGCTCAACTAACGTGTCTGTTTGATTGACAAACTTCTTGGAATCTAATTGAAGTGGGACCCATAATCAGGTAGGAATCTTGAGGTCGGCCACCATCACTCCCTCGAACGGCTGAAAGAATCCTTCTTTTATTTTATTTATTTATTTCTCTTGTCTGTGTGGCCCACCAGTCACCAGTTTCTAACATATTTAGGTTTTTCTCAGACATACATACATCATACACAGTAGTGGTGTTGCTCGCCTATAGGCTAATCTGAGTAGGTAGTGTTTGTTTTTGTTTTTTTTTTTACTGTTTTATTCCAAGGCATAAGAATCTAAGCATGAATTGTGTAGGTTCTCGAGCTCTGAATTTTTAAAATGAGAGAATGGACTAGAGGATGTCTTTTTATCTCTATACTACGTTGATTTCATATTAGTCGATAACATTTATATTAGAGACGCTCTTACTAATTTTAAGGTGAACTTATTTTCATGTACATCAAGTCAAATCTTGAAAAAAAAAATGTACGTCACGTTATTCACGACAGACTTCCATCTCAAATTCAGATTACTGTGTTACTTAACTTTTGTTTACTACTAATTAGTGGTAGTAAGAGGCAAACTTTTAACTTTGGGCCTTAAACCAATTAAGTGGTAGTAAGTGATTGGAAACAGTTTATTACCACTTAATGGGTTGGAAGCCCAAAATTAAAGATTTGCATCTAACTACCACTAGTTAGTGGTAAAAAAGTAAAAGCTATTTTGTGTGGGCCAGCCACTAATTAGTGGCAAAAAAACAAACAAGCTATTACTATTATGAAAACTTGACTCTTTACCAAAATTGTAAAAGCATTAAAAAACCATTTAAACAAGTTTGATTCATATGCCTTACAAAAAGAGATGGAAGGGATCCGTGGGCATGCTTAAATGTACATGTTCATGTGGGGTTTACATAAAGTTGATCTAAAAGCTGATTTATCGTGAGGATAATCTATATAGTGAGAAGAACATCTTCGCCACAAATCCATTTTAAAACTTCTAACCACATCATATGTTGGTTTAAAATTGATAATATTTATAGGCGGTCTATAAATATTATAAATTTTAAACTAATATTTGATGAGAGTAGAAGTTTTAGAATGGACTGATTTTTTGTGAAGATGATCTACATGGTGAAGAGAACATCCTCACTAAAAATCAACCCTTAGATCAACTTCATATGGACCCTACATGAACATGTACATTTAAGCACTGAGAATGAACTCTTCTAGTCTTGTTGTTATGCACCAACGCCCTTACGAGAAGTGAGAATGAAGTTGCAGATTTTAAGAGGATTAGAGGTAAAGAAAGCACAGATTTCTTGGATGATTTGAATCCTGAAAATTGGGCGAACGCTTTTTCTTAAGGTAATTGTAACGGAGACGTGTTTCAACTTTCGATATAGCCGAGAGCTTCAATGCTTGGATCATCGAAGGTCGTAGCTCCCCCCATCACTTTGATGATCGATTTCATTCGAACCAGTATTTGAAATTTAAGTTGAAGACTTGAAAATTCGTTGAAATGGTGTTCCTTCCTTTGCCCAAAGAGTTACAATTTGTGCTAGAGACATGTGTTTCCCTGTGTTTGGTCTACGTACTATAGACCCCTACTATTCAGTTCAGTCAGTAGATACGTTGTGCATGTGCATTGCATATATTCTTTAAAATGGGTGTATTTCTTACACTAGGTTTTTTCCTCACGCAAGATCATGCATCAATGGGGTAATAGCCCATGTTCTCTCTATTTACAATACTATTCTTACATCCTATTTACACCAACCTGTGGGGCCGATATGGAGGTGATTTAAGGATGATTTTGGCATTCAGATGAAATAAATGGTCATCTACAAAAAAAGAAAAGAGAAGAAGAAAAAAAAGCGTTTGGATCATCATTCATCTCCAAGTAGATCCCACAGGCAAGTGTATAAATAAAATGGGTGAAACATGTAAAAGAGTTTAAGTGGAACATGTAGAAAGCTTGCGTAAATATCCGGTTCCATTTGTCCTATTGTGTGGGAGTCATACAAATCGGGCTCAAATGAGGGTGTTCACCCTGTTTACACCAGCCTATGTGGCAACATTGATCCAAGGGTGGGTTGATTTTGGTCTACATGATGAGGACACCATCTTCACAAAAAATAGCCCTTGGATCATTTCCACACAACCCCAAAAATAAGTGTAAACGAGGTGTAAGAACAGGGTAAGCGAAAGTGGAACATTTAAGAATGCAGAGTGGAAATATATGGCCCCTTTATGTGGGTCACACAGTGCACCCGACAAAGTCGGCTAAAAAATGAGCCGCATTACAATAGTAGAGATATACATGGACTTTTCTCATAGTGGTACAAAGAATTTATGAAAAACCCCCAAACGTTGAACATGAGGAACTAGTGAAGGGGTATGCCTAATGCTAATAGTATCATAAATCATGTCCTTATAGTACTTGAATTTTTTGTATAACTATACTTCTGCAAATTGCTAACAAAGATCACAAACATTGAAAAATTATATTGAAAATTTGAATTAATTATAAAATTGGACGTGTTGGAATACATACCTGCCTATGTGAGTGATTAAAATTACTATACATCAAAATGTGGTTACGAGACCGACACCGAGCTCCTCTGCAAGCTCATCCCACAAAGGAAGAAGCGTCAGCACAACAAGGAATATGGCTCCTATTAGAGCTGTTCTCCTCCATGTTCCTACTTCAGACACGTCGTTTAAACACGGTTTCTCCGGAGTCCTCTGCATAATATGCAAAACTACAGTATTAACAAAGAAATCCATAGAAGTGAACAATGGTTAACAGAGTTTGAAGAAAAAGAAAGACATTTTTGTTTATCAACATCTTCGTACCTGACATATTAGCACATACAACCCCCAAGGAAGTGACAGTGGTCCACCAAGCTGAAAGCACAAGGGATGAAATTAAATCTCTGTGAATGAGTTCTATGTCATAACTAGTAGGGCGTGAATGGTTCGCTTATTGAACTACCCATAACCAGAGGTCCAGAACCTATTCAATAAGTAAGAATTGAGAGATCTTGAGAAGCAGTACAAACCCACAAAGGAGATCTTGTAGGTAAAAATGTCGGCTACCAAATCATTCAGACATCGCATTGATAGCCATATTTTACGAGGACAAAAAAGTATGTGGTGATGCAATTAGGATCATCTGATTTGGTTAAATTTTTCGTCATAGAGCTCAAAGATATCATGTACATGTGCCGCTATATGCACAGAAAAAGGAATGATTTCTCCCCATTTCTGTGCTTTTCACCAGAAGGCCAAAGCGAGATACGGTGGAGAGTTAAGAACATGATGCATGAAATTGTCAACTACCTTTTCTTCTTCAGCAATCACAAATTTACTAGGCAAACTTGGTATAAAAAGGTATTGTAGCATAAACACCACAACACTCTAAAACAGTTTTCAAAACTCAACTACCCATTCAGAGACATGTCTTGGACCATACTATGCAAATTTGGCATAAAAAAGAAATTTTAGTAATAAACACCGCAGCACCCGGAAATTTTTTAAACCAATAGCTAACCATCCATTACATACCCTGGACCATACTTTTGTTAAGTAGAAAAAGGTATTTTTACAGTTACTTGCTGAGCCCTACCCAGATTTACAAGCTCTAGAATCACTCTTTGGTCAAGAAGAAGATAAATGCATGTTAGTTTTTCCAACAAATTTGAACCATTTCCATCAGTTACTTTCTAACCAAAAAGATCGACTTTCTGAATCTTTATGTCCCTAATAGTGCATTAATTTCAAATTAGCAAACGATAATTTTATATTAAATTAAGCCATTCTCTAATTCATGCTTAGAATAGCAAACAAAGATAGCAGGTTTGAAATGTTATTGAACTCCAGGACAAAGTGAAGTAGAAAGCTTTACCACTCCCAGTCCAAGCAATGCGTAAGTTGTCAATCCAAATCCAATCAATGCATTTTTCCCAAATGCACCCTGTAAGCACACAGAGAAATGTTATAAAATCAACATTTACAAACTCGGAGTTTCTGTGATCGAAATCTTTTTAGACCGTCCCAGTTTAACTCACATGGCAGTGAAGAAAACTTTTCTGGTTCATGCAACATGTACAGTACAGAGCTTGAGTGAGGCAAATTTCTTTATTCAAGTTGAAAAGTTAATTTCCTTCTTTAAATCTTCTTAAATTTCTGATCAAGAAAATAGTCTCTTTGTAATAATTTCTACGTCACATATGCATATGACTGCAGATGAGTTTTTTCCATGGAGTTTTTCAAAAATTTCAAATTTCAAATTTTATATTTAAAAGAAGTAAAACCAATCAACTAAAAACCATTCTGACATTAGCCAGAAAAGTTAGTTCCAGTTAATTGAATCCCTTTCTTAAACCTGAGGCACCGAAGACTTTATTTACCAAAAACATTTTTGTTCAGCTTGACAACATGGTTTATTTAACCATTCATGAGTAAAATGTAAGAGGACCTATGAGTTGAACTATAACAGTGCATTAGCATTATCAAGGTATTGACTATCTTCTGGACCTAGTAGATAGATATTGCATTTACTCAGGCGAGCACTGCTTAAAATCCATCTATGAGGCAAATACGATCATCTGATCTGATCAAGCTCCGACCCCATAGATCTCCTAGGCGAGGCTTATCAAATTGCAGGTACCAATACTTCTTTTGATCGGGATTGCAGGTATTGATACTAAACGTTTGCCATTTGTAAATGTAAGGAGGATGTGTTCTTCCCATAATTAAATTGACGAGTTCTTAACAATTAAGCAGCTATTCCTCGCACTAAAGCTGCTGTGCTTTCTCTATAGATTTTATGGACCAAAGTTCAGACCCTATAATGAATACAACCGCGCTACAGCTGTTTCCCTCTTTCTCTGTAGATTTTATGGGAAAAACTTCAGACCCTGTAGTGGTTTCAACTGTACATAGTTTCTTCGTGGTCATCTGTCAAAACAATTTATTTAAGTTTCTGGTCAATAGTTAAACAGCTTCACCAGCGAAGTGCAATGTCCATGTCATTTTATGCATCTACCCACCTCGAAAAGTTGATATCATAATTTATAGCACAAGATATAAGGAGAAAAGTAAATAATACCTGCACAGCTCTTCCACCATCTAGGCAACCCACAGGAAGCATATTAAGAGCTGAAGTGGTTAAACCACACCTACAGTAAGAACACATGCAGTAAGCATTTTATAAGCAGCACAGAAATTAAAAATAAGAGGTTAAAACAATAGAATACATCACCAGCCTGCAATCACAAGAGGGTGGATTGAAACAGTAGCAGCATGCATGGCACTGCACATCGATATTAACCAGTGTTAGTTATACATAAATAAATAAATAAAAATTATTAAACAAAGACTGTGAGTTAATTTTTGTTCTTTTGGTTTTACATTCTTTTTTCTCAATGAAATGTCAATTAAAAATTGAAAGGCAATACAAAGAGAAGCTTTGCTGTCTTGGTCAAGTTGGAAGGCATGTAGAAATTGAATGTTTGTGCTCCGAAATAGACACGAGAACTGATAAAATTGTATAACCATCCAGAATAATGTGAATCTTAAAGGAGGACAAAACTCTTAGGTATCCAGCTAAAGTCAAAGGTATCTGCCAAAGCAAACGTGTAAATATGAAACGCATGCCATGAGATTTAGAAGAACATTCAATGGGTACCCCTTGGAAGTCAATACAAAGTGTTGACCAATTGGAGTTTACGAACTTTTCCAGTATGGTGACAATATTGTTCCCAGTTGCTGAAAATACTTTGATGGATAGGCCAATTAGATAGAACAGTCAGTCAGTTTTCATATAGAAGGTATGTTCAGAAGACCATCTCTTTTTTCTTTTAAATCAGCGTATCTTAAGAGATAACCACCAAGTGGGGGTCCTCCCTCGTTACATATATTCCAAGTAAAGCCTTACTGTTTGTAGACCATCTTAACTGGAGGATGGATACCTAGTTTCATCCTAAAAAGTTGAGATTGACTGTAGGACCATTGATTAAGAGATAAAATATCTTCAACTTCAAGAAACAAAATGCATAAACCTGGAAAGGACTAGTGAAACTCATCAATTATAACGAATGTCAAGAAAAGGGAGACGTACGCATAACCAAGAGTAGCTCTACTGATGAGTCCAAGAAGCAAAGAACCTTGGAATAGCATACTAGGAACCTGGACCAAATCTCCGGCAGCATCTGGTTTTGATGTTAGTAGCAGGCCAAAACAAAACATCGAAAATGAAAACGCAGCACTAGCAAACGGACCAGCTAATGATATGTCAACCATTGTCCTTCGATCAGGAAGAATAGATTTGAACTACAGAAGTTATAGTGAAGGGTGAGCAATAAAAAACCAGAGTACGGAAAATACAAGCTATATTGCAAATTTTGATATACAGAGTAGTCTACATTCTAGATGAAGCGAGTCACCTCCCTCGTCAATTTACACCTGATGATTACTTCTTCTACTAGTAAAATTGCTCACCTGAGTGATTGCACCAAAGCTGCCAAGAGTAATGTTGGGAATGAAGAAAGGAATTCCCAGTTTTACTTTATTTGGAAAAGCAGCCAGAAAATGCCCAACCTCCTGTTTGTAGAAAATGAAGAAAATAAAAATAAAAAAGTTTGTTTACAAGACTATAAGCAAAATTTGAACATCCATATGCAAAATTAACAAATCAAGTCGCAGAAACATGGGGACGATGAATACAGTAGTTTCCTTCAGATTTGTCAACTTAAATGCAATATCTTTTCTGTACTAGAAATTTGAACTTGTATAAGCAGAATATGGATAAAAATTCATCAAGATGGTAAATCCCAACTTTACTCCATGAGAAGTTTTATCAATGTTTATGATCCTCAAATGGGTTTGAGAGAAGTCTTCTTCAGTCCACCTTCTAGAAAATCAAATGTATCATTGTCTAGAAGTAAGTTGAAATGAAAAGTGGAACAAGAAATAGATAACTTGAAAATGATGAGAAATAAGTCATTTACGAACCATCAAGATTTCATTATGTGAACAGAACTCATCATCTCCAAAGCCTTAGGGGTGTCAGGATGTTAATTCGCTTGCTTTTAACACAAAACTCATTTACATTTGCTGATTCGCTATAAAATAAATAATTCTAAAATGCAATTGTTCTGTTAAATGTCAATGAAAATTAAGAAACGAGTATTACATGAAACAGCTGAACAGCCAAGACACCATAAGCCAGTGGCAGAGCAGAGTCCACGAATGGCAATAATAGCTGCATATCAGGCGGTTCGATGGCATTTGGATCTGTAAAGTACTTCACTACTTCTGGAGGAAGTCTATTTATCTGCTCAATGGAAAAAATATATAAATACAACAAATGATTAAGAATCTGTCAATAACCCATAGCTGTGAATAAGATTATCAAAGCAGAAAGAAATATATATCTGCTCAATAGATTTTTTTTTTAAAAAAAGTGACAAATGACTAAGAACTCCTCAAGTATCTCAAGCAGTCGAGTACGAAATATGAAGCATTAAGCCAGTAAGAAATAATAAGAAATGGAGAAAGTAGTAATCATTTAGAGAGAAAGCATTTTATCAAACCTGAGATGCAATTCCTAATTCCACACAGGAGCCACTGGTTAAGACAAATAGCAGGAGAGCAATCACATACTGCCAAAGTGAAGTTGGTCCTGGTTCTGATACTTCTTTCCGCAGCAAACCAAAGCTCACTCGAGGCCCACCACGCGGATCCAGATCCTCTGCATTAGGTTCCTCCACCATAAACAGGTTGTACTTGTCCCCCGTTACTTCTTTCAGCTGACGCTGGAGTTTTGCAAACACCTCCTCTCTGTTACCCCTTAAATTTCCAAGGAAAAGTATGCCCTCACCAAAGTCTCCAAAAGGCTCTTCTTTGGTTACCCAAAATGTTGAATAGCCAAAAAGCTTTTTCTTAATCAAATTTACATCAGAAGGATCAACCTTCTCAGGCCCAAGGAGTTCCATCAGTTTAAAAGAATCAACTTGGAAGTTATTGTATGCTGGTCCAACTGGTGAAATACTTGGTGGCTGAAAAGAAAGATTCCATGAGTAAATGAAACTAATAAGACTGTTTCCATTAGCCCTTCTCACTTCACGTTTCATTTCTATATTTGCAACAATCATTGTAATTGAGAGTTCAGTGCCAATTGCATGTGTTTTCCAGATAAGTCACTGTTTCAGAACTCAAAAACACCAACTTCTAAAAGAATGAGCAAAATCAAGCATAAAGCAAATGACTTGGTAGAGAGATACAAAGCTAGATGGTAGCTATAGGAATCCTTCAATAATATTGAGTCAAATATGAGGAACATTTGTCCCAGGTTGCTAATATTACCACTATATATAGCAAACCTTTTATTCTTTCTTTGTAGACAACTAGAGGGTGGTATGTATCTGCACATGTACGTTATTTAGGAAGTCTAGGAAAATCATGTAACTGTACAAAAGTGATGTTTATGATGTGCACAATATAATAGTAGTCTAGGAAAATCATGTAACTGTACAAAAGTGATGTTTATAATGTGCACAATATAATAGTAGATCTTCTTCTTCTTTTTATCTTTTTTTTTTAAATAAGAGCAAAGTGGTGGGATTGGGACTAGGAGTTATTAAGAGAAAGTTAATGTAAGATCTATTTGACATTAAGTAATAGTATTTAATGCTAGAGTCGAGTTATTTAATCTTAAGTTCATTATAATTTATACATCAAATATACCCTTCATTAGAAAAAAGAACTTACAATTTTGATTGTACATTCTACTTGTACAAAACTTATAAGAGGGGTAAGTTTGAAAGTTTGGCAACATGGGTCCACCTTAACTTGAAGTATTTGCACTTTAATAGTATAGATAGATAGATTAAGCAGTCCCAGCTTAGAATAATCTCAACACACAACTCTATCCTTTTCAACCATCACAATGCAGAAACATCCATGTAAAAATTCAAAACAACAAAAATTAACTATTCAATACCCAAGAATCTGTTTGGATTACCATTTCTATGACAAAAGAAAAAGTGATATTTTTGCCTCCAAATGCTCTTCTAGTATTTGGGTTCTTGAATGGTATCCAAACAGGGATTTAGAAAGTTACCCTGGAAGAAATAGATGGAGGCGTTTGCTCTGGCTTGAACTCATTTCTCTCTTCTGCCTCATCGGATGAGGTTGTTGTGGTAGACAAGTTTGAACCTTTAGACACTTTATCATCTTCATCATCTTCATTACTACTAAGACATTTAAATCTATCAATTCTTCTACTTCTTCTTCTTGAAATCTCCCTCTTTGATCTTTCTGTATACAAGTAACATAAATTCTTACAGTTTTTACGCTCCAACAATCGAATTCTCTCTCCGAAAGCTCCGTTTATGGGATACAAACGAAATCTGAAGTCCAAAGGAGTAAAAGAGGAGCTTGTGAGAGTTCCCATCGATGCCTAGAAAACTGTGCGAGTAAGATTTTAGTAGCAATTGCAGGTGGAATTCGTAGGAAAATGGAAGCTATTAGTAAAAGATTGAAACCAAGGAAATGTAGAGAGAGAGAATTGTAATCGGATAATGGAATTTCAGAGAAGTTTTTAGGGCTTGTAATTTTGCTTCCGATGGGAAGAAACTGAGAGCGAAAGCTCGTCGACTGGTTTTCTTTGGGTGTGGCAACGTTTATCCCTTTGCTTTCGAGGTCAGCCCATGTCCACTATTGAGTTTTTAGGTTAGCCCTTAACTGGGTCATCCCTTGTCCAAAATTGGAACTTTTAATAACACTATCGCATCGAACTTGTTTAATATACCTCCCAGGAGGGTATTCAGGGGTCGTTAAGTTTTGTAGGCATCCAGCTCAAAAACAACTGGCTGTCAGTGGAGTGGTCCAAAATATTTATAGTTTGAGTTTGCAAAGCCTTCATATAATCATATCCCATATGAGATTATTCTTAACAACCAGTAAACCAAACATCATGTCTTGCATATATCATGTAGAATCGTTCGCTCGATCAATCGACTTGATCGCGCATTGGTTGGATTTAGATTGTATTGGGGGTTTGTGTTCTAACCGATTCAACCTATTTCGAGTCACATCAGATCGAGTTGGACCCATAGAGCTTCAAAGTTCAAAGTATCATATCTTTTTCAGAATGTATCAAATGATATGCATTGGTATTATAGTATACCGATACGATGCATTACTAAAAATAATATTTTCTAAACATTTCGATATAAACCGATACATTACGATATAAATCGATACTTATTTTACTAATTTTTTCTTAATGAAATGTATTGGATTTGTAGCGAAATGTTTTATAATGTTTTTAGATATTAGTAAATTATACCGTTGTTTCGGCATTGTATTGTATCGTTTCGATGAATGTACCAATTTTTTAACAACCCGATGCATAAAGAGATTAAAACCTTGGTTTATCTCAATGGGCATCTTGTTGAGGACACCAATAAGAAAAAAGAGGGAAGAATTCGGTCAAATTGTTTTGACCTAAAATTCAAGTGAGTGCCCAATAAGTATTGGGTCGCCCCAATCCAAATGACTTATCACAATACCACCTTAGTAGCCAAATACACGAGTGCCCTTATCCAAAACGTGAATGCCTTTATCAAACCGTCATAATTATGCGTGCCTAATACGCGTAGCGTTTAAACGACGTCTTTTTGGCCTTTATAAATACGTAGAAGCCCAAGCGCGCGTGTTTATTACAAGTTGTTTCCTTTTTTTTCTCTCACTAGAACTCGAAGTGGAGAGTCATCAGCCATGGCTTCTTCTTCTTCTTCGTCTGCTCTCTACTTACTCTCACTCTCTCTGTGTCTTTGTCTCGGTCTCTTCTCTGCTTTAACCGATGAGATTACTCTAAAAGGTACATTTTCTTTTGCCCTAACATTAATCTTCAAATCTCTTTTTATAATCTCTCTCTTTTTTTTTTTCTGTTTGTTTTTCAGCAGTAGAGATTTCTTTAGGTTACTTCTATCAATTTTTTTGTACTTTTTTAGAGTGATTTGGTTTAGTTAGGGTTTCATTATATTTAGGGTACTGTTTAGTTGATTGTTTCAAAGATAACTTTAATTGGAAAGCGTATAACTTTTAATCTTTGATAAATGCGAATCGATATCTTCTAAGAAGAGAAAAAAAAACCCAAAGAGAAAATAAACTGAAAGTGTCGCAGAAGAGTTCTTGTAGTGTTCTAGAATCCAAAAGTTTAAGTAATTTTAAGATTGAATTAGTAGATTCCATCGTTTGAAAAAGTAAAGGGAAACCAATAGAAAACCAATTAGAAGATTCCATTTCAAATGTAATACCTTTTAATCTCTCTCTCTCGCTCTAGGATCTTGCCTCCCCATCCCCTCACTTCAGGAAAACCAATAGAAAGTAAGGAAATCTGTAGACTAAAATTGGGTTGCAACCACCGCTTTACAGTTCTTGCACCAAGTCTACTGCCCCAACCGTTCCCGCGTCATGCTTTTGTGAGAGGGACTCATGGATTAAACAATACAGGGGTTTGATGGATGTTACATTCAATTGAGGTGTGATACAAGATAATTTCTGGGTTATGGAATATCTTTGAATATAATCATTTATAGATTTATTTTGCTCAGTATTAGCATTTGATATTCATGTATTATTTGTTTTGATGACCCTATGTTAATGGTTTGAAATTACAGTTGTTGATCTGGAGAACCCGGTTCTGCACCTCGTTCCATCTACCGTTTCTGGATATTCCACTACCAGTGCTAAAAAAACTGTATCATGTGATCGTGTTCATGTTGGTGGTTTGCCGAGGTTCAAAATCAAGAGCTATGCCAATTCATTCCGGGTTTCTGTTATGCCATCAGTTGTGATACCTGAGAGTCTCCATCACAAAATTCAAGTCTGTTTTCATCGGTAAGTGGACTTTCTTGGCTTGTCTGTTCTTCTATTTTCCTTTTTGGAATTCTTCCTAAATTTTGGAGGATTACAAAATTTTGGGCTTCCATTCAATGGAGGGGAATTATGTCTTATTCTATAAATATCTGCAGGAATGCTACTCTTGGGTTATGCCAATGTGGGAAAGACAACTGGAAATCTATCCAAAATGGGCAATGGAATGCAGTCATGTCACCTTATGAGGACCGATATGTGGATTTAATGTTCGTTGATGGGGTATCTGGTACCATCACGGTTTCCATCGAAGAAGGTCAACCTTTTCTCCTAAAAAATTTATTTCTTGTTTCACTTTTGTTAGTCTTATGTTGTCATAATAATATCGGTTTTGCTACTGGTGCAGAATTTCATCAATGGCGCCTCTTGTGTCTTGCTTTCGGATTCATTGTACTGCTGTTGGCACCATTTTTAAGTAAGTGGGTGCCATTTTATTATAGCAGTTCAATGGCAATCGGGATTTTACTGGTCATTTTGTTCCTTCTGTTTCAGGTAATTTCATTCTTCAAATAGCTTAGCTTCGTATAAGGTTTATAATTTTTATCGCGATGGCTTAGTGTACCTGTGCTAGTGAGGGGTTGTACTTTCATTCCTTTTTTTTTTTTTTTTCATCAGATGCAACCTTTAATTTTGTAGTATATTTTTATAAGAAGTGATTTGTGGTATATGACTAATATATATTAAAAGAAGATTATATACATATGTATCTGGCTTACGTTATTTTTTTTTTCTATCGTATATCTTATTATGTTATGGACAAGTTTGGACCATTTTATGAAATGACACTCACATGCACATATTTTGTGTTGAAATTGCACAAAAAGTCTTTTAGGGTTTTACAGAGATTTTTAAAAGGTGATTTTCTGATCATAAATGGGTAATTCGTTGTTTACATACAGAGAAATAAAAAAAAAAAAAAAACTTTATTTAGATTGTTTATGTTTTTGTTATTGAGATAGTAGAACTCTCATTAGCTAATCATTTGCGTTTTTGTGTAGGGTATGAAATTATTACCAACCGGCAGGAAGAGTGCCGTCTACTTCACACTTTATGGGTCTGCGGTAAGTGATTGTTACCTTATTTTGTAGAATAATGCTTTCTCATTTTCTCATTCAATCTCAAAGACTTACAAGGCCCTTCTTTTTTCACTACTTCTTCAGATTGGAGTTGGATCTTGGGCTTTACACTACCTCTCAATGTTGGTCAATTCAATTCTTATGAATTTTGGGTTGAGTGAAGACATGCATAACCCAGTAAGTCCTTTCCTCCATCTTTTGTTTCACATTTTGTAGTTTCTCAATACAAGTATTAGATGCTTAACCCATTTAGTAAGTTTTACTAGAATCACGGTGGAATAAGAACTGATAACAGAAATAAATAAATAACTATTCTAGAAAACTATTGAATGCTACACCAGAGGCCATGATCTTACACCCCTCAAGAAAATAGGGTGTTAAAGTTGAAGTCAACATCAAATCCTTTGCATGACCACTTCCTATTATTGTTCTTCATTGTGTATCTAATTGTGTCTGCTTCATTTATGGCTTGGGATTGGAGTCTGAACAGGACTGTGTTGGATCTTTAGGCTATTTGAGGTATTTTGGGGATAATCTTGTAGAAAAAGGGGTTAAAAGTGTTTCGATTATGTGACCAGGAAACAATGGATGTCAATTTTTTCGAGTTAGTACTGTTCTGCCATATTGTATTAATGCTAATCAAGGGGAGCTTAGTAATTTTTTTTTCCTAATTTCTGCTCTACAAATTTATTAATTTTTAATTCTTCTTTCTTTCTTCCTTCTTCTTCACCCTCTTTTAAGTTTTATACACCTAAAAGGCTAAAACCACACACGGACTATCACTATTTGTCTTTCACAGTGACGTTGTTTCGACTTTCAAATGTGAAGTAAACATTTGCAGTCCCTTCTCCTGGCACAACTTACATCTTTTTGATTTGACAAGCGCTTCCTTGTTCCTAATTTTGCTTGTGTTTTAGTGTTAATTAGGACCATGCTGCACTGCGCCACACCACATTATTTTTTTGTTTTGTATTGCAAGCTTGTTCTTATGAGAGATTATATGGTTTGTTTGTTTATGGTCTCTTGCTGTTTGCAAACCAAAGAGATAGGTTGAAGAAAAAATTAGTAACACGCAGGTGAATGAACAAAGAATTACATTTTCTTTTCTTATTAGCAAGTGATTTGCTTTAAAGGGCTTCTTTTGTTTCTTTGTGTGTTTGTTTTATATATATATATATTTATTTATTGTATTTACTTGCCTTTGCAAAGTTTGGGGATTAGACTAATCATGTGTATTTGTTTTGTACGCTCCTATATGCTATTGAGTTGCATTTGCACAACCAGATAACTCATTAATTTTTTTGTTTCACAATGGCTCTTGGTTCCAGGTATCTATACTTGTATTTGTACTAGTTATCCTTGCAGGAGCAGGATTGGGGTACTGGATCATGCGGAAATTTGTTATTTCAAAAGATGGAAGTGTGGATGTTGGTATAGCTCAGTTTGTGAAGTGGGCAATGCGCATCATTGCAATGACGTTCATTTTTCAGGTTAGGCTCATAACTCATTATTTTCATGTTCTTGTTGAAAGTGGTTATTCATGTAGGAAGTTGAAACCATTTCTTTGCTGCTTTGCTTGATTTTGTAAGCAAAAAGCTGGTAATCTACCAAAACTGTTAGTTCATTAAGATTATAGGGTATGGTCATACTTAGAATTTTTTTTTAACTTCAAAATTATGGCAATTTACTATTGTATCCATGGGCTGAGTTCCAAATTTTTGTTTTTACCATCTAGAATAGGATGGGTGCACTCGTCTCTGCAAAATCCTACCCAAGATATATTGTTCCCCATTAATTGGTCTATCGTGGTAGGGACCCATAATATTGCAACTGTATTCTTTAATCTTCTATTTTGTAAAGAGCTGATACACAACTGTTCTTTTTAATATGGATATGTTAGTAACAACCCCTAAGATTTAAAAGTAATAAAAGACATAGTCATCCGTTAAGATATTTTACTATCATTATTAACTCATTGAAAAACTTGATTGATGTCATGTTGGAGTTACCCTTTTAAAATACCAACCTGTCTCTTTCCATTTCCTTCATTCTTTGGTTTCTTTTTTTTTTTTTTTTTCCTTTTTTGTTCTTTCTTTCTTTGTTTGTGAAGAAGAATGATGCTAGATATACTACCTACTAACCACTTTATTTATCCATGTTGTCACAATTGAAGTGAGTTGGGTTGATGTGGCTGAGTTTGGAGTTGGAATTGATGAGCTTTCCCATGCTATTTTGTTGACAGAATGAAAATGCAGTCATAGTTAGGCTCAGGTTGCATGATAAACAAGGGGCAAAAACTACAATTTCTGATCTGCATATCTACCATTGAAACTAAGAGTTCCTTCTCATCACTTCATGGTACCAAAAATTTATGGTTTGTTTGGATGAGGGATTTTAAGTAGGAATTTTGTGGGGACCAGGGATTTAGTGGAAAACTAGTTAGAAATCATGTTATAAATTTAACTAGTTTTCCACCAAATCCCTGGTCCCCACAAACTCCCTACTTAAAATCCCCCATCCAAACAAACCATTAATCCTTCTAAAATTTGTTGAGAAGTTGGATGGTAACTGAAGCTGAATGGTCCTTGGATGTTGGAAGTATTCAAAACGAAGAGACCATCATTAAATGTTGAATGTTCCATGTGCTTTGTTTTTTTCTCCCTACATGCATAGTTTTTTCAGCTTTGAAGCAAAAAGGTTTTGCATTCTGACATTTTGTCATTTACCAGAGCACCCTCGACACTCCTTTAGGAATGGTGGCATTGGCTTCTTGTTGGGCTATTTCTTTCTCTATAACTTCTCCCAGATGGCGAGGCCCAAGGTCAAGGTAAGTTTTTTAATTACAGCTTTTACTTGATGAAATATAATGGATTCATATATAAGCAATTGTTAATTACTAAATGACCTGTTTGGGTGGTCAAAACTATGTTGAATATCACACAGAGAAATGTCTATAGATCAGATGGTCACGGCCATCGGTTTGGTTTGAGATTTTGGTATGACTTGATACAGATTTACACTGCTATGACTTGATTGCAGGAACCAGTTTCAACAAGCAAATGGAAGCCCGTGGTTGAAAAGGGCTAAGAACGCATCTCCAAATCGCAACCGCGCTGAATTCCTTAGCAGGTCACCTGAGATGCTATCTGGAAAGACACAGAGGAATAACCCGAAGGGGTCATTCGCACATGATGACTCTCCTATAGAGGGTATGAATTTAGTTGTTTATGTTTTGTTTTTTTCTTTTACTACATTACTTATCGATATACTTTATTTCCAAAGTCTTCTTGGGTCTTATTTTTCTAGGAATTAACAGGAAAACCAATTATTTGACCTTTTTTTTTTCTTTTGATAAAGTTCAAATTTTTATTAAAAAGTCCCCGTGGCAAAGAATTTTACAAAGAATGAAAAGAAGAAAAAACACACTAAAATTCTAGGACTTGCCAGTTGCCAACAACCTGGCTGTCCCAGAGATCCCTTCCTAATCAGATCATTACATTCACCTAAGTAGGGAATCCCAACAAAAGACAAACTCTTGGAAGTGCCCTGTAGCAAAAAGCTTGTTAGGGCAACTCTAGTGGGGGTTGTTAAACTGCTTGATCAAGCAGTTTTCACCCTCCAGTGGAGTCCCTTAACATGTTAAAATGGATCTCTTTCCACTGGAATAGGGATCCTTAGTGGCGCTCAATGGTTGGGCGTCAACTTTTTTTTTTTTTTTTTTTATTCCTATTAAATAGGAAACTAACTTCTCTCACTTTCTTTTCCTATTTTTTCTCCTTTAAAAAAGCTAACAAATATATCTCTCTCCTTTTTTCTCTCTCTTTCCTCTATCTATTTTTTTTTCTTTTTTTTAACCCCTTTTAAGGGATTACCACTAGAGCAAAAACACCTCTTAACCTCTAGGATTGGATATTAAGGGATCCATTTTTACATATCCCACTAGACTTGCCCTTAGGGGTTGCCCACTGATAAACCAACAATTTGATATGACAACCACTATAGTGTACTTTGAATTTTACTTTCTTGATTGATCACTATAGTATAGGATACACTCGCAAGGACTTCGGACCCTAGCATTTTGAATTGTCTATATTGGTTATTTTTACTTACCGTTGCAGGGAATAACTGAGCACATCTTATGACATCCTTCCCAAGCTTGCAAAAAAGAAAAGAAAGAAAAAAAGAATTTCTTATGATCTCTAATTTGCTCGCTAGGTCAACCTTTACTTTTTCGCTCTTAATTTTTCTATAAAAAAGCTAAGATTTCATACTTCATCTTTACAGGTTTGGTCAAGTCATCCCCCATGACACGTTACTACTCAACGTTTCACAGGACGCCCAACCGTAAGAGGTACTCGAGGAAGGAATGGGAGGACTTCACACGTGAATCGACCAGAGAAGCCATTGCTGAATGGGCATCATCTCCGGAGTTCAGTGATTGGATTGTTGAGAACGCTGATCGTATAAAATTAGCTCCCGAGTACAGTTCAGATGACAGCATCGAAAGTGAAGAGAATTCCTCAGATGAGACTGTGGAAGATAGCTGCAGCATGCGTCGCTTTTTTAATTGGTAGCAAGTAGTAACCAAAAGTGTCTTCTTCTTACGAGATTGTATATAATATCCCAACACAAATTGAAGTAGATCAGTTTAGGATTAGTTAGTCATTTTAGTTATTTTAACTTTAGGGATAGCTGTAGACTGTAGTTATTTAACCAACTGCATTTTAGTTCTGTGTAGCAATTTTGTGAACTTAGGATTTGTGAAATCAGGTTTATGTAATCTTTTACATGAGAAATGTGCAACTTTGTCAATGTCTTCTTTTCCTTCAGTGAGATGATGATCTTGACACTTTTCTGTGCAAGCACAAATAGCTGTATTACCCGACCTGGCCGTGTCTCTGTTTTTTATCTTGTCGAAATGATCTTGACATTTTTCTGTAGTATCTTAAATCTTGTAGGTCCTTGTAGTATGGAAATAATAGCATTCTTTTGGTACAATTCTCAAACAAGAAAAATGGATATTGTATGAATTTTGAGGTTTTAAGTGATCATGAATTCAAATTTTGGTAATGTATGCAAAAACTGGATGATTGATCTTTATTGGCTACTTCCAGGGAGGATTCCTTCCCTTGATGGTCACCCACCAGATCAGGCAATGGAGTCATTGGTCCCTGATTTCCCTTTAGATTTCAGTTCAACATGACCTAGACCTTGATACCCAGAACATCATGTCTGGAGTCTGGACTTGTTGACAGGCTGACCAGATGATATCATGTATCCATCTTTGAACTACATTGACTTCTCATGCTGTGCCCGAGTTTTCCCCTCACTATCACCTCACAAACCTTTGCATAATTTTCCATATTGAATCTCAAGAGTCTGAGACCTTAGTAACCTGAACTGTTATATAGTAGTGATGCTCCCGCTTCAAGACCACGCGTTCCCCTTCTAAACTATGCTTTGGTGTTCTCGTTCTGAAAGCATTTTGAAATATGGGATATTTTTTCATTGGCTGCCCTAGCGCTTTCGTTTTAGCTCTACGCTCTGGTTATTTAACATAAAGACTCAGGATGAGCAATGGATCCTAAGGCCTTTGTTGTTAACTTTTTCAGTGTAAATCTCCACACAATTCAACGTCTGCTGTTGTTGACAGCTTAGATCTGGGTTCTATTCTCGTTAACATCGAATTATTAATCTCCTAAAACGATAATGCTGGAGCTATAGCAACCCCTACAGCAAGGTATACTCATGGTGGGATTTTATCATTTTAAAATTTTGGAGTTATTTCGTATGATTCACCGAGAATAGACCGTTGGGTGTGAGTGTGGTGGTGGAGTAGATGTTTTAGAGGTTGATTTTTTGTGAAGATCTTCGCGGGGAGGACACTATCTACACACAAATTGTACATCAACATGAGAAAAACGTGATTCAAATGCCGAGATTCAAATGTACACGTTGACTGAGTGACTCGAATTTTGACTTTGGTCTCAAGCATGCGTAATACACACATTGGCGCACTTTAGTAGTTCCAATCTTCTTCTTAAATAAATTCTACCAGCAACCCTTTATTAACAAGCTTTTACTTTCTAAATTCGTATTGCCAACATTCTCTTTATTACAAAAAAATCATTTTCTGTTTCGTGCCCTTGAAATTTGTAAGAAACCCTTGAAAATTTTTTCCGCTCTTCAGAGTTCAAAGCGACGAGTTAGAGAGAAACAAAAAAAAACCCTAATTCCCTTTCTACAGAGATCTTCCCTCTCTCTCTATCAACCTTTTCAACAGTTCAAATTCCTCAAAATCTCTGGTTCTCAGAAATCTAGGGTTCTGATCCCCGACAGTTTTTCCAATTGGAAATCTCCATTTCGACCTCAAATTCGTCGAAAATTCGAATCTTCTGAAAATTCTTTACAGGAGTGGTTCAAGAATCAGTTTCTTCGGGCTAGGGTTTGTTTTAAGATGCTTTAAGATTTTTTTATGAGATTTGCTAAAATTAGGGTAAAAGATGCCGGAGGTTTTTACACCCGAAAAGAATAGTTTGATTTCTCCGACAAGTTCTCGATCCGTGACCGAGACTGTAAATGGGTCACACAAGTTTGTTATCCAAGGTTATTCGTTGGCCAAAGGGATGGGAATTGGAAAACACATCGCGAGTGAGACTTTCTCTGTTGGAGGGTATCAATGGGCGATATATTTTTATCCAGATGGGAAGAATCCTGAGGATAATTCAGCTTATGTTTCTGTTTTCATTGCTTTAGCGAGTGAGGGCACAGATGTAAGAGCGCTTTTTGAGTTAACGCTTGTTGATCAGAGTGGGAAGGGCAAGCACAAAGTCCATAGTCATTTTGATCGGTCGTTAGAGAGCGGACCATATACCTTGAAGTATCGAGGGAGTATGTGGTAAGATTGATTAATGCACTTACTATTTTATTTCCTTTCTTGTCAAAGATTGAATTGTTTCACAAAAAAATACAAGGGTTAGGGCATTTATTTTGTTGGGTAGGTGTATATACGAAATGATTCAAGGATTAGGGTATTTACCCTGTTGGGCAGGTATCTAGAGTCTTTCGTTTTCTTGTTTTTCTGTAAAGTTTAAAGCGCGGAGATTGGTTAGGTTCATGTGAGTTGAAATCTAGGAGTATGTGGTAATTGACTTATGCACTTCAAATTTTCATTTATTGTCAAAGAATGAATTGTTTCAGAAAAAAGAAAAGAAAAGAACTGGGAGTAGGGCATTTACTTTGTGGGGCAGGTATATATAGTCTTTTTTATCCTTGTGTTCTTTGTATATTTTAGCAGTGGGGAGATTGTTACTTAATTTGTTTATAATTCTCTTGTTACTTACGTTGCTTCTCACCCGTGGGTGTGCCTAAGCACAATAGTTTAAATCCCAAAACATTCAGACTAGGAGCTTGAGCCCAAACTCAGCTCGAAGCTGAAGTGCTAGGTACGCCAATCCCATTTGATTCATCATAACCAAGCTCAGACCTTATCAGGTTGAGTTGGGCAAGTCATTTTGGTTAATCTTTATTACATAAGCAAAAATAACATAATAATTTTTTCATAGAACACTGGATATTCATTGTTCAATATCAGCAGAAGATAAGTGATGGTTTGGCAAGACTTTGACTGATGTGCTGATCTCATCTGTGCAAAGATATAGCTGCAAATTCAGTTGCCACAACTGTTGCCTTCATGGTTATCATGCCATGGAACTAAAACTACTTTTTTAGGTTATATATAAAACAATGTCATGATGTTTTAGTAGAGATCCACATTCAAAGGTTTCTCTATAGACAAGTTGACAAGGATCTTTGCTAAAACATCATTTCAGTGTTTTATTTTATATAAAGGAAGAAAGTTCTAATTTGAGCTAAAATGTGTACTTGAAAGGTTCTCGAACACAAATTTTAGACAAACAGCTTATAACCCTGTGACACGAAACAATCGACCGCGGAAAGAGCTGTTGCAACTGAGTTCACAGCTATATCCTTGCAGAGGTAAGACTCTCACATAAGTCAAAGTCTTTCCAAACAATACTTGTCCGCTGCTGGATTGCTGATAACTTCTTCCCATGTATCAGATACACAATATTTGTTACCCACCACAAGTTCCACAGCCAATGTTGGGCTAGGGTTTGTAAGGCAATTCCGAGGCCTTAGCTCTGCCTGAGGTTTGGTTGATCTTCCCCCAGTTGCACCCAATTCTTCCATGTTGTTGTCTTAGAATGAAAGCTCTCTGCATTTTTTGGATGTTAATAGATGGATTACTCATTTGTGTTTATTAGTAATTCTACAATTAAAACAATTTAACTAGCTTTAGTTTGAAGTGTAAACTCTTCAAGTGGAGATATTTGGTACTATTTGTAACTCATGTTCGGTTTACATAGAAGACAGGCGAGCTATATGCTCGTAACATTCCATTTTTCCCCTTCTGTTTGGCTAAAGTGTTAAGATTCAATGATTTTGTTTCTAAATGGTTGTCAATCATTCAATCACTGTAAATATAGTTTGACTGGTTGTTGGTAGGGTGGGTATGTCCCCATCTCTGTGTGGCGAATTCACCTTGTATATTTAGCTTATTCTTTAAAGTTCTTTGCCAGTTAAAAGATGCATTCCATTTTCCCTTCTATTCAAATCATTTGTCTATTTTCTTTTTTCTTTTTGTTAACCAGTTTTCATGGGTTTTGTGATTCTACCCCTTATATGTGAAACAGATTCCTTGGTAAAAGCAATCTGTAAATTTTTTATGTTGATATTTTGTTTTATTCTTGTTGGATGTCTCTTCGCTCAGACACAATGATTTTGGGTTGTCTGTTGGAGTCTTTGCTAATGATGCGTTTCCATTTTTTCTTTTTGACTGGACATAAATTCATTATCGAGCTTAATTTGATATTGTTCTTTTCGTTGTTCAGGGGTTACAAGCGCTTTTATAGACGAGCTGTGCTGGAAACATCAGATTTCCTCAAGGACGATTGCTTGAAAATTAATTGCACTGTTGGTGTTGTTGTTTCGACGACTGATTGCTCAAGATTACACTCAATACAGGTTCCAGATTCTGATATTGGATCCCATTTCGGTATGCTACTGGAAAATCAAGAAGGTGCAGATGTTGTTTTTGATGTAGCTGGTGAAAAATTTCATGCTCATAAGTTGGTATTGGCTGCACGATCCCCTATATTCCGAGCTGAATTGTTGGATGGGATGGAGGAAGATAAGCATGAGATAGTTGTTACTGATCTGGAACCGAAGGTTTTTAAGGTGAGAGTTGTTGTTAGTCTTTTATGCCTCGAACGTATTCTTAATAAGATCATGTGATAAATAGGTTTATATGGCTGGAAATCCGCACAACTTCCTGTTTCTTCTTCGTTCTTCTTTTCCCTAAATATCGTTTTTCTTTTGTTGGACAGGCTATGCTTCACTTTATATACAAAGATACTCTTGTTGAAGACGAGGAGTTAGTGGCATCAAGTTCATCTTGTGTATCTGATACATTAGTTGGGAAGCTATTAGCCGCTGCAGACAAGTATGGTTTGGCAAGACTTAGACTGATGTGCGAGTCGTACTTGTGCAAAGATATAGCTGTAAATTCAGTTGCGACAACGCTTGCCTTGGCTGACAGTTATCATGCCACGGAACTAAAAGCTGTTTGTCTAAAATTTGCTGCTGAGAACCTTGCAGGTACACCTTTAAGCTCAAATTAGACTCTTTCCCCCTTTACTTGAATAAAAAATTGTCATTATGTTTCATCAGAGATCCTCGTTGACTTTTCTATAGAGAAACCTTTTATTGTGGAGCTACCTCTCTCTCTCTCTCTCTGAATACTGAAAGAGGTTATTTCCAATTTTGTGTATTCTGTTTGTTTTTGTGTTGCATTCTTGTAACATTGTAATAGGAGGTAGATACTCATACCATATTATTTCATAGGCATCAAACCTTCATTATGTTCATAGTTGTGATTGATTGATGCATTGAGAAAGCAAAATAGAAATAATTAGTTATACCTAAAGGTTATACAAAGCAACTAAGGAAGAGTGCACTTGGGCACCTTATTTAGCAAGAATCTTTGAATTTTGAAAAGTATGACTGTAGAGAGTACTTAAATACCACATGGTCTTACAACCCAAAGCATTAGGAAAGACCCGGTATGTCATGGGGTAGTTTGAGGTTTTGGGAGGAGTTAATGAGTTATGCAATCGGAATTCTGAACTTATTGGGGTTTGTGGTCTTGACAAACATGCAACCTTTTGTTTGTACGTTTGGGTTGTATGGGCCTTGTTTCTATTTCAGTTTGTAGATGGTGTTGAATATTAAGGCTGTCCTATTCTGAATATATATTATGAATTTTCTTTTGTTTTCCTGTTCTATTTAGATGATTTGCTTAACACTCTTGGGTATAATATAAGTATACACAGAGCAGTTAATATCAAAAGCAAAAAAAGAAAAAGGAGTTATGATTTGAACATATGTGTACATATAATTTTGGACATTGGGGAGGAGGCTTCCTGTTCAAGCTTGACCTTGTGCTTGGGCTTGAACCTTTTTAGCAAAAATATGACAAAAAAAAGTAGAGTATTATTTGGACTGGTGTTCAAAACTTTAGGTTAAAAGTATGGCACTTATTGAACAATAATATATAATGTATAATAACAAGAAATATGATATTTTTCGTTTTGTTGTATTTTATATGTTATTTTAAATATTTGGAAGTAATATGGGAACAATTTATGTTTAATATGGGTGATGCTAACAAGGGAATAGAATTGAGGAGCAGAGGTAGTTCAATTAGTACACCTTATAGCCGTGTTACATAAAGGGCTTTGGCCAGCAGAAGGATTTATGGTTGACCAATAAAGTAATTGAAATTCTTCTCATTGTGACATGTCAAATTAATTCCCTTCAACTGCACAATTAAACAAGCTAGCACTAGCGCTGATATAACAGTGTCATCGACACTTGTATTACTGTACTGTTGAGCACAGCATTCCTGATATGGGACATGAGTATTTTTTTCGTTCTATCTATATAAGTAATAATGACTAAAATAATTGAATGGATTCCTTTTTATAAGCCAATAGTTGAATGAATTGCAGATTGCCTTTGTACCCATCAAAGAACAGAAGAAGCTGACTACTTTTTTCTCACTAAGTGAAATTGATGTTTCACGTTAACGGTCTTAGTCTTTGTAGTTGGCATACTTAAGGCTCTAATTATTTATACAGTTCTATCAACAACTGTTGCGTGTTACCTAGCATATATCCTCTACTAGTTTCCATATGATTTTTTAAGATACTAGTTACACTTGTGAGGTGGCTTGAAACCATATTTAAACTGTTAGAAGTAGATAGTTATTTTAAGCTTGGCCTAAAACTAACTTTGAAGAAGTCATGATTGAAGAAACTGCTTTCATATTATGTTTATGAAGTTTTTCATTCTTCAGGAGCTCCTCCCCAAGTAAATGAAAATTCGGGAATCGAGAACGGAGCCTAAGGTTTCGGATTGATTCCGTTTGCTATTTTTCTCCTGTGCTTAATTTCTCCTTTCTTCATGCTCCAATTACCACTCTCGATGCAGCCGTTATGCGATCGAATGGGTTCGAGTATCTCAAAGAAAACTGTCCATCGCTGGAGTCAGAACTCTTGAAGACAGTAGCTGGGTATGAAGATGAAAGTAGCAGCGGTGGCGGAAAGAACCGAAGTGTATGGGCTCAGCTCTCTGACAGCGAGGATGGTAATGGCAGGAGGGTAAGACAACGGTCGTGATGCATGTGAAAAAAGAAAAAGTGTACAATGAAGCAGTGTCGGAAAAAAGAAAAAGATTGCTCCATCCTGTTTATTCTCTCTGTTGTGTTTACTAGATGATCAATGATGATGATGGTGGTGTTGTGGCAATGAATTGGATGTTTGAAGGTTTTGGGTTTTAGTAGCAGCTGACAACAATTCAGAGAATTTCCAATTCCATTGAAGAACTGAGAAGGTATATCTATATCTGCCAACAACATCTTATGACCAGGTTGGGGTTTTCACACTTGTACCGACTTCCACCTTTTTGCGGCCATTCAAGGTAAAGTAAGTCCAGAAACTCATGATGTACCCTGTCTAGCTACCAAGTTAATTTACTGAATTATTTCATTTGTGTTCTCCATTTGACATTCAAGAAAAAATTGAAGATGAAATGAGAAGAAAAAAAAAAAATTGGTTGATATTATAGTGCCACCCCACCCCCCATCTGTGTGTGTGGTAAGCCAAATTTATTGGGACCAAAATTGCTTTATCATATAAGCAGTAATTAATTCAACGAGCCAAGCAGAGTCATACACAAACAAATAATATAAGCAAAGTTGGAGATGAAATGAGTAAGTCCAGAAACTCATGATGTACCCTGTCTAGCTACCAAGTTAATTTACTGAATTATTTCATTTGTGTTATCCATTTGACATTCAAGAAAAAATTGAAGATGAAATGAGAAGAAAAAAAAAAAATTGGTTGATATTATAGTGCCACCCCACCCCCCATCTGTGTGTGTGGTAAGCCAAATTTATTGGGACCAAAATTGATTTATCATATAAGCAGTAATTAATTCAACGAGCCAAGCAGAGTCATACACAAACAAATAATATAAGCAAAGTTGGAAAACCCTAGAGCACAATTATACGAAGGACTATTTATTGGTAAAATGAAATTGAAGGCGCCCAATTCTCCATGCAATAGAGATACAAGATCTAGTGAGATTTCAGTCGAAATCTTTCCCCATCCTTGGTATTATTTGCAGAAGAGGATTCAAGTATGCTTTGAAACGCTTCCTTCATACAAGAAGCAAGCAGGTCAGAATCAATAAAATCCTTTTCCGTTGCCACCACCAGTCTCAACTGACCCATGTAGCTCATTATGGCGATTCCCATACTCTGCAATATTAGCAAACCAAACTAAATTGAATCTCTGCGATTAATATATATATATATATAGAGAGAGAGAATGGATCGGAGTACATTGGTTAGGAGTATATTGAGTATACATTGGCCTATGGGGTCCACCTAAAGATGAATTAGGGGTTTGTTTTAAGTTAGGATATTCTCTCCATGTTGATCATCTTCACAAAAAATTAGCCAAATCTAAAACTTGTAACCCTATCATCCGTGATTGGAAATTATTAAAATCAACGGTGCTTGAGCTATTCAAACACCGTTGATTTTTAGTGATTTCCAATCACTGGATGATAGGGTTACAAGTTTTAAAATGGACTAATTTTTTGTGAAGATGATCAACATGATGAAGAGAATATCCTAACTTAAAATGAGCCCTTGATTCATCTCTAAGTGGGCCCCACAAGCCAATGTATACTCAATGTACTCCTAACCAATGT
>MVGT01000506.1:430883-474720 GCA_002174775.1 Macleaya cordata | reverse complement strand
AAAAAAAAAAAACAATGAGACGTGGTCTTACCTCTACGCTCCATGGGACGTAGTTTCTGCTCCACGCCCCGTAAATCTTTCTCCAGACTCATTTCCAAAAAGCTAATTTTAGCCTATCTGGGACTCTCGTAGGGGGAAATTCTTATTTTCCCCTACCCACTACTCAACTCAAATAAGGTAAAAAGGTATTTTACCATACCACTGTGGATGCTCTAAGGCTCTAAAAAATAACCTTAAATGTCATTCGTTGATTCAAATTATGAAATTCCAGATTAAGTGTTGATACTAGTGGTCTTCGATTGAACTGATTTTTTTAGATATGATTTAAATAGTGAATATAACATATTTATAAAGAAACTAGTCTATTTGGACAACCTTTGAGGGCTAAACGACACACTAACCCTTTAACAAAATCCTTAAAAGCAAAAAATTGAAACCAACCACCATTTGGTCCTTACTTGTTTGGAATAGTGAAACAATGCCTTGTTATAGCCAACATTTTTTTGTGGGCCTGCCACTGATATTTTTTCTTTGGGACCCACCAAATTCGAAATTCCCAGGCTTGCGTTTTTGGTATTGGAATAAATGAAGCGTGAAATTCCCTGCAAATTAACACCATATCTTATGTAATACTTGGTTTCTCTTAATAAACTTCTTTTTACCCACCAAAAAAAATTTACAAAAAAAAAAAAAAAAAAAATTCATGAAATAAAAATTGAGGATGGAAATTAGGTTAAAGTATGTACCTCTGGGCCTTTCAATTTCCCCAGTAATTTAAGGAAACTACCAGTTATGTAAACTGCCATAGAGTTTTTCTTTCGACTCATCATTTTTTTTGCTTTGAAAACAAAATCCATCGGGTCGGATTGTTCGACATGTGTACATGGCGGGACATGTAAGCAGAAAAAGCTTACGCGATTTCCATATGTGTTCGTTTTCACCATTTCATCAATGCTTTGATATCCAGTCAGCATCCGCGTGTTCAACATAACTGATGCTGTTACAGTGTCGATTCCTGTTGAATTTTCATCCTTTTTTTTGCATGTATAATCGGATGGCATAGAATGTTATCGCCACCAGAGCCGGATCTGAGGGAAGGCAGTGAAGGCGGTCGCCTAGGGCCCCCAAATTTTGAGGGCCCCCGAATTTCTATGTACCTTATATAATTATATATATTCTACTAGAAAAAATTATATATATACCTATAGACCGATTTCTCGGCTGCTAATTTTGAGAAACTACACTTTTAGCAATGAGTCTGGTTCCGTGGACATTGTTATACAAACATTATGTTTACAAGATCCATGTAGGGCCCTCTTGAAGATGATCCAATGACTGATTTTTTGTAGAAATATTCTACTAATTATTTAGATCATTCTCACCAAAATTCATATCATTTTAAAAATTTTAACCCCATAAAAAAATAGGGTGATTTTATAAGCCGTATGTTTTTTCAATCAGTGTAATTTTAAAATGATATGATATTTAGTGAGAATGATTTACATGGTGAGAAGAACATCCCTATAAAAACTCAGCTCTTAGGTCATCTCCATATGGACCTCACAAAGATGCTATGAATAACGATGTCTATATAACTATGTCTATGGAACCGGACTCTTTAGAAATACCTTTAAAAGTTACTTTATAAGTTAAAATACCCCTAATTAAAAAAAACCTATCAAACAACTTACTAAAACTACCATTTTTTTCATCTTTCACCAAAGTGTGTTCTCTTTGATAATAAAAGAACCCGAACACTAGAAAGCTAAAAACCTCTCTATGTCATATTCGATAAAATTATGTCATCTCTATAATTTTTTATAACACTAATTTAAGAAACTTAAATTCTTATGAAGGATTGATTAAGTAGAACGCACACTCATTAGAATCTGAACCACTGAGGACCTGTGGTAAGTGATTCTCGATTATGCAAGTTTAATTGGTCATTTTGCAGCTAAAAATGCAAAAAGAATAATCTTTAAGTTTTTATATTTTCTCTACGTTCTTGGGTAGTTCGTCATTGTTATGAGAGTGTTTAAGGAATAATAGTAGGCGTTGGTTTTGATTTGAATATTGTAGAAGAACTTAATTGTAGTTGATCCTATTGCAATGTGTTATATTATCGTAATTTAATAACAAAAATTAGGTAGTTACTTTCGTTTCCATATTAGTATATAGGGCCCCGTTATCAGGAATTCGCCTTGGGCCCCCAAAATCTCAGATCCGGCCCTGATCGCCACAACTATATCATTTACAGTCTGTCGATCCAAAACAATATTAATCAATCATCATCAAACAGTGCATAATATATGGTTTAGGGTTTCCACCTTACATGGCAGTGAGACTGACCAGGCCACATAAGCATCAGGCACAACTTTTGTAAGTTGGTCAGTCTAAAAACCACTACTTATAAATTAATGGTTGTTTGGATGGAAGATTTTAAGTAGGGATTTTATGGCGAGCAGGGATTTGGTAGAAACTTAGTTATAAATCATGTTATAAATCTAACTAGTTTTCCAACAAATTCCTGGTCCCTACAAAATCCCTACTTAAAATTCTCCATCCAAACAAACCATAAGGTATTTAAGAACTTACATACCGCTGCAACCTTGGACTTAACAAGGGCAATATCTTCAAGGGAGAACGAAATCGATGAGATGCTGACAGGCTCAAACTCCACACCGGGTCTCCCTGATCGGATCACGGTTTGACCATCTCCTCGTAATGTTACCCTCACAACAGTGTCGCAGACATCCAAAACAGTGTTCTAGCACCCTTCAAGACATCGAAACGCTTTATCGAATAAAGTCGACATCTGCTTATTCAAATCCACGCGGCCGGCTGCCGCATTTTGTAGAAGATGATGAGGTGGGGAAAGTGAGAGGAAGAGAAGGATCATCTGCTCTTTGGAAGCAAGAAAACAAGATACCCATGAGTGAAAACCCATCTCCTAGAGCATGGTGAAGCTTGAATACTAACGTCCCCGCAGCACCATTGCTTGTTGGGTACTTGAACAAATGTACCTCCCAAGTGGTTTCGTCTCTGAAAATCCATCCATGTATATTTTGAACGCATAATCTTGGAGGTGTTTGTCGTAGTCTTTGGGTGATAAACCGACGGGGAAACTTGGTACCTTGATGTGGTCTTGGAAATGAACCTGATCAATCCTCCTCCAGCGCTGTCTACCTTTGTCGTCTCGAAAGACAATGGAAGAGAAACGCAGGTTTACAGGGACGAGTTGTTGAACAAGTTGTATAATTTTGGAGTCGACGATTTCGGTCTCTAACTCAAAGAAGACAAGAATGTTGATGGAGATTATAGAGGAGTTGAAGGGCTGTGCGGATGGGCTCATTGGTTGTTCCTCCATTAATGTCGTTATTAATCCTTCTTCTCGTGGGACTTGTATGTTTAGCTTTGAAGCCATATTGGTTCCTTCTTTTTGATCTTCTTCTCTTCTTTTCTTCTTAATTATTCTCTCCCTCTATATAGGGTCGGGTTATATAGCCCCCTTTTCTATAGCGCCCTTATATAACCCATGTTTGTGGGGTCCATATGTAATGCATGTAGGAGCTAATTTTCGGAGATGATGTTCTGCTCAGTATGTATTTCATCATATTAAAAAATCAGTATGTTCTAAAACTTCTAACCCCTCAAATTATCCTTTAAAAAATTTACAAGTTTTAAACTTTTATTTTGACTATTGATTTAAAACGAGTAGATTTAAGGTTACAAGTTTTAGAACAAGCTAATTTTAGTTAACTATATCCTCTTTATCCTGGCGACTGAGGATTGCACCATGCGAAACCAAACGAATCGATAAAAAAATTCCATACCTCACGCACTTTATCGCAATGAACCAGGAGATGACAAGCTGTTTCCTGATGATAACCACACAATTCACATTGGTTAACGAACGCAAAGCCTCTCCTTTTTATCATGTAGATCACTCTAAAAAAATCAACCCTTAGATGCATTCCATGTGGACCCCACAAGCGGGAGGTTATATAAAGGGGTTGTATAACCTGACCCATATATCCCCCCCTTATATAGCCCCTCTTATATAACCCCCTGCCTGTGCGGCCCACATAAAATGCATCCAAGGGCTGATTTTTGGAGAAGATGTTCTCTTCACTATGTATAACATCATATTAAAAAATCAGCTCGTTCTAAAACTTATAACCCCCTCAAATTAGCCCTTAAAAAATTGGTAAGTTTTTAACTTTTATTTTGACCGTTGATTTACAATGCCTGATTTATGAGGTTAGAAGTTTTAGAACGGGTTGATTTCAGGTGAGTATATTCTCCTCACCATGTAGATCATTCTCTCCAAAAATCAGCCCCTAGATTCATTTTATTTGGGTCCTACAAGGTGAAGGGATTATTATTAGACTATATAAGGAGCTATATAACCCCACTCTCTCTCTCTCTCTCTCTCTATATATATATATATCTTTGTTACGACAGCTGCTAGCTGCAGGCAGCTGGCCGGCTACGGTTCTGGTTAATTGACTAGGGGTAGTGCTACAATGCACGCACTTTTGGGGGATTTACATCTCTCCCTGAGGTGGACGGTGATCCATGTCTTGAAGTTTGGGGAAGACGGAACTCGAGGATGTGATTCAAATCACGAGGTGATAATAGCCTTACGATGGGTTTGGGGGAAGAAAATCCCCCAAAATATGCGTACGTTTTAGCATTATCCAATTGACTAGATACTACATGATCTTGTTAATGGTACTCCACTTTGGTGTCTAGCAGCATATAAAAAAAAAGAAGGAATTCTTAGATCTTACATCTATGATCTATTTATAGATTCTATATTTTATATGCAGCTTCAATCAACTCAACAGTTGAGTGGATTGGAGCGCGCCAATTATTAATCATAAAATTTTAATGTGCTTGTTTTCCGCCATAATTATGCCCTCCTTTTTTTTATTTCAGTAAATTTCAGTTTACACCGGATAGTGGAGCAGCGTAGTGATGATTTGAGGAATTTTTTTTTGACGATGATCTTTTAATCATTAAGATCAACATGAACCCCATATGGATCATCTCCATTTGGCCCCACGCGTCGATGTAAATGTCTTTATTATCAATGCGGCTTAACACTTATGATATGGGGCCGTGTGGTGATGATCTAAGGATGGTTTTTTTGACAATGATCGATCTTTTCATCATGTACATGCATCAACATTATCCCATGAATCATCTCTGTGTGGGTCTACATGCTGATGCAAATAGAATATAAGAATAAATGTATAGTTTGTTTGGATGGGGGATTTTAGGTAGAGATTTTATGAGGACCAGGGATTTGGTGATAAACTAGTTAGATTAATAACATGATTTTTAATTAGTTTTCCATCAAATCCCTGGTCCCCACAAAATTCCTACCTAATATCTCCCATCCAAACAGACTAATAGTGTTAATAGAAAAAATAGTGGAGTGTTGCCTTTTTTTTCATGAAATTAGGCTGGAACCCCAATTCTAGCTATGCTTTAACTTCCCACCTAGCTAACTTTCATTTTTTAAATGCAACCCAATTTTTTTTCGTCTTTTGTACACATGGCATTTTCAACTCTTTGACTTGGTATTTATTTTTTTATTGACATATTTCGCTTCCTTTGTTTGGAAAGGAAGTAATAGAAAGGGAATTTTAGAGAGAGAGAAATTTTAGGGAGAGAAAGAAAGATCGTAGGTGCGATGGCTAGGGGCTGCCTTCTTCACCATTTTTTCCTGCGAGTTAGATCTGCTGGCGATCACTTCATCCTCTTCTTCTTCATCTTCTTCATCATCTTCTTTTTCTTCTTCTTCCTCTTCTTCTTATAGAGAGAATTTTAGAGAGAGAGAGAGATTGTAGGTGATGGGGCTGCCTTCTTTACCATTTTTTCCGACGAATTAGATCTGTCGGCGATCACTTCATCATCTTCTTCTTCACCTTCTTCATATTCTTCTTCTTCTTCTACTAGAGAGAGAATTTTAGAGAGAAAGAGAGATTGTAGGTGATGGGAGCTGCCTTCTTCAACATTTTTTTCGGCGAGTTAGATCTGTCGACGATCACTTCATCATCTTCTTCTTCTTCTGCTCTATTTTCACCTTCATCTTCTTCATTTTCTGTTAAAAAAAATAATATACAACTGATATGCAACTGAGATGGAAGAGTGAAGTGCAACTGACATGCAAGTGAGATGCAAGTGAGGTGCAATTGACACGCAAGTGAGGTGCAAGTGATGTGAAGTGATGTGCAACTGATGCAAGTGTTGTGCAAGTGAGGTGCAATTGTTATACAAGTGAGGTGCAAGTGTGGTACAACTGACATGCAAGTGATATGCAAGTGTGGTGCAAGAGATGCAAGTGAGGTGCAAGTGAGACGCAAGTGAGACGCAAGTGAGATGCAACTGACATGCAAGTGAGGTACAAGTGAGACGCAAGTGAGGTACAACTGACATGGAAGTGAAGTGCAACTGACATGTAAGTGAGGTGCAATTGAGATGCAAGTGAGATGCAAGTGAGGTGCAAGTGTATGAAGTGTTATGCAAGTGAGGTGCAAGTGAGATGCAAGTGACATGCAACTGTATGAAGTGAGATGCAAGTGAGATGCAAGTGACGTGCAACTATGTGAAGTGTTATGCAACTGAGGTGCAAGTGAGATGCAACTGTGTAAGCAAGTGTTATGCAACTGTGTTCTTGTATTTTAAAAATAAATCGACAACTAATCTAGATTATATCAATCTGGAATTAAAAGTAATAGAAAATCTAGAGAAAAGCAAATATTCAGGAAAAAAACCTAGATCTTAAAAAAAAACCTAGATCTCAACTCCGTCGATCGTCTTCTCGTTCTTCTTCTTTTTTTTTCTCTCTCTCTCTTTCTCTCTCTGATCTCAACTCCGTCGTCTTCTCTGTTCGATCGTCGTTAGTTTTTCAACTCCTCCAAATCGAAAATGCAATTTTCGTTTCTCTTTCTTCTTTTTCTTCTCTTTTTGGTTTTTAAGGGAGGGTATTATTGTCTTTTACTCTTTTTTGGATTTTATTTAAAATGTTAAAGTTGGGTGGGGTAGAACCTAAATCTAGGGCTGATTCTGGGTTTATTTTCCCATTCCTGATAATATTTCATAAACCATATAATTATTACATGTGCTAGTTGGGGCACGTGGAGATGATCTCCGTTTACATGAGGATGACTTCCTCATGATGTGGGTCTCACATGCCAGCTAGTGCTGCTAACCTCATTCGTAATAAGTTTGCCTATATGTGTTCATTGGTTTAAATAGACTAGGAACCATTGTCTCTTACCTCGGGTAAGCTCTAGATGCTGGAAAATCTTCAGGGGTTGTT
The DNA here is from genome assembly GCA_002174775.1 of Macleaya cordata. Lineage (NCBI taxonomy): Eukaryota > Viridiplantae > Streptophyta > Magnoliopsida > Ranunculales > Papaveraceae > Macleaya > Macleaya cordata. Next base: position 467,387 of record MVGT01000506.1, on the reverse strand, counting down.
GGCCAGTTGTTGTGTTTAAATTGTTTAAATAATAATCAGGATAATATAATTAGTAGTACTAATGGTGGGCAAGGGCTAAAGAGGTAAATGCTCTGAATGTGCTGACTGTAACAAGTTACATGTCCTGGGGCTGTTTATGGATATCAATTAAGTGAAGGGACTTAAATTGTAAGTATTAGTAATTAATTGAGGGGCTTATTCAATTAATTAGAGTATTCAGTTACAAACATATAGCAGATATTTTTTAATTAAATAATGGGCAAATTGGGGTTTGGGCCCTAAGTTTTGATCAGTACGACTCTTTGGGCCCCAATGTTGTCCAATTCATAGTTTGGGCCCTGAATTTTACTTTTCCGTCCACTAACCATTTTCTTTTTGTTTCTCTTCCTATTTTACCTCGTGTCCTCAAACTAACTTCCTGACTCACTGACAAGAAGACAGAATGACATTATGACACACTGACGCATGCAATCGATTATTTTTCTTTTTGATTTTTTTGTGAATTTTTGAAACCCGTACCCTTTCTTTATCTTCTTCTCCAGTAAGTTAAAACAAAGCCATTAAATCTCCAAATCGTCTCCAGCTTGCGACATAAGGAAGAAACAATGGGTGGATCTTCAAACGAATCGAACTACTACAAGGTAAGGAGATTTTTCTTTGTCTTTATTAACCCTAACCCTAGGTGTTTAATGTGTATCCTAAAATTTCAGGTGTGTGAACATTGTGAAGAAGAGACACACTCTGCCAATTAGTGCCCATGGATTTACTCAAGATGCAAATTTCCCAACTGTGAAGGCACTAGATTGCTGGACACCGCACGTACAGCCCTAGTATAGGGAAAAAATATTTGAAGTGCCAACATAGCACCTACCCTGGTTTCCAATGGCTTAATGAGGCTAAAGGTGAAGCTAAGGGTTATGCAGGGTCTTCTTCCAACACTGATCCCACTTCTACTGCTTATTTTGCTTGTGGACTTGATGATCATTGGGTGAAGCAATGCCCATAGAAGGAAACCCCATGTCCAAGGGCTAATTGCACTGGTACAAGAAAAATTTGGACGTCGAAGACAGATCAAAGTAGTGGGAGGAAGTTTTTGACTTGTTCTCGTTGCAACAAATTTCATTGGTTTAGTGAATGGATTGAGAAGGGTGGGAGCCAAAAGCATACAGAGAAGAGTGAAAGTGGTGATGTTCCTATGAATTTGAAGCTTCAAGCTACTTCACAAGCTTTTTGTAGGGAGTTTATGAAGAAAAATTCAATGTAAAAGGCTTTCGCCATGTAATAATATTTTATGTTTGAATCAAAAATTAGTTGCCTAACACATTTCCATTTCTTTGCAAAATCCCTTGTTATAGATGGTTAATAGTTGACATAACAAAAAAAAAATTGATATCCACCAAAAAGAACTTCATGTTCTGTCACATATACATTACTCAAACATTATAATTGGTTAGGTCTTGTTGTTCACCAATTAAACACATACTTCCAACATTACAAAAACTCCACCATATACACTTCACAAAAAACTAAAGTCTTCACAAAAGTTGTAATCCATCAAATGTCACTCTCCTCGTGACTTCAGAACCATCTTGAAAACCTATTGTAGCCTTGAGGCATTCCTGGAATAACCAACCGAGGCCTTCCATACTTAGATTGTTGTGGTTGTTGATGTTGTTGAGGTTGTTGTGGTTGTTGAGGCATTTCTTGTGTGGGTTGCTGCTGACACACTCCTTCTCTGCTACCCTTATTTTCATTGCCTCTTCTATCTCCCCTGCTTCCTCTGCTTCCTCTGCCACCTCTTTTTCCTTCTCCCCTACCTCCCATGCCTCCTACTTCTCCACTGCCTCCCCTGACTACCTCCTCTTCCTCTGCATCCTACAGCAGTGGGTGACCCTTGACAACTTCTTTTATTGTGACCTATGAACCCACATTTTTTGCAAAATTCATGATAGAAAACTATTTAGTTCTAACCCATACAAATTTCAAACCATTTGAACAAGTTTTGTAATTAACTATCATTTCTAACCTGCATCTATTTGTTCTACTTTTGGTTTGAGCAAGTTCAACAGCCTCTCTTCTATGAGTTCTAGGTCTACCCGTTCTTCTCTTTGATTTTGTTGGCTCCACTAAAAAGGGGGGCTGAAAATAACAGTGCACAATTTAAAGCAAAGAAAAAACCACATCAAAGCACATACACATACCTAAATTTTAAATCACTTTAAGTAAGCAATATATTAAGCACCTCATCCCATTGTGAGTTGTCTGTTAATGGTGTTATCCTGGCAGCATATGTGTTAGAGAATGCTTTTACAGTAAATAAAGGATTGCAGTACCTGGAACACCAACAAATAACCCATCTAAGTCAATCTATGAAATAAAAAATACATAATTTAAAAGTATTTAAATGAGTATAATGTAATTTACCTTGTCAAGTTTTCTCTTATAGGAACTAAGATGGCTATAGCATGCATACATGGTAGGCCAGATATTTTCCAAACACAGCATGAATAAGTTCGGGCCTGTAGGTTGACTGTCCACCTTTCACTAGACCTTAACCTCACACACCAAATGATTCATCAGTTGGCTCCATAAAAAACCTATGGATATACTTCTTCAATCTGTCCAATTGTTTTACTACCTTAGGGACTAATCCAGCATATATACTTTTCCTTGTCCAGGTATGCTTTTCCTTGTCCAGGTATTGAAAGACTCTGAAAAATTGTTAGTAATATGCTCTGCATAAGTATACAATTCAAAATCAGATCTAGCCAAGCATATATACTTTTCCTTGTCCAGGTATGCTTTTGCCTCGGGATTGGCCTTCTCCATCTCATCCATAGCCTCCTTAAATTCTGCCTTTGTGAAAGCTGATGTTGCTTTCTATGCTATTTCTTCCAATTGAAGCCCAGGGATTGTGCTTTTGAAATTTTTAAACAAATGCCTACAATAGTACTTGCTCTTTTCCCCCCAAATACCTCTTTCACTGCCTCCTTCAACCTTTTTTGCCTGTCAGACATGACAGTCAATGGCAGGGTATGTTCCTTTAGATAGGGGCTACCTAGTTCAAAAAAGCTAACCATGTCTCTTTGCATTCAATACCATATAAGTATATTGCAATTGGAAATAATCCATTACAGGCATCAAGTGAAATTATAGATAAGAGTTGTCCACCATATTTGCCTTTTAAAAAATAGCCATCTAGTCCAATAGTTGGTCTACACCCATTAATAAATCCATCCAAAGAACCTTTGAAACAAATACACATACTTGTAAACATTTTTGTAAGAGGGTCAACCCCGACAGTTGCAATACTGCCAGGGTTTGACCTCAAGACTTCATCACAAAGAGCTGGACTGAGCTTGAAATTCTTGTCAAAATCACCATGAACCATCTCCATTATGATATTCTTTGCATTCCATGCAGTATGGTAAGTCACAGTGATACCCTTATTCCTTTTTATGAAAGTCATAATGTACTTAGGTTTCATGTTTGGGTTCACAGTAAACTCTGGAAATAGGAGCTTAGCTATCCATCTAGCTTTGACCATAGGGTTCCTATTAGTTGGAAGTGATGTGCAAGTATACTCAAAATTACCACTTTACAACCTCCAAGTATAATTATCATTCTGCAATGCAATGTACACAAACCAATCACAACCATCTTGTTTACACTTCCACCTTAGTCTGTATGACTGATTCCTAACTTGTTTCATAGTAAAATGTTTCTTAATGGAAAAATCCCTGACATAATCCCTGGCAGCATGAATTGTTGGCCACCTCATACCAATAGCTAACCCATCTTCCACATCATCATCTGAATTTCGCTCTTCCTCAACCCTGTACATGTTTTGGGTTTGTTCCACAAACTCTGCAAATTCTTGGAATGTAGGATTGTTTGCATCCTCTTCATCAGACTCAGTGCTTTGCTCATCATCATAATCATCTTCTTCAGATTCTCCACCACTGTGATAGTGATCATCTGGATCTACAACCCAATCTGGATCATAGTATGTACCTGCATCAGTATCATTAGAACCATCTTCATCCATAAATATGTAGTCACATGGACACTCTGCATCAGGATTTGCACTAGTACCATTAGCACCATCATCAAAATCTGCTTATGTCATATCACCAGTACCATCATCAAAATCTGGTTAAAAATTTTCAGACTGTGGAATGCCACTTGGACCCTCTTTATCAGGATTTGCACCAGCCCTAGTAGCTGAGGTCTGGTCCTGTGACATGTCACCTGGACCCTCATCAAAATCTACTTCAAACTCTGCTCTGTGATCGAAACCATAGCCTGATCTGCTCTCTTAGCATGTTCTTTATTGTGTTGTGCCCACACTTTCTCTCCCTTTCTCAAAATATCCTCCCAATCATGATCATTCCATCCACTTAAATCATCAAAAGACCCAATGTCAAACCTTGCAAATCCCTTTGTCATATCATCCATATCATTCAAACTATGTACATCACTATCACATTCCATTGTAGCATCAATTGTTATTCTTGTAATTCTTCATCAATAATAGGACACTCACTAGTCACATTCCCATGTACTTGAGCTTCTTCATCCGGGTTCCCCTGTTCTTGTTGTTCTTGTTCAACTATAACACCATCTACCTGAGGTTGAGAATGCCCTGTTTCTAACTCTCTTCTCTTCTTTTTCCATGGGTAATATTTTTTGAACCTTTTTCTCTTCAGCTTCCATTGGTGCAGCAAAGTAGGTGGGGATGGGGGCCTTTCTACCACTTAAGTTTCCATAAAAAATGTAGAAAGCCACCACCCTTGTTAGGCCTAGCTAACTCAAATACAGTCTGTAATTGGCTATCATTGATAACCTCACAAAGAAGGTTTTCACTTTGGATCCATAAATAAATTGACTGTCCAGGTGGAATATTTAATTGTTATGTGATGAGTGATATAAAACCAAGGAAAGTCATATGGGGGGAGTGATATTGGTACATCTTTAATTAATAGAAGGGACCCCCCTGAATAATCTTTATAATATGCATAATCATACTACAAATCATCTTTCCACTGACCACCATAATGAACCTGGACATCAACTAAAAAAGGTATATTTTTTTCATTTCTTAATCAGTACAAAACCCTGCAATAAACAACAAATTTTTAAGGGAGTGTGGTTCCCACAAACAGTTAATGCATAATAAACAACAAATTTATTGGGGGAATCACAAATATGGTACCCACAAACTCAGAGCATAAGGAATCATAACAATTTAAGAAAGGAATCACAAATATGGTCCCCACAAACTCACAAACAACAAAATATGTACAGTATTTTGCTCAACCCTTATCCTATATAAGTTTCAAACAAGGTTTTTCAGTATGCAAACTAGTATAAGTTTCGAACACAATTTTTCAGTATGTAAACCTAGTCTAGGTTTGAGAACCATCTTCAACAGTGTTAAAACCTAGTCTAAGTTTTCACAACACAATGGAGAGATTTGGCGTTAGGGTTTAGAAACTAACCTCTGCATTCCAATTTAAGAAGTAGATGAAGCACTAGAGAACTTGGTATAACTCACTCTTAAACTTCAGAGAAACAAAGAACAGAGACCTTCAAAGACGATTAGGGCTTTCAGAGATCTTCAAAAGAGATTATGGCATTCAGACCTTGAAAGATGATTATGGTAAACCTCACCTTCGCGCGTTAAGGTCCCATTTGATCTTAAGATCAAATGGGTTACCCATGGCCGTTGGATGAGAAAAGATGTTCTAACGTCAATCAACGTTTAATTGAAACGTATGGGGAAAGAAAAATAATCGATTGTATGTGTTAGTGTGTCATAATGTCAGTCTGTCTTCTTGTCAGTGAGTCAGGAAGTCAGTTTTAGGACGCAGGGTAAAATAGGAAGAGAAACAAAAGGAAAATGGTCAATGGACGGAAAAGTAAAATTCAGGGCCCAAACTATAAATTGGACAAAATTGGGGCCCAAAGAGTCGTACCGGTCAAAACTTAGGGTCCAAATGCCAATTTGCCCTAAATAATATTTATTACATGAGATAATAAAATTAAATTAAAGTAGTATTTAGCTAATTAATGTGGACTCAAAGACCTAACCTAATACAATTAGGAAGGGAAAGATATAGGCCCCTTTTTATCTATATAAGAGGGGGAGGATGGCTAGGGCACCCACACTGATACTTGAGCCACCCCTTCTCTCTCCCTTGAGTTGCAATTAGGTTATTTTAATGGGAGAAAATAATTAGAAAAACTCTAATCCTACAGAAAAATTTCATCAGACAAAAAGTTGTAGGATATCGAATTTTCTATCAAGAGTAGGTAAGGTGGAGAAAAATCTGAGTAACGAACAAAAAGTTACATATGCGAAATACAGTAGCAATGTTATCTCGAGTTTTAGTTCTAATTCAAGTTCTAGAACATCATCTTCTAGTTCTTATTGTTCATGTTCTAGATGAGAATTAAACTTGAAGATCATCATCAAGAGACGAAAAGTGGATTCAACTAGGAGATCAACCTTAGATTTAAGCGATCGGACGGGATAACCATTCCAACTTCTTAGATTTCATGTAATAATACTTAAACAAGATCGTGAGGATGGAGTTTTTATTTAAAATTTAATTCCACTGTGTTTTACTTAAAAACCATACTCCACATGCCACCGAGGTTAGAACTCAAAACTGTCGTATTCATCTGGCTTCAAAATGTGCCTGTAAGAACTTTTAACGGATCTAGACATGCTAATTTACTGAATAAATAAATAATAGAGTCAATCGTAGTACCTGATTAATCGCGGACTTCCAATGGACTTTTTCACCAGAGAGGAACCTACAACCCTTATACCTTTAGCAGATGATGGGGCTCAGATTGCATAGGACTAAGGTTTGGACCTCTCTCTATTTATATGTTGTAACCCTAGATTTTCCTAACCCATTAAGGAAACTAGAGTTATAGAGAATCTACACTTACCAAATATATTAAGATTGCCACTCAACCAAGAAACCTTAATTCCTTAAACATTTAGTCCCTTCTATTCACACATGTGGGACCATAGTATTTCTAATTAATATATAATGGCAACTTTCTAGACTGAGTAGGAAAATATATGTTGTACTATGGGCCACAATCTAACAATCTCCCACTTAGCCCTTAGAACAAGATATTAATTTTTTGAAAATCACTTTTTCAATCTGGACCTTTAGAAAGTCAAATGGCCACTCTTAATTTTGAAAAATTTTAATTGCCAAAATATCAATTAGAATGTGTCTTTGCCTTCCACTCAAAATAAGAATACCACTAATGGCTAATCATGAAGACGATATCACAATGCAATTCTATGGTTCAAACTGTTAGTACCATTAATAATTCAAGTATAAACCTTATGGTGATTTTATTTAAGTATAGATTGGATAATACACAACCTTACAGGTGATATAATATGGTGGTTGCTAAAATGCACCATAAATTAAAGATAACTAATAGTTAATTAAGTAGCATTTTAGACCAAAAAATACTTTCGAACTAAACTGTCAATAATTTTTTAGAATGTATTGAACTGTATTATTTCTTGTCAATTAAGACTAAATAGTAGTTGCCCCTAATATTTGTATGTGAGACTCGTGGTAAGGTATGAAATATGGTCAGATGGGATAGGCAGTGAGGTAAATTAATTTTATTTCTTTTCTCGAAGGAATGCACCCACTAGGGAGGGTGGGGAAACTATATAACTAGCTGCATGTGCGTGCTTGCACTTGTTTTGTACCCTAAGCTTGTCTTTTACATCTCCTCCTACAAGCTGCACATAGATATAATCCGAGCTTCGATTGTGATTTACGATATGAAGAAATCATATAAATAAAAAAATTAACTTTTTGTTGGGGTTATGCCCTAAAAACAATGTTTATGACATTTTGAGTTTAATAAAAGTTTATTAATTTGGTTTAACATGCATATATAGTGAGTATAATATAACAGATGAATTACGTATATGAAGTTGGTTCATTGAAGGAGAGATGTAATTCGTCAAGTTGGTTTGTAGTCTATTTTAAGACTATAACATGTTGGATGATTATATCATATATTGTGATGTATCTCCATCACAGGAGTGTTGACTCCCAGCCCAATATATTGATGTAATCAAATTACATTGAACATGCTAAAGGATGATTATTATTATTTAATATCAGTTAATAATAAATAATCATAATAATTACTGTTATTGTAATTGGTCCTTAATTCTGAGAATTAACATATAACTTACATGAGAGTAGTGACCATTTTGTTTTGCTAATCAGTGAGGCCAGAAACGAAAACATGATCCAATATTCCGAGTAAGATGGATGGTCATTTATTCCATAATAGGAATAAGTTAGTTCAATAAGGAGTCACATGAAATGACGTTCACCTGAATCATAATGCATGATTCATTGATCTAGACTGGCCAGTGGTCTCCCAAATTATTTGAGAGATTTATTAGATTATAAGAGTTAATGTATGAGTAATTGTCAGGGTTAAAATATGTAAATTTACCCTAGGCACTGACAAGTAATTAAATACTAAGCCAGGGACATTTACGAACGTCGGAAATAGTGGAGGGACTTAATTGCAGTAATAACAGTGGAAGGGTTCTTTTATAATATCTACATTTTATGGAGAGTTTAGTTACAAATATTTGGTAGAGTTATTTGTAATTAAAATATTTAAATTCTATTTTGTGTGAGACACTAAGTTTAAAATTTTAAATATTTAAAAGCCTAAAAGTGTGGGACCCAATAAGGCCTAATTAAACTTAGCATATAAAAGAGATTGGGGACCTCTCTATTATAAATAGAGAGGGATGCTCTACTCTACCCACACAAGAGAAAAATATCACCCTATTCTCTACTCTTTTGGTGTGTGTTCTAATCACTTCAAGTTGAGAGAAAAAGAAAATCCTAAGGTTTTGGGTTTCCAAAATTCGCAATAAAAGAAGTCGATTTTTAAGGTATTTTGGTGAGGATTTGAAGGTCGGCTATTTTTGGGAAAGTTGTAAGAAATTAAATTTCCTATGAAAAGCATATATCATATAGGCGAAAAGGATTAACGAGAAGAAAGATATACCCAAAATACTCCAGCAGAGTTTTTAGGTTTTCAGTTTAAGTTATGAGTATCTTTCTCATCAACTTGAGTGCAAGATCGACGATCCGATCCGATAGATCTTTTCGGGGGATCGTCATCATCTAACAACAAGGTTTTGGAGTTATAGTTCACGCTTCAAAGGTATGACTTCCATCCTTCTCTATTTAGATCCCATTAACGGTTGGACGTTCTATTAGGTATCGTTAAAGTTTTTTAAACCCTTATTTTTCCTTTGCGTTTTTAACTGGTATAATCAATTTCCAACACTTTTGAATCATCTTCATAATATTCACTGGTAGAATTAATCGGATTGTAAATCTATATTATATATACGGCTCCCAAGAGGCTCCTTTTTTAGCCTAGAGCCGTGTAATCCTTGCGTGCCATTTTTAGATTTTTAAAAAATAGCCCTCACTTTTATATATATTTCTATTATGTCCTACTACAATGTCCTCCTCTTTTATTTCTATAATAATTACACTCCGTGTACAACTAACGTTGTTGCTACATGAAATTGATCCAAGAGCTGATTTTTTGTGTCCATAATCTCATTGATGTCTAGATCATATCAGACTATACATCGTCACCAGCAGACTCACATAATACCATTTTATTTTACATTTGGTTTACACTCCACTTACACCAATTCTAGGGCTCACTCAAATATGATCCAAGGGCTAATTTTTTGTGCAGATAATCTTCTCATCATTCATATCAAATCAGTTCAGGATTTGTCTTCAAGTGGGACCACACATAATTGTATTTTTTTAATAATAATGCGTCGTACAATTTTTTAATTCACACACGCGTAGGGCATGTGAGGGGGCAAAATGAGTTTATCACGCACGAAGCGCGCGTAGATAATAACGCGGGTAGCGCATTTGAATATCCAACCCACACACGCGAAGCGCGTGTGGGAAGGATGGACAGCCAGTGCGTGTGGGAGAGGGCTCGTATAAAGTAAGTAGAGGATGTAAAATATCTTAAAGTATAAGAGAGATGAAAAATATTTTAAGACTCTCAAATCAATTCGTATAGATGTGCGAGATGGAGGTTTTTGAAGACTGGCTCAAATTGAACCAAATTTGAGCCGTTTTCAAACTGCTAGGAAAATTGGTATATGAGGACCAAATTAGTCAGGTAGAATTTAGTGCTGACCATTGTCCCATGTTGTTTTGAAAACAAAATCAAAGATAGATTTATTAGCATTTAATATTTAAATATTTCCATTTTTTTATTATCTTGCGCCCGTGCTTTTTTTTTTGCTAGGTAAGCAAAGAATATATTAAATAAGAAAAATTACAAGCATTAACAAAACAAAGAAACAAAAGAGAGAAAGCCTCCCACCACTCAAAGCGAACTCATGAGAACCAGTAGTATACTGTATCTGGGTTCTCAACTGAAAGAAAAGAAGGTTTATGGTCGAAGAAATCACGACATCCCAATTGAAGGGAAGTCTCTCTCTTTGACATAGTATCTACAGCAAAATTACATTCTCGATTAACAAAAGAAAAGCTAGATGATAAAGAATTCTTGATGTTATTCCATCTTGAACGAATGAACCAAGGAATCTTATTGGCAGTAAAGCATCTGATAGCAGCCATAGAATCTGAGGCAATCCAAACATTGCTCCATCCTTGATCAAAATCCCATTCCATCCCAAGAATAATAGCTAGAATCTCAGCCACGAAATTAGTACAAATTCCAAGTCCAATAGACATTGCAGCTAATGTATTCCCCATGTGATTTCTGATAACAATACCTGCACCACTGAAGCCTGGGTTACCTTTTGAATAGCCATCACAACAAATTTTTATCTGATTTTTATGAGGAGGGATCAAATAACATTCAAAAATTCTTCGATGATGGACAGGTCTTGAAGACATCTTCAAGGAGCTAAAAATGATAAAATCTTCAATCTTGTTATGCATACAACTTTTGAGGAGAATCGAAGTTTCCTGAAAATTCATCATGATCTTCCTTTTAATATTCTCAAGATTGATTGATCTATTGTCGAAGGTACAAGCATTTTGAACGTGCCAAATTTCTGTAATTATGTAAGTGATTGCTGCTGCCCAAGTATCCTTAACAGCTGGACTCCTGTTAGTAGCCAAAGATATCAAAGATTGAAATTAAATTGATTGATTACCTGTGTGGAATCCGAAAATGTTAAGGATCCAAGTCCATAAAGATCTTGAAACAGAGCATTGCCAAAAGAGATGAAGTTCATCCTCGGCACATGTAAGACAGAATCGACATCTTGAAACTATGTTAATGCCACATTGTTGAAACTTCAAATCTGTAGCACAACAGCCTGAAATAATCTTCCATACATTAGCACTACGTGAAGGGTGAATGCATGATCTCCAGACCCATTTAGTCCATCCCATCTTAGGGAATTTATCTCGAAGAAGTTCCACTCCATTAGCCACAGAATATTCACCTTGAGATGAAGGTTTCCAAGTAATAACTCCATCAATTCGATCAATATGGTCGACCATGCTGTTATAAGCTCATTTTAAGCCACCCCAAACTGAAGAATGTTTATAGTATGTTATCCAATGACCCTGTCTGTTCTGGAATTTTGCTAGTAGAAACCTAGCCCAGCTGTCTTTGCTGGTCAGAATTCTCCACATCATCTTCATTAAAAGGGCCTTGTTAATGATTTCCAATCGAACCAAACCAAGACCACCTTCATTCTTTGGACAGCAGATTTTAGGCCAAGCTTTATTGATAAATTTCCTATTAGATGAGTCCCCAGTCCATAGGAAATTTCTTATAATTCTCTCACAAGTTGAAATAACATAATTTGGCCATTTGTATATAGCCATGTTACAAATAGGCAAACTATAAAGCACAGATTTTATGAGGCAATTCGGTCTTGAAAGGATAAGAGGGCACCTTTCCAACCAGTAAGAGTTTCTTGGATACGATCAACATGCCAAATATCAGCCTTTTTAACTTTCCCCAGAAAGATTAGGACTCCCAGGTAAGTGTCAGGGAATTTACATTCAGCCATACCAAAAAGGTTACATATGTGATGTTTTTGGGCAGTAGGCATGCCACCCAAGAAGAGTTTACTTTTAGATCTATTCACATATTGACCTGAATATTGTTGATAGGCATAAAGAAGACTAAGCAGTTCACGCAGGCCATCATTGTTGCCATTACAGAAAATGAAAACATCATCTGTAAAAAATAAATGAGAAGGGCTAGGGATACCTTTGTAAGAAACCATAGGCTTAAGAAGCTTTCTATTAATCAGATCCTGGATTCCTCTGCTAAGAATTTCTTCAACTAGCACAAAAAGAAGAGGAGAGAGAGGGTCACCTTGCTTTAAACCTCTCTCACTCTTGAAATAACCTTCCGGGCCGCCATTAATCATAACTGAATAGAAAGCACTGCTAAAAATACTATTTATACAATCACACCATTTTTCTGTGAATCAAAATCTTTTAAGAAAATCAAAGATAAATTTCCAACTCATGGAGTCAAAGGCTTGGGAAATATCAAGTTTGAGACCAACATTTCCTCCCATTCTTTTTTTTTATGGAGATCATTAACAAGCTCAGATGCCAATATGATCTTTTCCTGAATACAACGACCTTGAATGAAGGCACCTTATTCCGAGGAAACTAATTTATCCATAAGACCTCGAAGTCTTGAAGCCAAAATTTTAGTGATGATTTTGAAGTAAAAGTTGCTAAGACATATTGGTCTGAAATGGTTGAGTCTTCTAGCATCTTTACATTTAGGAATGAGGACCAAAAAGTTATTGTTGATACCTTTAGGGATGTGAGCTTTGATGAAGCAAAAGGTAATAGCTTGGATTAGGTCCTTACCAATAATATCCCAAGTGGCTCGATAGAAGCTCCCTTGAAATCCATCCGGTCCTGGAGAGCTATCGGGATTTAAGTTGAAAATAGCTGATTTAATCTCTTCTTCCATAGGGATTGCCTCTAGGTTGGATCTATCAGTATCACAAAGAATGTTGGGGATAAGGTCTAGAAATTTAGGGTTGATCTGTGACTCTTTTCTGCTAAACTTGTCAGTATAGTACTTGACAAAGATGTCTTTAATTTCCTGTTGAGAGGTCCAACCCTGACCATCCTCATCAATGATCTCAGTAATTTGATTGCAAGAGTGGTGGTACTTGATAGAGTTATGGAGGAATTTAGAGTTCCTAGCACCCTTAGTTACCCATCGAATTTTGGCTTTTTGATTGAGGAAGGTATCATATTGGAGAGCAGCAGTATTAAGATTTCTTTGAGATATGAGGAGATGAGAGAGCTTATTAAGATCTGAAGGGTCTTCATCAGAGGCTTGCATAGCTTCATTAACCTCATTTTCCATATCATGCATTTTGACATTAATATCTCCAAAAATATTAGCATTCCACCACTTAAGTCTATCCTTAAGTCTTTTCAATTTGTAAGCAAATCTTAGAGCTGGATTACCTGAAATTGGATCCTACCAAGAAAGTCTGACCTCATCCAGGAATGAAGGGTGAGAGATCCACATATTTTGGAACCTGAAAGGAGCATTAGGAGGTTTTAGGATCGAGAAAATCGTACCCACCAGAGGAGAATGATCAGATTTATCTTTTGTTAAGACCTTGTAAGACCATGTACCAAAAGCATCCGGCCAGGGGGAATTAAAGAGAGCTCTATCAAGTTTACATAAGATTCTTTTACGACCAACCTAGTTATTACACCAAGAGTATTTCAGGCCTGATGATTTACTCTCCAATAGGTTGCAATCGTGGAGACAATCCCAAAAATCATTCATTGCAGATGCCTTTGGTGCAAGACCACCTTTCTTTTCATCAATTCTAAGCACACAGTTGAAGTCACCTATTGCCAGCCACGATTTATTCATACATGCAATAATCTTGAGTTCTGCCTAAAGGTCTTTTCTAGGGAAAGTAAGAACATTAGCATGAATCCTAGTTACCAAGGAATTATTTACTTCAACAGTAATGGCTTGAGAGGATGAGCTAATGACAGAAGGACTAGTGAGGGAGCTCTTCCACATAAGCCAAATGTTACCTTTCCTGTTAGGCCCATCATTGTGAATAGCATTTCTTGATATACCTCGCAAATGAAGTTGATCACAGACAGATTGAGAGTAATTTATCATTGGTTCTGAAATCCATAAAAGATCCGGAGAGTAAGTTCTAACAATCTTCCTCAACCTTTTTCTAGCCTTAATTTTAGCAAGACCTCTAATGTTCCAATAAATTATCTTCATTATTCAAAACGATTAGATGCAACTGAGATATTACTAGTTTCTAACGATTGAGCTCTTGTTGTAGGTTTACCTACAACTCGTGCTGCTTTCTTCATTTTTATCTTAGAGTTTGTAGCAGAAAGTTCCTGGACATCTTGGATGGAAAGAATAGATGGCCTATTTTTTGGTGGAACAGTTGATAATTCCTCCTGTTCAGCATCATCAGCCCATGATTTTTTTTTTTTGTTTTCCTAGTTTCACTATAATCTCTTGAGAATGAGATTTTGGTTGTGGCAAAGCTTCTAATATTTTTGTAACCATAGTGTGATCAAAGATGTTTTCAATGTCTTTTTCATTTTGCATATTGGTTTCCTCAGTTTGGGGGTTATCATTGTCTTCATTAATGATAGCCAGGGGAGGAAAGGATTGTCATCAACTTGTCTTACTTCGTCATCAGGAACCAGAGTATCTTGTTGGTTTGTTTCTCCCTCATCTTGAGAATCTCCATCATTTTCCTGGTCAGAAACTACTTGATCTCCTTTGGAAGATTCACCAATCTTGTCATCAATTTTGGCATCCTCTATGTTTTTTTTCTTCCTAGATCTCTTTTTCTTGCCTTTGTTTGCTTGATCATTTTCATTTTTTTCCTCATTGTTCATCTGAATAACATCCTAATCGCCTTGCATTCAGAAACTATGTGACCTATAATCTTACAATGAGAATAGAATTTTAGGGCTTTTGGAATTTCCACCTTATGCCAGAAATCTCCATTGAAACCATTCACCCAAACTTTATCGGGGATAGGTATTGCAAAGTCAATTTCTACAAGGATGTTCGCATAGAATCCGAACTCTTGATTTAAAGTAGCAGAGTCTATTTGAACTGGGGTTCCCAGACCCTTACCAATTGAGAGAAGGATAGATGATTCCCAGTATTCCAGGCTGAGACCAGGAAGTCGCACCCAAACTAAAGCTGAAGAAATCCTCTGATTTTCTGGATTAAAGTTAGGCATCCAATCTCGTACCCTAAGGAATTGAGAGTCAACACTCCAGGGTCCCCCATTCCAAACTTTCCTTTTGTCTTCCTAATTCTCTAATTTGATAGAAAGTACCCTTTTCCCAAGGGAATAAATTTGCATGAACCTGAAAGGCTCCAACTATCAAGAAGAGTAGTTTTAGCATCATCAAATTTTAGTTTTTGGAAGTCAAGTCTTCCTATCAAACTGTGTTTCCAAGCATCTAAGCTTTTTTTGTGTAGATCTTCAGGGATAGAGATGGCCGGATAGTCTCCCCACTTGCCGAGAATAGGGAGATTATCCACATTAAAAAAGGGGGTTTGAGTAAACTTACGAGTTGTAGCAGCATAGGATGATCCTCCAGCAACAAGAGCCTCTTCCGATCTAGCAGATGAAGATGGGTCTCCTACCCTTTGTATCTCAAAAGTATTCATGATTAAGAGATATTCATTTCCAGTTACCGCCAATCAGGTAAGCGACCGCAACTCCAAGCACTAAAACTGTAGACACCACCACGTTAATTAATTGTCTGTGTCCGGTCTTTCTTGCGCCCATGCTTGAAACTAGAAAAATAGCCACTAGTTATGTATTTAATGAAGTTGGTCCCGACCACTACTTTATATAGAATGTTTTTCTTTATCAATAAGGTATTCTATTTCGTTAGTGAAATTGTTCTCTCGGCCACTATTCTATATTGAATGACTAGAATAATGATAATTTATAGAAGGGTCACCCCTTCTTGTGGAGTTTACATGTAATGCATCTAAAAGTTTATGTTTGGAGAGGATGTCCTCCTCACTATGTATTCCATCATATTCAAAATTAGTTCGTTCTAAAATTT
The DNA here is from genome assembly GCA_002174775.1 of Macleaya cordata. NCBI lineage: Eukaryota > Viridiplantae > Streptophyta > Magnoliopsida > Ranunculales > Papaveraceae > Macleaya > Macleaya cordata. The sequence continues at coordinate 451,191 of MVGT01000506.1, read as the reverse complement.
CTAACCTCTCAAATCAAGCCATAAAAATTTGTAAGTTTTAAACTTTTATTTTGACAGTCTATTTAAAACATGTAGATCTGAGGTTAGAAGTTTTTGAACATGCTAATTTCAGATAACTATGTTATCGTCATCATGTAGATCATCATCTCTAAAAATAAGCCCTTGAATGCATTTCGTGTGAATTCTACAAATTTTTTTTAAGAGGGCTATATATCCTAACCCTTTATTGAAAGTGCCTATGTTTCGCGCGTGCTATATATATATAACTAGTATACACTAGTAGTTATTTAATGAAAGTTGTTCCCAACGACTAATGTTTAATTAAGAGTAGAGGAGGGATACTTGACCCCGACCCAGGTTCATGGTAGGGCCCCCACATGAGGGAAAGTGTAAGGGATACCTCAAATATGTTAAATTTACAAATTTTGGGAAGGGGGAAAAATAGTAAGAACATCTCTTATCCATTCATTGGTATACCTCTTATCATGAGCTCTCCTAGAGTAGGACAAGCACCAACATCCCCGGAGCACCAAATTGTTAGGTAAAATTTAGCTTACCCCCTCAGAATTAATGGCAATTTGAACATACCCCCCTCAAAGATCCTGTATTTAACTTACCCCCTCAAACTTACAGTTTCCATCATTTGGCCGTCTGAAAATGCACGTGCGTCTCGCACGGTCCAATTCTTGACTAAAATGCCCATCACGTGCATTACTTGGACCAACTCCAAAACAACCTTTTCTTTCTCTTTCAACCCTAAAAACTTGTACCTTCAATCCAAAACCACCATCTTCCTAACCCTTGATAGATCGTCCTCTTAGAGTTTTCTGTATTTTCTCTCACAGAGAGTTTATATGGCGCCAAAGTGCCTAGAAAGAGAACGAAAGTGTTAAAGAAAGAATAGTGAGCTTCACCAAAGTTCTTTAATGGCGGACTAGTTTCTCTCTTCTTAATTTCTGTTGTTGATCCGACGGCTCTAAATGATTTTGGTAAATTGATCATATCGGGTTTCTATCTTATATTTTGATTGCATTGAGAAATTCTTCTTGTATCTGTATTTAGAATTCAAACTAGAAAAGGTTGATTGGTGGTTGAGATATATAGGAAAGCATATATATAAATTAGGGTTTCATCTAAAAGTGTTTTGTTTGAAGATTTGGGCCCTTAGTGCCATTATTGGAGATGTAAGTTGAAGAAGATTACAAAGAAGAGAGGAGATTAAGAAGAAATCTAAAAATAGAGAATGACAATGCATTGTAATGTTCGAGTTTTTGAGAAAAATCTGAAATTTTGAAAACTAGAGGAGGGAGAGAAAAAGAAAATCTTACTTTTATTAGACATTTTCTCTACTAGATCTAGTTTGTTGTTAAGGTTTCATCCTGTGAGAAAAATTTTAAAATAAAACATCCTAACCACAGATTGAAAAAATGATACTTCTTAATTTTTTACTTTGTCAAAAAATTTCAAACAAATCTGAATTTTTTTATTGTTTTGTTATAATAACAGTCATATTTCAGCAGGATTTTGGACGGAGAAAGTAATTTGCCATTAACGAACCTTCAAAAGGACCATGACTGTTGATGGTATAGATTTGGGTGGAGATGGTGGTTTTAGGTTGATAGTGATTTTAGGTTTAAAGATAGGTGGTTTAATGGTTATCTTAAAAAAAAGGTGGTTTTAAATTTGGGTCTTTTAGTGAGTCACGTGTTTAATGCGTGATGGGTATTTTGGTCATAATAAGATTCATGTGATGCACACGTGCGCCTTTAGACGGTCAAATGACGGAAACCGTGAGTTTGAGGGGGTAAGTTAAATACGGGATCTTTGAGGGGAGTATGTTTAAATCGCTATTAATTCTGAGGGGGTAAGCTAAATTAACCCTAAATTATATTTATTAGTCAAGTAAATTCTAATAATTATTTTTAGGGCATACTACCCCTACATAAACCATTAAAGGTAAAATGGAAGCCAACATATCCTTGATTGATTATGCAATCAATAATTTAAATTCTCTTTTTCTCCATCATTTGCTCTCGATAGGTATTCTAATCTCTTTCTACCTTCTCTTGTTGAGTAATTTGGAATTATTTGTAGGCCACTTTTGTTACAATCTTATTTACACAAAAATTACATTTGTTACAATTTTATTTATATTAGTTAGTTAATCTTTATATTTTAGATAATTAGGTTGTGTTTGATAGCGTTTGAATTTTATGGAATTGGGTTAGTTTTTTTTAGTAGGAGGGGACTAATGCCCAAGTTACAATATGGCATAGATATACTATAATTATGTGTGAGAAGCATAGAAACTACCATTAACATCTATCCAACAGATGATTATAGAGTAAGCCACCACCAACGGGTGTAAGAAAGGCTTCACCATTAACAGATGCAGAAAAAACTACCACCAACGGGCGCAAATCTTTATTTAAAAATACGTACCTACATATATATAAAACATTACATAGGCCAAACTTAATGGTAATTCCACAGCCAATAAGTCTTGAACCCAAGACCTCCTAAGTCATGGGAGCTAGGGATGCAAACCAACCGGGCAAGTGGTTGTTTGCTACGGAATTGGGTTAGTTACTCGGAAATAACATAAATTCTGTTGTTTGTTTGCAATTCCAATTCTATGGAACTGAGGGCCAACTCACTTAAAGTGTGGCTAATAGTTAGTTTTCAATGTAATTCCATAGAATAGGCTTCATTGGCCTCAAAAGATATAATTTCGCGGAACTTATGGATATGAACATATTTCTGCAGAACACACTTCTTTGCTATCAAACACAACCTTAGTTTAATTTTGTACATTTGAAATAAATTAGGGTACTACAAATGATGGGCCTCATTTTCGGTACCAGATTAGCAAGCCCAAAAGAACCATAGGGCCAACTAGACCTGGCAATGGGCTGGATTAGGGACGACCTCAGGCAGGTTGGCAGGTTAACAGGTCAAGATTATCAAACCCTAATCCAGACTAGTTTATGAAACGGGTCAATTTTTTAAACCCTAAGCATATTCGTTTAGCATTTTCCTATATAAAACAGTTAAACAAGTCGTGATCGATATTAACCCTAATAGGGTTGAAGGGATAACATGTCAGAAAATTCTAACCCTAATCCTATCTGTTTAGTTGGCGGGTCGAGTTAAGGTAGGGTCTGGCGGGGTTAGGATAGGGTTGGCGGGTCACGGGTCATTTTGGCACCTCTAGGCCCAACCCAACTCAAGCTCTTAAGTTAAGATTGGTTGTACTGAATAAGGGGTTACTTTAACTTTGTTATCAATTGAAACATAAATTATGATGGACTAGAGAAGATCGTCACTTGCAATCTTTGTTTGTGGTAAATGTTTGTTACAACATGGTGCATCATAATTGATATACTATTTGTAGCCTAATTTGAACGGACTCTACATCTTCTGATTAAATCTCTCTAAAGACCTTAATTTTGTAAAATCTTTATAAATACTACGGCAACTTTTTAAAATACCAAAAATGCCCCTAATAATATATATGACCAATTCTATCAAAATAAATAATGTTCAAGTGATCTTCTCCCATTAACTCATCTCTCGATGTCAGATTCCAAGAAGTTAAAATAAAATAGAACCGTACACGAACTTGGGTCGATCATATACACGGTGAGCAAGGTGGCAACATTATTCAATTTAAAGGGAAAAATAGCAAAGGAGCATGAGAGAGAGAGGGTTAAAGGGGGAAAAGAAAATAAAATAAAAGTGGATCTGAAACAACACGATAGATTGGGGGTACTTTTGGCATCTAAGTAATATGAGGTTGTAAATGTAAGTAACTTTTAAAAAAATAGGGTTTTAGGGGAGTTAAATATTGAATTTCAGGGTAGTAAATATACCTAATTTGGCAAGTTTAAGGTTTGTAGAGTAAAAGACACTTTATTTTAGGTGGCTGCTATTGACATCTAAAATGGGACAAGGATTATCTTTGGTTGGTTAAAATTCATTGACCAAATCTAAAATTTAACTTACAACCCTCAAAATTATTTTGTCTCAATCATAGTTAGTAAATTCGCGAATTATTCGCGTTCCGTACGAATTTTCGCACTCACGTACCGTTCAACAGAATATTTGAACTAATAAGTAAAATTCGTAGGTTCTTTCACGAATTCGGATTATTCGCGAGCCGAACAAGTTTACTTCAAAAAGACGTTTAACCATTCACTGAGAGAACATTTTATAAGCAGTGTTATTATTAGAGATTTCACTCAGGGGACGATGTGGGACTAATGCTTAGTCTTTCAATACGAGACTTGTCATGAGTCTGATCAGTCATTCGTGCCATTCTTTATTCCTACGCCACGTGGCTGGAAATGTGTTTAAAAAGTTATACTTTTTTATTGGGCCCCTCTCTTTTGCTTATAACACAAACCTCACCCCATACCCCTTGAAATCTATTGATCCGCTTTGACTGTTAAGTAACACTACTCTAATGCTACATCCACATCTGTTGACCGTTAATAAAATTATATTAATACTACCTACTAAACTATAATTCTTTACACTTCAAATCTTAAAATACTATAAAATACCATATGTTTTATTCCGAATTTTTAAGAGAATCGTTAACAGCTCTATCCGAATTGTTCTCGAATTATACTTGACCCGCATATTTACCGAACTCCGATTTTTTGACCGAATTTTTTAAAGAATTTTTCGACTATAAATTCGAATAATAACCGAATTGTTCCCGAATCGAACTTTTGTCGAATACCGAATTACTAGCTATGGTCTCAATACCCTCAAATCTAAAACTTAACCTAAAACCACTGACTAGATAAATCAAGTTTTCGTTAGTTATATTTTTGTCTTTTTTCATTTTTTTAAAGTTAAAACCATGTTCAATCAATGTTTTTTTTGTAAGTTTTAGCTTAGGTTTAAAAAATAAAGAGCAAACTGTATTTACCCTCCAATTACTAATTGAAAAATCACTTATCCCCAAATGTTTCAAAAAATCACTTATCTCCCCCCAACCTCAAAACAGTCGTTACTGTCAATTGACTATTCAATATGTCAAATTCGTGTCATGTGATGCGAAAAATGTCCAAAATACTCCCTTATATTAGTAACCCAATCCAAGTCAATACCTCAGGTTAACTCAACATGTGGCAACATCCAAACGTCCTACCTAACCAACTGTCCCGATTAAAATGCACCTATACCTAATGGATGGTCGGGAAAGAGAAACACCATTTTCTAATATACAGGAAACTACGAACCAAAAAATGCAGAGTTTTCTCTCTCACAAACTTATACAGACACTAAGACTTGATGCGAAAATTGAATGAATAATGCAGACTCTGGACAACTATTTATAGAAGAAATGGTGATTGTACGAAGACCAAGCCCAGCCCAGCCCGGGCCAGTCGGACGGGCGGCGCGCATGTGTGTGGTCTTGCTTAGGTTCTTCCCCTTTCACAAAAGTGGGTGCCCCTTGGGGCCCAAACCCAAAGGCCAACCAAAGTATATAAGAGGCTATTAAGGTTCTCACACTTTTTCAATGTGGGACTATTCTTTTTACACAAGATTTATCCCATTTCTAACAAGGTTATAAAAGGTTCAATTTATCATTCATCCGAAATCCGTTTTGAGCAAATAAATACTCTACGAACAAGTACTCGACGAGAGGAACACAATTCAATGACTTATTTTCACAAATCAGATGTGAGTCCCACTCAAAATCATGCTTAAACATTGCTGGTCAGAACTGTCAAAACTGAATTTTTCCAACAATAGTTTAGGTGGAATAGGTCTTGGAGGAACGCCCACTAAGGAGGGAAGGGAAACAGTATAACTATACAACTATGTGCACGTGCTTGCACATTTTTTACTATAGGTTTGTCTTTTACAGTTTTTCCTGTGGACTCTGGATAATCAAATTCCGATTTTGATCTATGAGATGAAGAGATTATATGAAGAAAATATCAATTTTTGAATCATCTTCATGATGCTCATGCGTAGATGTGATCAAAGGTGTAAATATAAAGTAAGTAGAGTGTAGAAGTCAAAATATAACATAACCATTCTGTGTTACATAAGGATATTAGGGCGACAAAAGAGCATTAAAGCTAGATAAGAAGCATTGAAAGCTGATGAAGAATATTTTAGGACTTTCAAATCAATGAGTATAGACGGCGCTAGATAGAGGCATTGGCATTTGGCAACCACTTAAGAAGTTGCTTTTTGACTTATATAAGTCAAAAAGTAAAAAAGTTTGTATGGTAATCTTTTTGCAAAGTGACTTCTAGAAGCAAAAAAGTTACTTCTTTTTGGAGTAAATTTTTTTTGCTTTTCTACTTCTTAGAAGTTGCTTCTCCTCGAGTACCGTGTAACAACTAATATCTCATCATATTTTTAAACTTATAAGTCAATAGTTTACCATACAAACTTTTCATTATTTTTTACTTCTCAAAAGCACTTTTGCTTTTTTTAGAAGCAGAAGCACTTCTGCTTCTGGTTGCCAAACGCCCTCGAAGAGTGGAAAACCGTGGTTAGAACTTGGAAATATGGTTGTCCAAATTATAAGTCTTGGTATCACATCCTACTAAAAAATTCATTTTTTTAATAAGACAAAATTCTAATTCAAAAAAAAAAATAGAGGCATTTGAAGAGGGCTCAAATTGAACTAAAATTGAGCCAAATTTAAGCCGTTTTCAAACCGCTTCAAATATAGTGTAGGTAAAGAGGTAAATTGGTGGATGCTGCTCATTGCCCCCATTAGGGGTGGGACTCGGGCGGGTTGGGCCGGTTAGAGGCTTTGGACATGCCATGCCCACATTGTACCTCATTTGCCCAGAATGCCCATAGAACCCACAAAACCTATAAGAGGTTTACCCACGCATGGCCCGAGTGGGTTTCTCGGGTTCTCCGGGTTTCTTGGGTTCTTCGGGTTGCCCATGTTTCAATAAATTGAGGTGATTGAATGAAATTATTAATACAAAAAGTTAATAAAAAATAAATAATAAACTTAAATAAATAAAATATCCTTCGTAGTTTAAAAAGATAAATAAACTAACAATCTACTCACATAATAAATGAAAAATTTTAACAAAATATAGTAACAATGAAATTCAAATCCATAATTGTCTTTATACTATTTTGAGTTTTACTTATTAGGTAATATTATAATTTTACTTTACATATAGTGAGACAAAAGGAAAGTTTTTATTTTGGGTCTTAATACCTCCACCCTATATTAGTAACTTAATATATTTATCTATTTATATCTTTCAAAATACTTGGTAAAATTAGAGTTTTCTTTTTCTAGTCACATATTTCTATGTTAGAAATCAATTTAAATCTTAATTTATATATATAAGTTTCTCGGGTTGAGCGGGTTGCTTGGGTTGTCAATTATCTATGCCCATGCTTGCCCAAATTTGACTACGGGTTGGCAAAATAATGCCCATACTTGCCCAAATGCCCAGCAACCTTCGCCCATGCTTGCCCAAATACCGGGTCGGGTTCGGGTTGGTCGGGTTGACCCAACCCAAGTCCCACCCCTAGCCCCCATGTTGTTTTGCAAACAAACTTAAAGATTAATTAGTATTTAAAATTTAAATATTTCTATTTATTTATTTATTTATTTATTTATTTTTGCCCGTGACAAATAGCCACTACTAGTTATGTAATGAAGTTGGTCCCGACCACTAATACGTATACAATGTTTTTCTTTATCGATGATAAGGTATTCTATTTCCGCAGTGAAGTTGTACCACTATTCTATATTGAATGACTAAAAGAATGACAATTTATAGAAAGTGCCTATGTTTTGCACGTGCTATATATAACTAGTATATACTAATAGTTATTTGGCAAGTGTAGTGGACATTTCAAATTGGTTTTTATAATCCTATCTTGTAGGTCTCCTACATAACTCTCTTTTTTTATGTACAAATTTATACATATTTTTTTAAAAAGAATACATAGAATTTAAAATATATTAAAATAATTAAAAAATCTCATTTGCATAACAACTTTATGATATATTTGTTTAAATATCTCTATTTTTAAAAAAAAAAAAATGCATCCTCTACTTTAGCACGGGTTACACATTCTTGTGTATCAAATTTGTAAATTTTAGGAGAAGGTAAATACTATGGACACCTCCAAAAATAGGTATTTTCTCTATTACCATACCTATTTTTTGTGTATCACACATTGTTCTTGCCCTCCTCTATCTTTATTTTTGGAGGTGAGAAACCCTCCAATTTGGATTTTTCTATATTACTTGCTTTGAGGATTGTTGAATGGCTGATTTTTGGTAAAGATGTTCACCGTTGGTTTCCAGCCAAATTTTATGGAATTAGATATTTTTAGAAGGTGTAATATTATGTTTTGGCGGTTACATATAAGTGCTGGTGTATTTAAGTTAGAGTTAGGATATGTTAAAACCGCTTGAAGTATACAGTGAGGATGTTCTTGATAAGAACCGATTTGAGTCCTATATATCGAGAGATTAGCGTGGACAACCAATATAACACAAACAAATAACCAAACTAACTATTTTCTTCTTATTATTATTCTACTACTCAGGTATTTATAATCTTAGTAAGAAATCCTACTCAAAATATAAATAGTACTCTCCCGCTAATAATAAAATCATATTCTTAAAATAATAATTAATTTAAAATCACATCCAATTTAGGTAATTATCCAATTCTTTGTGATTCAACCAATTGCACGTATTCGCCACGCTTAAAAGTGGAACCCACGAGTCGACTACCGCAAACGGTGGAGATATCAAACACGACTGTGCTGGCAGTACGACGAATTTGACAGTCTAACAGTGTGGATACTCATTGTAGGTTCAACTAAGATGTCCCTAGCTTGACAGAATTAGACCCACAAATTGTGATCTTATCAATTCTCTTCAGGACCATGTAAATAACTATCTATCATCTTCACTAAAAATCAACCCATTCATTTTAAAAAAAACTAAACCAATCATAAATTAATTAAAAATCAACGGCGATTGAGCCATCCAATATTTTATTATAATGAAGTTTGGTCTCGGCCACTAATAATAGCCACTACTATATAGTAGAATTCTTTTATATTTTGATCGGTTATCTGACACTCATATATATTGACTTGAATGTTAGTAGAACATTTTGGGTGTCCAAAAACTTCTAACTTATATTCTCTGTACGTAGTGACATTGATCAACTGATCTATCACTTGCAATCTAGCTCATACATCTCCACTCCTTATATAATTCCATGCTTACATGTACTACTACTCATCAAGAAAATCTCAAAATGAGGGAGATCAATATCATCGATCATCAACAACATATTATTCATGAAGATCTCTCTCTTCCCATAGGTCATGGTTGGAGAGGACTTGATAATCTTTATTATTACCAAGGCTTCTGGTGCCCCGACATTCGACTCGAAGCTACAATCGAGTATCTACGAAATTTTCATGCCAAAGATACTGATCTAATTATAGCTACATTACCGAGATCCGGCACTCTTTGGTTGAAATCCATGGCTTACTCTCTCATCAACCGAGCTCGCTACAATATTTCTTCTAAACACCACCCATTGCGTACCGATAACCGATGCATCTCAATTGTTCCCTTCCTTGAGTTCTATGAGTCCCATATTGGGTCATCAACTCATGAAAAATATTCTATCTCTGATTTAGCCAACTTTTCGTCTCCCAGGCTTTTATCTACCCATGTCCCTTACCTTGCTTTACCTGAATCCATCAAGAACATCACAAACTGCAAAATTGTATATTCATGTAGGAATCCCAAAGACAATTTCATCTCTCTTTGGCATTTCTTTAATAAGATGGCACCAAAAACTAGAGACCCAGTTCCACTTGATGAAGAAGCTTTGGATTTGTTCTGCAATGGAGTGTCGGCGTTTGGTCCCTTCTGGGATCATGTACTTGGGTACTGGAAAGAGAGCTTGGAGAATCCTCAAAAGGTGTTGTTTTTGAAGTATGAAGATGTCAAGAAGAACCCTAGGTTTCGATTGAAGAGGATTGCAGAATTTTTGGGGTATCCTTTGTCTTTAGAGGAAGAGAGTGAAGGGTTGATTGAAGAAATATTAAGTTTATGTAGTTTTGAACATTTGAGGAATTTGGATGTGAACAAGTTTGGAATGTCAGTGTCAATTTTGAAAACAAGATATTTTTCAGGAAAGGTGAGGTTGGAGATTGGAAGAATTACTTGACACTTCCCATGGCAGAACGAATTGACCGCCCCATGGAAGAGAAGTTGCAAGGTTCTGGATTGGTTTTCCAAGACTACCTGGAAGATTGAACTAGCTAGTACTATTAATTGACTTATTATGGAATATTACTTATAAAATTAAGTATGATTGTGGGGCCTACATGGCCGGAAAGGGGATAACTTTTGGTGAGGATATTTTCTTACTATTCGTTGAGATTATCTTTACCAAAAATCACATGATTTTAAGCTCTTAAACCTACCAAAAGTTAGTTGGAAATCAACTGTAAAAATAATATTTATTTCATTGTGGATTTTCAACCAACTTAATAGGGTTAAAGGTTTATTTAGAATGATGTGACTTTTGGTGATCATGATCTCCATGGCGAGGAGAACACCCTCATCAAAAATTAGCACTTACATTATCTCTATGTGTGTCTCACATCCATGTGTAATTTTATAAATCACCACTTCATAATTAAGTCAATCGATATCAAAGTACTCTTGCATCGAATAAATAGGTTGATCATCCATTTCCCAAGAAATTAAAAAATTTCAATGTTGATCTACATGTTTGTTTTTACATTTTGATTAAGATTGTTTTATTGTATGAGACTTAAATTGGTTCATTTTGGTCAACTTGACGGGTAGGGCCCATATGAGATATGAGAGCCTAGCAAACCTAATATATAATATAATGATCCTGGGTCACACCACTCATAGCCAATTGGTTTTGAGTTGGATGTCCACAAACTTAATATAGTATCAAAGCGCAGGCCCACACATGATAGGTCCAACGACAACACATGTGTGATGAGAATAGTCCCACATGAGATATGAGAGCCTAACAAACCCAATATATAATGATCCTGGGTCACACCACTCATTGCCAATTTGCCAATTGGTTTTGAGTTGGATGCTCAAAAATTTAATATGGTATCAGAGCGCCCATTACCCAAAAGGAGTTCTATGTGTTAGGCGTAAAAGAACCCCACGCGTGAGAGGGTGTGATGAAAATAGTCCCACATGGGATATGAGAACCTAACAAATCTAATATATAATGATCATGGGTCACACATTAGGCTCTAAAGTCCAAACAGCTATTAGCAGCCCTTGCCTATTCAAATTCCTGGGCCCGCTTAAAAAGCCCAAGTCATAACAAGCCAACTTGAAAACCTTTTATGACAAAAAACAAGTTTATTTATGTGCATCTTAAACTTCTAAACCCTAAACCAAAGAAGACTGGCTAAAAAAAAAGGTTCTATCTTGAAAGGATGATATGAAAGGATGATATTCCAAATTTGTTGAGTAATAGGGCAAGTTAAAAAAAAGGTGATCCACCGTTACATCTTCCTGGTGCATAAGGGGCACATAGGAGAAATATGTACCCATGTTTAGGGGTGTCAATTACTACCCAAAAACCCGGAACCGAACCGGTATCGGAACTGATTTTTGCGGTTCCGGGACCTCACTTTGTGGATCCGATAAATTTCGGATCCATTTCGGATCTACCCGTTTTGGATCCAAAATTTTTCGGATCCACCCAACGGGTACCCGCGGGTACCCGGTTCCGTATAAATTCTATAATTTTATAGTTTAATTTACTATTACATAACAATTTTTAATTTTTTTAACTTTTTTTTAATTAAAAAAAAGAAACCAATGACTATTATTTAACACATTTTATGATTGAATAGAATACAAAAATACAAAATACAAATAGATTTTGTGTGAAAAAAATAAAAAAACAATAGCTTAAAACGGGTATCGGGTACCCGCAGATCCTAGCGGTACCGGATCCGGAACCACCAATTGAGGTTCGGGAACCGGAACCGAAAGGATCCAGAACCGCTTCATATTAACAGGACCGGATCTAGAACCTTTAGATTCTGATCCAGGATCGACCCGTTGACACCCTTACTCCTGTTGACCAAATTTGGAAAGGGGTGCCGATTCAAGAAGGATGGGCACCTTCGAATAATAATGGGCCAACCTCTTTGCATCCCTTTTATTTCAAAACTTCCTCACTTAAAACGAAACCAAAAAAAAAAATGGCAATCAATAATTCAACTTAACTTTTTCATTATTAGCCCCACTTGTTTTTATACTTTATTTGCATGGGTCTACGGAGCTCAAATGTAGATGACCAATGATAATTTAGATGAAAAAAGAGAAACCTAGAGTGCAACAACCTTTGACCTTAATAATAGCATATAAAAAATAATAATAATACCCAAAGATGCAACATAGGTGTAAAGTCCTGCCCAGCAACTAAAAACCACATGTTTAGGAAGTGAAGTGGAGGGAGCTATTTGATTTTAGAATGGTACTATGATATTATGGTGTGTGGAAAATTTATAACAATTTAGGAACACTTAATTTAGAATAGGGGCACCAATTTCATTGGACCCAATTTAATGTGAGATAGGGTCCATATAATGAGTGTATAATAGTTTGTAGGGAACAAATAAAGATGATCCAACTTCTAATGGCTGATTTTGAGTGATGTTGATGTAAATCATTTCACTAAAAATCAGTCCATTTTAAAACTTTGTAACTCATCTATTAATTGTAATTAACAGTAAAATAAATAATCAATCATCGTCGATTTTCAACAAGTTGATGATGGGGTTCAAGAATAATCTGATTTTCATTGACGATAATCTACGTGGTGAGAAGAATGTTCTCACCCAAAATCAATCTTTGAATCAGTTGGGCCACACCATAAATTAAGATTTATTTGGAATCCATGGGGCACATCCCCCTTACGACCCCAGTGGCTCTGCACTTGTTCTAACAAGATGATGGTACACACTCATGACAAAGCCTTGGGCCAAATAATTTTATCAACATGATAGGGATGGACCTAATGGCTTCATTGATGAAGGCAGGCAGAGACCCTTCCTAACTGGACCTGGCAACAGGTTAGGGTTAGGGTTAGGGTTGGCGGATTTTTGAGCTAGGAAGCTTCAACCTTAACCCTAGCCCGTATATTATACGGGTCAATTTCTCCAACCCTAGCCCTAACCTTGGTAATCCTAACTTTAACTCGAATTATATTACTCTTCTCTATTGTTTTAATTTTTATTAATTAAGTTTTAATTAAGATGGAGAAGAAATAAGTTTTAATTAGGAGAAAACAAATGAAATTAAAAAAGAGCTTTAATGAAGACTTAAATAAGGTTTTATATAGAGAGAATATTAGTAGAATCAAAATGATTTTATCAAAATCCTAATTAATACTTGTTTAGGCGGGTTGGTGGGTTGGCTCGCGGGTTATACAAACTAACTCTATTTTTTGGCGAGTTGAAATACCCCAACCCTAGTTCGGCCCGTTTAATTGGCGAATCGAATTAGGACCAGATTATTAAGGCAGAATTAGCGAGTTAGGGTTGATTTTGCCATCTCTATTCCTGACAGTGAAAGTTCCTTTGATCTAGATTAGGAGAAATAAAATCTATAACCAACAGATTTGGAAAAGGAAAAAGGTCTAAATCAAGGCAGACCTTCAAAGGAAGATCGCAGACCCTTGATCAGGCCAAAAACTAATGATGTCCCCATTTCCTAACTGCCACCGAATCCCACTATTAACCACATCCCTTCCTGTTTAGGATACTTTGCTATTCTTAAAAGTTAAAACTAATGATGTTCCCATTTTCTTCTTTATGAGAGAAATGAACTCATAAAGATAACTGGGGTTTGGTTTGGTTGATGGGGGGACTTGGATTTGCAGCCCATGCTTTTGGCAGTTGATCTCTGATGTGATGAGATTGGCCATATTTAACCTTCTAAGGCTTTAATGGACGGGTAGGTTTCTAATTACAATAAAGCTTTTTGGATCGATCTTTTTACAAAGGAAAATGCTAAAACGTACGCATTTTTTGGGGGATTCTCTTCTCCCAAACCCATCTTAAGACTATTATCCCCTCGTGATTTGAATCACATCCTCGAGTTACGTCTTACCCAAACTTCAAGACATGGATCACCATCGACCTCAGGGAGGGATGTAAATCCCCCCCAAAAGTGCGTACGTTGTAGCACTACTCTTTTACAAAATTGATGTCCCAAGTATATGTGGCAGCGTAGGACCTACCACCTTTTTCTTTCTAAAAATATTTTAAAAGGGTTTCTAACTTATGTGGCAGTGAGATCCACCATACCACGTAAACATCTAGCATTTAATTTGTACAAGCGTCCATCCAAAAAGCAGCACTCTTCTAATTAAAGGATTTTGTTAACATGTGCCCTTAGGGCACATAACAAGCTTTTAGGTTTTGTGTTTTGTTTAATTTCTTAAAGTTGTTCAAATGGGCTGATTTTTTGATATGCATGTTATTTATCCTATTTGGATCATATCTAAAAAAAATCAGCTCAATTGGAGACTTTTAGTACCCTCTAGCACTACAAATACTTATTTTAGAATTTAATAGTGTGAATGAACGGCTTACATTTAAAGTGATTTGTTTGGAAGGTTAGATATTTCTGATTGAGCTGATTTTTTTGTAGACATCTTATAAATAATGATAATATTATGTGTACAAAAATGAGATTGATTTAAAGACTTCTAACTTGTAAAAAAATACCCCTTCAAAAACAATCTTATCGGGCACACGTTACCAGGACCCCTAATTAAAACACTGAAAAGGGCTATTTGTTACTAGCTAGCTACCTAGTAGCTGCCACAGGAATACGGGATGGAGCACACCAAAAGTGATACCCAACGGATTCCAACAGATATATATATTGTTGGAATTATTTAGGTTATTTAATAATTCTTTTTTGAGTGAAAAATACTTTTATTTTTATTTTTTGAGTTGTGTCTCTTGGGGGTACCTTTTAAGGGCCATGAGACATGTGTCTCTTTGGAGAGACACCTTGTGGTTTATGGAGAGTCACCATTGACTCTATATAAACCCTCTCCTCTTGTAGTTTAGAATCAAGTTTTGCACAAGTTTTTTAGAGTGTTTTGTGAGTCATGTGTGAGAGCACAAGTAGTCGTTAGTTCGCTAGGGCGTACAGATTTGAAGTGCTGCTTCTGTACGACGCGATCGTTATATCCTGGGAGACAAATGTCCATAGAACCGTCGGCACCGTTGCGGGGACGAATTTGTCTTAAGGACATTGTGTCTAACACAAGCCTCGATCACTTTCAGATAAGTTTTCTTGTTTTATTTATTTTGATTTTGTGTGATCCATTTTTCAAGAAACCGAATTCATATTTCTCCAACATATATATGGGTCTTGTTAACGTGTGCCCTAAGGGCACACGATAAGATTATTTTTGAAGGGGTTTTTTTGCAAGTTACAGGTCTTCAAATCAGCTGAATTTTTGTAAATATAATATTATCATTATTTATAAGATGTCCACAAAAAATTAGCTCAATCAGAGATATCTAACCCTCCAAACAAATCACTTTAAATGTCAGCCGTTCATTCATACTATTAAAGTCTAAATTAAGTGTTCGTAGTGCTAGAGGGTGTTAGAGGTCTCCGATTGAGCTGATTTTTTTAGATATGATCCAAATAATATAAATAATATACATATAAAAAAATCAACTCATTTGGACAAACTCAAGAAACTAAACAAAACACAAAACCAAAAAACTTATCATGTGCCCTTAGGGCACATGTTAACAAAATCCTATATATATATATATATGTTGTCACAACTGACAATTAACAATATCACTCATAATTACAAAGAGAATGGATCCGCTTACATATTTATTGTTGAATAATGCTAAAAGTACTGAGAGGATGACTCCAACCATAGTTAGTAATGCGGTAAAAGTTTGGTTCGGGTATCGAAAATTGTTCGAATGTATGGACAAAAAATTCGGTCAAATATCCGGTCAAATAATCGGAATTCGATAAAAATGTGGTTCGGGAATAATTCGAGTATAGTTCGGATGATTTGTAAAAAAAAATAGCTTAAAAATTCGGATATATATACAAGTACCATATCTAAATTTCTTATGAAAAAAAAATATTATATCTTTTCATAAACTACAATACTAACGGTACCCATTCAAGAAGTCTCCAACTGGTACAATCGAACTAGTAATAGATTTAAAAAAAAAATTAAAGAAAAACTAATTGTTCAAAAGTAAAGTAACACATCCAATAATCTCAATGTAACTAGTATAATGGATTGAATAATAACTAAGATTTTTTTTATCAAAAAAATAAAATAACACAATAACTAAGATTTTCTTTAAAAAAAAACTAAAAAGAAAAGAGTTATTCAAAAGTTCGGTTCGGATTCAGAAATTATTCGTGAATAATTCGGGGCTCGTTTAGAATGTGTGAATTATTCCGACTCATTGAATAATGCGGTTATTCAGTTCAGTACGGCATTGATACGTTCAGTTTGCAAATTATTCGCAAATAATTCGCGAACTTACTAATTAGGCTCCCAAGATGACTCTCAAGATGAGGTGGCAAGACCTGCTTATGTAAAGTTACTTTTACTCTTTCAAATTTGAAGCAGATCTTGCCACCTCATCATGGGAGTCATCATGAGAGTACTTATAGCATTATTCTTTATTGTTACATGTGTTTTATATATTTTTTTTGAAGGTGTATACATAGAGATCGATCACCAAAGGATGTGATGATATTTTCCACCTCGCCGTGAAGATCATCCTTCTATATATTCATTATATTCTAAAGGGAAAAGGAAGTCAAAAACTCTACTGAATGGGGACTGGCCCACAATAATTCAGTAAATGAGCGTATCAATAGTATGGAATTGTTCTCTCGATGTGCTCATCGATGAAGGAGATTGGAAGTGTACTCTCTAGCACAAGTACTGTCTTCTTTCCCTCTCTTTTCCTAAAAAACCCTAGCAGTTCAATTTATAAAGGAGGCAACGAAGTCGTCATCGGAAGAGGAGATCAGAGTCTAAGTTCGGAGGTGAAGATCATGCTAGGTTTAATTTAAACAGAATTCATAATTTTGTATGCAACTATCTATTGCATAAGGAATGATATCATGGGATATAATGAGTTGCATATGATTACATGTGCAACAATCTATTGCGTAAGGAATGCTATTATGAGATAGAATAAGTTGCATATGAGATATCTAGTTTAGAAGGTGGCAGAGGACTTCGTTTCTTGTGTTGGAGTAGAGAGGTAGAGAGAGAAAGAGAAGACAAGACAATGGGGTGGGTCGGATGACACCAGTGTAGTTTTGAGTACTAACCTAGGGGAGGGGGTATACAGGGGCATAATAGGAAAAAATGAGAGGACCGGCCCTTTCACTCAATTATTTTGGGCTAGCTCCCATTTTCTCCAGTTTTTTAAAGGAGTGGAATTATAAGCTCCTTTGCCATATTCTAAAACTTCTAATTTCATCAAAATTTAGTTTAAAACTAATAAAATAAAAAAGAATGGTTTATAAATTATCTTAATTTAATGGGATTACCAATTTTAGAATATATGATTTTTTCTATGTAGACCCTACAAAGTATGTAGAAAACATGTAAAAATAAACATGTAAATTGATCCATTCTCTATTATAAAAAGTTATGTTAATCTGTGCCCTAATGGCACACGATAAGGTAAAAGTTGTAAGGCATTTTTTGTCTATTTGAGGTCTTGGAATTAACTCATTTTTCTGTGGGTATAATGTTATCATCATTTATGTGATGTCTACAAAAAATCAGTTAATTCAGAGATCTTTAACCCTTGAAACAATTCACTTTATTTAACTCTAAATAACATGATCATGGTTCTAAAAGTCTCTGATTGAGCTGATTTTTTGAGATTATCATATACATGATGATAGAATTATACCCACAAAAAATCAGCTCATTTAAAAATCTCTAAAATATATAAAAAAATATCTTACATTTTTTTTTTCTTATCATGTGCCCAAAGGTCATAAGTTAACAAAACCCAAATAAAAATTGAAAACAATATTGAGTTCCCGAAAGTGATGGTCTGTTGATGCATGCATAGATGCATACTACAGCAATATGTACATAAACAAAGTGACGCGTCTCACGGTGATCCATGTGCTTTTTTATGTATACCAGGTTTTTTTTAAGAGGAAACCTACATGTTAAAATGGAAGATGAATTCGTTGGTGAGATGATTCACGTAAATTATGCTCCTAAAAAATCACATTCTTTTAAAAATTCTAACACGTATGAAATTTGATAGAAATTTTGAACTATTTGCACAATATATTTTGTGAATAATTTTCAACCGACTTCAGATGCGAGTTTAAAGTTTTAAAATAATATAATTTTTTATAAAGATAATTTACGTAATAAAAAAAATCATATTCACAAAAATAATACCATCTTCCTCCCAATGATGAGGATATCTGTTGCCACATGATTTGGGTTGTGCCGCTGTGTATACATCCTCCTTGGATGACCTCGAGATTTATGTGATGAGATTATCTGATGGCGCAACACGTGACTATCACCACCACTCTCGTGGGACCCACACACAAATGATACTTATTAGTAAAGAGAAAGATATGGCCCCCTCCTCCCCATCTCTCAAATTGACAAAATGATGGTGGTTTTATGATAAAACACAAAGGATGGTGGTGGAATGATATACATTGCTTGCTTGTTGAAAAGGACATTGACTTTTTATGTGAGAGAGAAAAATAATAATCCAATGCGTTTGTTTTATGTGTTTAAAGTGATGATGCAAAATGCACCGTCCTTTTCTGTACTTGATTATTTAATTATCTTTTGCATTATTGACGTTGAAACTTGAGAACCCTTTAGCCCTAGCTTCACGAATATTATCCAATCACCGATCGACGTGGAATTTTCAATGTATTTTTTAAATACCATTTATTCTGAATTTTGCCATAATAATAAAGAAAATACTATCTCAAAAGATTCAATTAATCAAGAAAAAAAAAACCCATCATATAAAAATAAAAAAATCAAGGAATCATTAATTTAAGATTATAAAATTGCTTTGACAGATGAAAGTTGGATTAAAAAACCCTAACTAGGAAAAACCTAAAAATATTAATAAGGTATTTTATGAAATAAAAAATGATTTAAATAACCCAATTTTTTTTTTTCTTTTGGGTGAAGAGCAAATGACCATAGATTTCCACTGATTTTAATCCATTCCATTTATCGCGGGCTTCCACATCTTGGAAATAGTTGATTTTTCTTTATTTATGAGGAAGATTTTCTCATCATGAAAATTAATCAACCCTGATCGACGTTTTTTATATTCAAAACTCTTGGAATATTTTTGCTGAGAAAATAAATAGGATATTATTATAACTTTTTGTCTTTCAAAATTAGACAATATAAATATTTTACACTAAATCCCATCACTTCTTTAAATCTCTATTTCACAATTTTTTTCATCTTAATTATTTTCAAATCCACTCTCTTTAACATCTATGAGTTGACGTGTACGACATTTGTATATATAAGGAAACTAGAGTTTTTTTGAAAAAAAAATTGCAATAATTTTCATATACAAATAAAATTACACCCTCTAATCATTGCGGGTCTTGCAGAGATCAGTGAGCCCTATACAAGCCGTTAGGGTTTGGTTTGGGAGCAATTTGCTCATTTTCCAATTCTTTTCAACCACACCAGGAGATCGAGATGGAAGTGTTTGGTGATGAGGATATATATCTTGTCCCTCACAAATGGCTTTATAGTTTTGACAAACAAGTCCTTTTCATTTTGTGGTTTAGCCTTAAGGCACAAATGTCATTTTACTTTACAGCTCACTAGAAGGCAACTTTAGCAGGGGTTATTCAATCATAACTTTTATGAACTTTCGCGGAGTCTTGAAAGTAATGGATTTCGACGGATTCTGACAAACTCCTACAGACTATTGCAGACTCCTGCAGACTGTTGCAGACTCCTGTTGCAAAGTCCTGTAGACTCCTGCGGACTCTTGTTGTAGATTCCTGCAGACTCTTGTTGTAAAGTCCTGCAGACTCATGCAGACTTTCTGTACGAGTCCTGCAGACTCTTGATGATTAATTATTTTTATTATTTATCAATCCTAATCTATTTATATTATTAATTATTAAAAATATTAATAGTATTAATTTAAAATTTATATTTATTATTATTAAATAATT
>MVGT01000506.1:383912-430440 GCA_002174775.1 Macleaya cordata | reverse complement strand
TATTATTATTATTATTATTATTATTTAATAATTATAATTATTATAAGTATTATTAATTATTATTATTATTAGTTAGTAATTATTAATATTAGTTAGTAATTAGTAAAGTTAGTTATTAATTATTATTTATTAATATTTAATTATTAAAATATGAAGTCCACCACAATCTCACAAATTTTGGTCGGATTTCACACAAGCCAATTTACACACAAAAGTCTTTCAAAGTCCATCAAAAAGGTAAATCTATCAAAGTCATAGACTTTAAAGTCTAGAACCAATAACACATGACTTTGCAAGACTCCTTCAAATTCTTGAACGAATAACACACGACTTTGTAAGACTCCCTCAATGTCCTGAACCCAATAACACTTAACTTAACAAGACTCTTTCAAAGTCTTGAACCAATAACACATGATTTCACAAGTCCATGAAAGTCTATAGATGTCCATAAAAGTCATGATGGGGGGTGTATTGAATTAGGAGTTTTAAAGATTTTGACAGATTTCTTTTAGTAACGGATTCTCTTGGATCTTAATAGAATCCAATTGATTTATAATGCTTCTTGAAAAAAATCTAGAGATTTTTATGGATTCATGTTGCAGAGTTTGCTAGACTTCTTTTACAAATTTATAAGGATTGTCATGGATTTATGAGAGGATTAAAACACCATTTTTGTTAACTATCAATGGTGGTGGAGATATTGGTGGAGGTGTGGGGTTCTTCATTTGCTCAAAATAACAAAGCATGGCAGTAAAAAAAAGCTTCAATGGCTTCTTGGACTTTCTACTGTGTTTGCTTCTCAGGTCCTCCAAACATTCCTTCAGAAAAACCCACTACAGGAAATATGTTTGAAAGAAAACTCTTGGAGCAGGGGTACAAAGTAGAACTAACCTAAGATGTCATGATCATATATTTGACCTATTGTGAGAAATCTAACCTAATTTTATGGCATTGATGTGGTAATATTTGGTTATTAGATAGGACCTGATATTGATGATGGATGAGGTTATACAGAAGTTGTTGTAAATCGATCAATTGATGATGGATGGGACCTGATATTGATGATGGGTGGGGTTATTTGAAGGTTCTAAAAAATGGTGGTGGCAATGTTTAGATGGTAAAATTATGGTGGTGGTGGTGGTGAGATGGTGGAGGTGGTGATGATATGGTAAGGTGGTTGTGGTGAGAGAGAGAAATAGATCAAAGAGACCCTAGCTTTTCACTTTTAAAATCCACCAAAATCTCTAGACTTGAGGTCATATTATTAAATGAGAAAAATACACATATCAAGCCTTCAAAAGTCCATAAAAATCAATGAAAATCTTGGGCCCCTTAGAATCCTTAAATATCCAAGTGAAATAAATACCTCAGATTTTTAAAGAGTCCTTAGGAATCATATTTGAATATCACGGAGTTTGGTGGATATTTAAAAATCCACCAATATCCCAATTTAATACACCCCACTAAATAACCCCTACTAAATCAGCCTATTTGGTTTGAGTACTTCTCATATGGGTGTCAAAACTACCCGACGGCCCGATACCCGGCCCAACCGGCCCGAACCCAACTATGCCCATGGGTACTCAAAGCCCGAGTTGGGCCTGCCCAGCCCAGCCCATTTAATTTAGTGGGCGGGCTCGGGCTCAACTTACTATCCGATACCCAGACCTAAAGCCCGACCCGGCCCAGTCCGATCACTCACTTCCTACCCATCTTCTTATTTTTCTTTATTTTCTTTATAAAGAATTTATAATGTTTAATATTACATGAGTACCTCCTCCATATGAGAGGATTAAACTCACAACCTTACTCATAAGGAGAGGGATGTCTTAGCATTTGTCATTAAAGTATGTAAATAAGTATATTTATAGCCCACCATTCTCAAGTCTCTTCATTGTGTTTAGCAATGTGGGACTAATAAATTAACTAGTTGGTTTAGAAGCCTAAAGCAATTAGTCCCATATAGCTAAACTTAGAGAAGAAGTATGAGAATGGTAGGTTATAAAAGAAGTTGGGTTCTTTAAGTGAAAGAAAGTAAGGTCATGGCCCAAGGCCCGACCACCCTAGCCCAGCCCCGCCCGAACAAATATCAGGCTTTGGGTGGGCTGTGGGCCTCAAAATGTTATGTTTTACCCGGACCGCCCCGGCCTGCCCGGCTGATGGGCTCTAATGGGCATGTATTTTATCTCCCTGCCCGGCCCGAGACTGGCCCGTGGGCGCCCAGCCCAACCCGTTTTACAGCCCTAACTTCTCATATGTGGACAAGCACCAACCTATACAAGCTCTTGCTTTTACAGCCATCTGATTTTCTAGCGCCTAAACAAATCCAAAGGGTTGTGTCATATTGAGTTTTGTACAAGAATATCGAACGGTCTATATTTAGTGCTCACTCGAGGGACTTTTTTTAGTAGTGCTACGTTAACAGAAAAAAAAACGCTCAGAATGCAAAACCAAAGGTGGATTTAGACGATATGGAAGATTGTGAATCACGATGATCTTTCGATTTATCCATTTATATACGAATGCTTCTAAAATTTGTTTTATGAAGCACGTGCACGGATGCGATACGATTAAATAATATTTAATTATATTAAAAAATTAAAATTTTTTGCCAAAAACTCATACTTGAAAAATATTTTAGGATTTAGCCTAACAAACGTTCTTTTAGTCTAAGGCCTCTGGGGGTTTCAGTGAAACCCTTTCTAAGGGTTTCAGTGTGTATAATTTATAGACTAAGGGTTTCAGTGAAGCCCTCTTGGAAAGGGTTTCAGTCAGTTACCCAGGGGCCTTAGACTAAATGAAAACGTTTGTTGGGCTAAATCCTAAAATACGTTTCAAGTAGGGTTTTTGGCTAATTTTTCCTAAAAAATTATTCCATAACTGAAATTTATTAAAAATGACTATAAAAAATTCTTCACACAAAGAGGTTTCAACAAGAGAGATGAAAGGTAGAAAATGAAGCATGTTTTTATCCATTTCTCGAACATATTCACGATAAAAATCACATAAGATGTGTATTTGATGTATTCACCATGTGTCCACCATGAACATCCATATCCAAATGTCTGATACATATACATTTGTTGAGAATAGTCTTACATGGAAAAATGAAAGCGTTGTAACCTAATATATAAAATCTTGAGTCTCTCCACTCATAACTAATTGATTTTGAGTTAGATGCCTACAAGTTTAATATGGTAGTTGTTGGAAAAATTCTGGTTTGACCAACAATATTTAGGCATGATTTTGAGTGGAACGTACATCTGATTTATGAAAACAAATTATTGGATTGTGTTTTTCTCATCGAGTAGTTTCTCGTAGAGTATTTATTTGCTCAAAACCGATTTCGGATGAATGAGAAATTGGACCTTTTGTAACTTAATTGGAAATAGGACAAATCTTGTGTAAAAAGAATAGTCCCACATTGGTAAGTTGTGAGAACCTCAAGAGCGTCTTATATACCTTGGTTAGCTTTTAGGTATAGGCCCCAAGGGGCACCCACTTTTGTGAAAGAAAGAGGACCCAAGCAAGACCACATACGTGCGCGCCGCCCGTCCGACCCGGGCTAGGCTGAGCTTGGTCTTGGTCTGCTCACGTGTTGGGCCTAGGTCCCTCAAGGCTAAATTTATATTTTACTTTTTATTTCTAGGTTTATTTCCAACGGATTTTTTGGGTCTTTTGAGTCTGTTCAATTCAATTTAAGTCTTTTCATCTAAATTCATCTGTTTGGACGAATGGATGCTTGTGATATTTTGCCTCTTCGTACAATCACCATTCCATCTATAAATAGGCTTCCATAGTCTGCATTTATTAATTCAATTTTCGCATCAAGTGTTAGTGTTTGTATAAGTCTGTAAGAGAGAAAACTCTGCATTATTTGGTTCGTAGCTTCCTGTATATTGAAGTGCTACAATAACAATAAGGTAAGATCGTTGAAGTCTAGAGAGACAAACGCTATTACTCCATCAGCATCCGTGTGGGGGCATTAATTGTCTTAAGGACATAGATTTATTCTAGCCTCGATCTACAATTGTTTTTCTTCTTCTAACCCTCTATTTTTCCTGTTTCATTCTTTATATATATATATATATATATATATATATATATATATATATATATATATATATATATATATATATTTAGAGAGTGGATCTGTGTACAGGTTAAATCCTACCTTATGTCTACAGGTCGAATTCGTTGTTGGATCATTCCAGATGGACGGCTATTAATACGGTTGATGTGTCCCTTATTTAGAGAAGACCCGGTATGTCTGGTCCGTCAAGTGCAACCAGGCAGACTCACATTCACTTGATTTTCCTCTTTCTCTCTCCCCTCTCTCTCCCTCTTTTTCTCCCTCTTTCTCTCTCTAACTTTCTCTCTCCCTTCTCTCTCGAACTCTGATACCCCCACCATTTTCTCTGTTTCTTTTTTTTTGGCCGAGAAGAGATCCTTCTTTCTAGAAGAGATCTTTCTTTTCGGGACCACATTGAAGGTGAAGGTGGAGCCGAGGTTTGAAGAATCTAGGGTTTAATCTGGTTTGTTTAATCTAAGATTTTGGTTTGTTTAATCTAAGAATCTAGGGTTTAATCTGGTTTCTCCCTCCCTTCTCTAATGCTTTATGAATTTTTACCATTAGATGCTGTAATTTTTTTTATATTGCTACCATGATAAAAATACAACATCTAATGGTAACAATTTATCATGGCAGCAATATATAAAAAAAAATCACAGCATGTAATGGTAAAAATTTATCATGGCAACAACACATAAAAAAAATTTACAGCATCTAATGGTAAAAATTTATCATGGTAGCAACATAAAAAAAAATTATAGCAAGTAATGGTAAAAATTTATCATGGCAGCAACAAAAAATATTACAGCATCTAATGGTAAAAATTCATAAAGCATGAGAGAAGGGAGAAAGAAACCAGATTAAACCCTAGATTCTTCAAACCTCGACTACCTCGCCTTTAATGTGGTCCCGGAAAGAAAGATCGCTTCTAGAAAGAAGGATCTGTTCTCGACTAAAAAAAGAAACAGAGAAAATGGTGGGATTAGCTGGGAGAGTAAAGTTAGAGAGAGAAAAAGGGAGAAAAAACGGAGAGAGAATGGAGAGAGGAAGTTAGAGAGAGAAAAAGGGAGAAAAAGAGGGAGAGAGAGAGAGAGAGGAAAATCAAGTGAATGTCAATCTGTCCGGTTGTACTTGACGGACCAGACATACCAGGTCTTCTCTAAATAAGGGACACGCCAATCGTATTAATAGTCATCCATCTGGAACGATCCAACGGCGAATTCGACCTGTAGATATAAGGTAGGTTTTAACTTGTACACGGATCCGCTCTTATATATATATATATGTATCAGTTTCGTATTGC
This sequence comes from Macleaya cordata, assembly GCA_002174775.1. Classification (NCBI taxonomy): domain Eukaryota; kingdom Viridiplantae; phylum Streptophyta; class Magnoliopsida; order Ranunculales; family Papaveraceae; genus Macleaya; species Macleaya cordata. The sequence goes on along the minus strand of MVGT01000506.1, from coordinate 425,065 downwards.
TATATATATATATATATATTAGTTTTAGAACAGTGATAACAGTTTCATATTGCTATATAAATACTGTGTTTAGAACAGTATTAACAGTTTTGTACTATTATATACTAATTATTTATTAGTACTCTAGTATTACAGTATACGTAGTAAATAATACTAGCAGATCGAGTAAGTCATACGTAATAGGATCGAAAATCATGCATTCTCCACATCTCCCAATATATATAAGAGTGAGGTTATATAGCCCCCCTTAAATTGTTGGGATTTATGCCCTAAAACAATTTAAATTGATAACATTGATAAATTATATTTATTAATAAGCATGATACTATATTATTACTTTATTCATATGATGGATTAAGTGTTGTTCACAAGATAATGTTGTAAGTAAATTATTTGTATGAGGTGTTCATACATGGAGAGATATAATTTACTGGTTCCTTATATTCTTGTATAGTTCATAGTCAGTGATGAATCTGAACAATTCATCTGATAAGACTATAATACNGATTGATCCAGAATGTGGGAGGAAGATCTGGGATGACATGCAAGCGTTCAAACGGTATGTATCTGATCTTCAAGTTATTGTTTTAATTCATGCATCCTCATATGATCTTGTGAAGGGAAAATAGTTATTTGTTTCCGCTGCACAATTTAATCTAGACCCTATTTTCCCCAACATAAATAGCCCAATAATAACCCATCTACCTTGTAGGGCCCACATGAAATGCATCAAGGGGTTAATTTTTGGAGAAGATGATCTACATGGTGGGAAGAACATACTCATCTGATATCAGCTGGTTCTAAAACTTCTAACCTCATAAATCTGCCCCTGTAAGTCAACGGTTAAAATAAAAGTTTAAAACTTACTAAATTTTTAAGGGCTAATTTGAGGGGGTTAGAAGTTTTAGAACGAGTTAATATTTTAATATGATGATATATATAATGAGGAGAACATCCTCTCCAAAAATTAACCCTTGAATGCATTATATGTAGGCCCACATGCGGGGGGTTATATAAGAGGGGCTATATAAGAAGGGGATATATAACCTCACTTTATCTATAATACCACATACTAAGCTCAAAATAACACTACGCGTAAGGGAACCTATCTAGAATAATTCCACAACATAGATACAATCTAATATAAAAGATGCCGATCTTAAACATCTCCCTACTCATTGCCAATTGATTTTAGTTTTGAGTTAGATGTTTACACTTAATATTTTTTTTTTCTTTTATCGTATCGTATGTTCGTTTTGATTTTGATATCTATATATAACATTTTTTTAAATTTTTTTTTGTTTGACTGCACCTTAAGTTGGTTTTGAATTAGATGTCTACATACAAATTTTCTTTTCTTTTTCTTTTTTCTTTTTTCTTTTTTCTTTTTTCTTTTTTCCTTTTCCCGTATCAGATATTAGTTTTGAGTTAGATGTCTATGCATCGACATTTTTTTTTCTGATAAAAAAAAATTCGACATTGTTTGTTTTTCTTTTACTATACCTTAAGTTGGTTCTACACAACATTTTTTTTTACCTTCGTAATAAGGCTCATCACCGACTCGAAATTCGAATGGTGTTGGATAATTCCAAACGTTATCTGCATTGTTCTAGACAATCAAGGATGATATGCCCTTATTTTTTTCTTTTTATGGTTAATACAAAGTACTATTATATACACCTACTTTTTAAAAAGTAACCAGAAGCAGAAGTGCTTCTGCTTTTAAAAAAAGTAAAAGTACTTTTGAAAAGTAAAAAATAAGGAGAAATTTGTATGGTAAATTATTGACTTATAAGTAAAAAAAATGATGAATTATTAGTTGTTGGCGCTTAATGAATGAGCGTAACGCTGATTTGTTGGCTCTCCACTAAGGATCCCTATTTCAGTGAAAAATGATCTATTTTTACATGTTAAGAGATTCCACTAGAGTACCAAAACTGCTTGATCAAGCAGTTTAGCACTCCCCCACTAAAGTTGCCCTTACTATTCAAACTTCATCCCTAAAATTTTAATATTTATTAATGTTTAATTAAGGGATTAAATTTAGGAATTCCCACTAAACATGCACTAAGTGGATGATGAGCGTAATGTGCACCCTCTGTTGAACAGGGTAGACAAACTAGCACTCAGTGACATAAGTGACATGACAAATCGTATGGTTCCTTGGAAAATTTAACATGGGTCGGGATACTTGACATCGATCTTAAAATTCCCTAAAAAATCAATGCATACTTAGGACCCACATGACTCAAGGGTTAATTTTGGGTGAGAATATTTACTTCACCATGGAGATCATCTTCACAAAAAATCAGTCCATTTAAAAATCTCATTAAAATTCTTCAAAAGTTCATTGAATCAATCGTAAAAATAATATTAATTTTATCATTGTTTTCTAACTATTTTTGATGAGATTTTGATGAGTTAGAGATTTTAGAATGAGTTAATTTTTTTTATGAAGGTGATTTTTTGGTGAGGTTAACATCTTCACAAAAAAAAATCCAAAATATGCAAGAGTTTTTTGAAGTTTTTTTTTTTGTTAAAAGACCCTCCCATTAAACATACTCTTGGACAGGGGTCAAACATCATAAAAAGAAAGAGTAATGCTAGAAGTACTCCCAGGTTGACTCCTGGATGAGGTGGCAAGATCTACTTCAAACTTGAAAAAGTAAAAAGTAACTTTACACAAGCAGATCTTGCCACCTCATCCTGGGAGTCATTACTTCCAGCATTACTCAAAAAGAAAACAGAAAATTGGGGTTTAGACCATTATATAGTAATTAATTAGTGTTTAGTATTTGACAATTTTAAAATATGTATTTCATCCTAAATGGTAGTTAGTCAAACATTTGTATTGTAAGTGACAATAATACCCTTATTTTGTAACCAAACCAAATATTCTCCACTGCAATTCCTATTTTTTCTCTCATATTCTCTTAACCGAACAAAATATTCTTTTACTACAATTTTTAATTTTACTTAATTTTGTAAAATTATATATTAAAACTAGATGGACGCTTCGGATGTCATCGAAATTCGAAAAATATTAAAACTAGGGGCTGAGATTCATATCACGTGGGTAATAATCATACGTGTGTAAATTAGTATAAAAATTTGTAATAACTTATCTACAATTATGAAGAAGATAAGGATGATTAGAATTCCTAAAAATAAGGAATTTATAGTTATTACATTAATTTTTTAAACTGCTATTCTAAAAATAAGGAATTTATAGTTATTACATTAATTTTTTAAACTGCTTCAGAAGTGTTGAGACAGTTACAAAAGGGTAATAAAGGAAATTTAACTTATAAAAAATGGTTCAGAGTGGACTAAATTAATATTTTAAAAAGTTTAAAAGACTAACAACTATTTTTTAAATGATCACGAGATCTTTTGTGTATTTTAAAAATATCAAATACTAAACACTAATTATTTTTCTTTATTGGTTTTTAACCAATTTTATGAAAAAGAAAATACAATAACATCATAACATCTACGTGGGTCCCCACTCCATATAAAAAAGAAAAGAAAAGAAAAAGAAAAAATAAATAAATAAGAAAAGCAAAATCTTACCTTCTTATTCTAATTTAATTTAAACGTGTAAAAAAGAAAAGAAGAGATGACCCACCAACAAAAAGAAAAAATAAAAAATTACCGCCCTCCATAATTGAACAAGCTGACGTAATTAGTATCAAGGTGTCAATGGAGACAAAACAGTTTCAATTTTGATTCTAAATCAAGGATGTTTACGGTTGAAAACTACGTCTCCAAGGGCAGCTCGGGCAATCAATTTTCTTCTTTCATTTCCTATCTAGGGCAGTTAGTATTTTTCTAGTTTTTTCCTTGCACGCAAGAGCGAGAAAGAACGTTCTCTCTTTCTCTTCCTCTTCCTCTTTCTCTCTTCGTAGCGGGTGAGGACGAGAGAGGTTTTCAGGGTTTTTTCTTTGTTGAATCTGCCCGCTACCCCTGAAGAAGATAGTTTCAATCTTTGAGGGGTTTTGGGTTAGCGGGCAGGTGGGTATTTATTGGTAATTTATCTGTTTCATTCTTCTCTCTGAAGAAGAATAAGAAAGGAGAAGGAGGAGGAGAAGTTTGTGTGTTGTGATTGTGATGGGGTTCACGGTTGATCAACAAAGCAGCGGTGGTGGGATTTCATGTGGAATTCGGGGTTTGTTAAGGAGAAAGCAAGTAGATTCGAATCGTGTGAGGCCAGAGGATGGTCACCACAAATTGGCCAAGGAACTCTCAATTCTTCAGCTCATTGCAATTGGTATTCCTCCTCCTTCTCTGAGTTTCATTTTTTTTTTAATTCTTTTAGGTGTTGGGTTTGTTTTTCCTGATTTTTTGTCGAAGGTTTTTTTTTTCTCTTTGTTTTTATTGCTTTCTGTACATTTGTTCAGCTCATTGCTATTGGTATTACTCTGTCTGCTATGGGTTGTTCTATTTTCAAATTTAGGTCTTGGGTTTTTTTCTTATTGTTTTTTTCCTTATGTTGCTTGATGGATATGTTTATTTTTTTTATTCCTTTGTTTTATTGCTTTCTGGGGTTTTTTTTGTTGCTTTCTTTGTATTTGTTCAGTTATATTGAGACTACTATTTGTTTGTGATGTTTTTCTAGTCTCTTTGGCATGATTTTGATGATGATTTGATTCATGGGTTTGTTTCCTGGTTGGTCTAGTTTTTTTTTTCTTTTTCTTTTGTTGGATTTTTTTGTTTTTATCTTTTGTTTTGTGCATTTAGTGACAAAAATTTGCTTCCTTGGTTTTGTTTTAGTACAAGTTGTTGTGTTCACATTTATTGAGCTGAAACTTTTTCATGGTCAAGTCTCTATTTTTATATACTCTGTTTTGTACAATTTTTATTTCTATCCTGTTTGTCTTTTCAGTGGAAAGTGTTTTTTTTTTCTTAGAAATTCAATTGGTGTTTGGGGTCTGTAAACTTCAGATTTTTACATGATCTGCTCTGGGTTACCTTCTCATTTTCTTTATTGTCTTTTTTTTTTTTTGGTACGAACCTTTTCATTTCTGTTCTCTCAAACGTGCTCTCTTTTATGCACCATTCCGACTGTGATTCCAACTTATGTTAAAAGTTCCTTGATTGTTTAGGGATTACTTTTATGGATTTATTTACTAATCCTTATGGGTATTTCAAAAGGCATTCATATGACTTAAGTGAAACATTGAATTTGTGGTTCCTCTAATTAGGTGTTGGATCGACAATTGGAGCTGGAGTATATGTTCTTGTTGGAACAGTTGCTAGAGAGCATTCTGGCCCTGCCCTTACTGTTTCCTTCCTAATAGCTGGTATAGCAGCTGCCCTCTCCGCCTTTTGCTATGCGGAACTTGCTAGTCGTTGCCCATCTGCAGGAAGTGCCTATCATTATTCATACATCTGCGTTGGAGAAGGGTAATAAAGAGCTTCTAAGATCATTTCAGCCTCTTGGCAATTTTTTGTTTCTGCCTTATAGTTCATATATACACGTGTCATTTTCTTCAGTTTTCTGTTTTCTTTTTGTTTTTCCTTTCATAACCATATATAGTTTAAATTACGATTTCTTTGAACTTTAGTGGTTGAAGTGATATTATTTTATCCCTAAATGCTTTATTAATGAATGAAGATTCTGTACTTAAAATGTACAATTCAGGACAAGTGGTTGAAGAATTTGATCAGCTTTTGGATTTAGAAATTTTTTACCAATCTTCTAGAGGATTAATTTTGTTTTTTGGTCGATGGCAGCGTTGCTTGGCTTATTGGTTGGGCTCTTATACTTGAATACACAATAGGTGGCTCTGCTGTTGCTCGTGGCATATCACCAAATCTGGTAGACTAGATATTCCCTTCGTCATATGTAGTTGATTTTTTAAAGAGATTTGAAAAGATCTTCTTTTAATGCCTTTTGTTGTTTTCTTTTATCTTTCATTTGATTGTTCAATTTTTCCTAATTATCTAACTTTTCTGTTCATGATCTTTCATGCAACCTATCTAATATTCTAATGGATATTAGATAGTCTGTTTTGGGATAATAGTTTTTGCAATATGTATCATGCTGTAGTTGATATTCGAAGAGGTGTCCCCTATTGATCAGTTCCGAAGAACTAGTGTTTAAAGTAGTCCTTATTGGGATTCACCTCAATAATATTCTTCTACATTATTCACCTTTACAGATGGAATTTTTTTTTGGAGGATGGTTCTAATGTATAGTGCATTTCTCACGTTCCTTACAGGCCTTGCTTTTTGGAGGAGAGAATAGTCTGCCTTTTTTCTTATCCCGTATGCTCATACCTGGGCTTAATGTTGTGGTTGACCCCTGTGCTGCAATTCTAGTTCTTGTAGTCACTGGGCTTCTGTGTGTGGGAATCAAAGAGGTGTGTCCTTTCAAAATATAGCTTCTTTTCCTTTTTGAATGTTTTAACTTTTTACTCTTATTTCTTTTTCCCATGTGGCTTCTCCAATTCAAGCACTTATTCTAGCAAATCATTTCTTGCAGAGCTCGTTTGTACAAGCCATCGTCACGACAGCAAATTTGTGTGTCATGGTTTTTATCATAATAGTCGGTGGTTATTTGGGTTTCCAGACTGGATGGTCTGGCTATGAACTTAGTAGTGGGTAATGAGAGTTCCCTGTTATATATATATATATACTGTGCTGTTTCTAACCTCCTCAGTTGACAATAGCTTACATAATCTCTTTCTTTGATTGATTTAATAGGTATTTTCCCTTTGGAGTGAATGGGATGCTTGCTGGGTCTGCAACTGTCTTCTTTGCATACATCGGCTTTGATTCAGTAGCCAGCACCGCTGAGGAGGTATACATGACACTTTTGCTGGTATCTTAAAACTGTTTAAGCAAGGTTGGAAAAGATCAACATGGATTTGCCTTTTCATACGTCAAAGATGACTGGGTGGACTTGGTGATTGGACTCCTCTTGATTCACTTAATAATTTATCAAACACGTATAAGTACATATATGTTCTATAAAAATGCCATGGCCTGACATTCACTTTTGATTTGGGTGCATCACTGATTCTTGGAGAACTTGACGGAGTCAGAGAACCAATTTTTTCCCCAAATCCATCCTGGTCTCTTGAAATTTTAACTTGGTTGTGTAAAGTGGCTTGGCTCGTTAAAATGATTAGTTCATTTGTCAAGTCTTTTATCTGTCATTCAGATTTGATAGGTTGGATGCTGCATAGGTTATTGACAATTAAAAATAGCACAATTGATAAAAAGATTGAAATTTAGTAGTTCTAATATACAGTAACCAACCCAACACTTTTTAGGTATTTTATTAGTCCATGCCTTCCTATGGTTTCTTGTTATAAGATTATTAGTCGTCATCGCAGGTGAAGAATCCTCAACGCGATTTGCCACTGGGTATAGGGATTGCATTGTCTATCTGTTGTTCCCTGTATATGTTGGTGTCTGTCGTCATTGTTGGCTTGGTACCATACTTCGCAATGGATCCTGACACCCCTATCTCCTCTGCTTTCGCCAGTCATGGGATGCAATGGGCAGTGTAAGTAATGATTTTGATTCTAAATGTGGAGATTTCAGCCATCTTTGTAAATTTGAGGGCATTCAGGCGAAAATGTTTGGTCCAATGTCCATTTTATGTTTTCAATTGTAGGTATATAATTACAGCTGGAGCCGTTACTGCACTCTGCTCAACTTTGATGGGTTCAATTCTTCCTCAGGTAATTAATTATTGAACCTGAGAAATGGTCTCTGGATATGTTAGTATAATCTTAAAGAGGTTCTATTCGTCTCAGTGAAGTACCTGGAGTTAAGTTGCCACATACTGCTATATTTAAGTTGGTGATATTAACCTGTTATTTACGATCCTAATTTGCTAAGTATAATCTGGTGGCTTTGTGGTACTTCAATATACTTGTTTTCAGGAACAATTTCTGAAAAGCCTAATCAGTTGGTAGGGTTCAGGGATATCATAATATTAGTAATTATACAACATGATCCTCTGACCCCTGGTTTTGACATAATCTTCTACTCTTGTAACACAAATTCTCTCTGGTTAGAAAATCTGATTTAGGTCCTGGTTATTTCCTTGTCAAAACTTTATAGTTGTAACCATGTTATGTGCTTTCCTTTTATCTTAAGTTGTTGTAATTTCTCGGTTGACGTTGCTTGGGATGCTAAACAATATATCTTAGGTCATCCTTTTTGAGCTCTTTAATGATCCTGGTGGTTAAAAGTTTATTAGATTACTACGGGATCCTATGAATTAATAAGATATTGCTTCTTAGCCTCAACTTTGGGTCATTAAGATCCAATGGATCACTGGCGATTTCCTTTATAGATGCGACTGTCGCATTATTCTTATTGCAAATTCTCTTTGGCTAATTCATGACTGTAATATTTTGTTTGCTTTTGCCCAACAAATGATCTCGTTGGTCCTGATCAAATGTGGATTTCCGTTCTTGTCTTTGTTGCTCAGCCTCGAATCCTGATGGCGATGTCAAGAGATGGACTGCTGCCACCATTCTTTGCAGATGTTAATAAACGCACTCAAGTTCCTGTCAAGAGTACTATATTGACTGGGATCTGTGCTGCACTCTTGGCATTCTTTATGGATGTTTCACAGTTGGCAGGGATGGTAAGTTAACTTTAGCAGGGTGAACTAATCTGTATATTTGCGTGTTTTCAATGAGAAGATTGCTACTTTGATATGTTTTTGTAATTGTTGAACAACGTTGGATGGGGAAGAGAAGTACGAACAAAGTTGAGACCGGAAGCCTTACTATGGTAGTCCAGTTGCAAGGATTTGAATAACCATACTTGCAAAAAAAAAAATGATGGGCTTTGAATCAAATATTTTCTGACTGTCAAAAGGGACATTCTAGTTACCAATATGATGATTATGTTCAGTTTATTTGCGCCACAGTTTTGGTAGGCCACTTGGTAGGTTAAGCCATTCTAGACTGTTTTATAGTCTTATAGTATTAAGTTTGTGGGCATCCAACTCAAAACCAGTTGGCAATGAGGCCCAAAATCCTTGTATATCGAGTTGCAAGGCTTTCATCTTCCCATGTGGGGCTATTCTCAACATGCCCCCTCACGTGTGGTGTTATTTTGAGCCTAGCACGTGGTATTCTATTGGGTAACATGGAGCACGCATAGCCTTTGGGCCTATCACGTTGGCCTGCTCTGGCACCATATTAAGTTTGTGGGCATCCAACTCAAAACCAATTGGCAATGAGTGGAGACTAGAGAGGCCCATGATCTTATATATTGGGTTGCAAGGCTTTCATCTTCCCATGTGGGACTATTCTCAGCATATAGATGGTTAACATGGAGTTTCTTTACACTAAACCATATGTTGTTGTGTTGGTCCTCTGTTAAAGAAATGAAGATGAATTAAGGCTTATACCCTTTTTGTGCAGGTCAGTGTGGGAACACTTCTCGCGTTCACCATTGTTGCGATTTCTATTTTGATACTCAGATATGTTCCTCCAGATGAGGTGCCACTTCCATCATCATTTCTGGAGTCAATAGGTTCAATATCATCACAATACAGTATCAATCAGGAGATCGATGGAGAAAACCAAATTAATCCTGTTGGCACCTCCAGTGATTGTAATGAGCGATTGCCCATCAAAGAAGAAGCTTCTGTTGACGATCCTCTTATCATGAAACAAGTAGATCAAGGTAATGATAAGTTAGGGAACCTGCATACATGTAGTGTCCCTAAGAGGGAGGGGATGGGGAAGGGGCAGGCTAGAAGGTTGTACGATCCATCATGTGATGGGTTTCCCCTAGAAGAAGTGCAGCTAGACCTGAAGCACCTTTTGAATGGTCAGAATCAGAACAGGCAAATGATCAAAACAGTTTATAGATCAGAGGAGTTAGTTTCTTGTATAGGTCTGTCCTCCCTACCTGCGTCATGCGTGCATGAAACACTAATTACTATGTTTTTGATAGACTAGTTTAGTGTTTCCTAGATGGAAACCTCTACGTATCATTAAGTTTACCATAAGTTTGGGCCTAAAAATAACATTATTGTTCCAATGTAGTTTAACCTTTGATTTTTGGTTTGGTAAGTGATCAATCAGTGTGTTGTTGTGGCAGAAAAATCAAATGAGCTAGAGAGACGAAAAATCGCAGCTTGGAGCATAACTGCTGTATGTATAGGAGTGCTTATCCTTACTTCTGGATCTTCAGCTGTGTATTTGTCCATGTAAGTTGTGTTCTAAATTCCTTTATGTTGATGATTCCCGGAAACTGGTCTTCTATGATTTTTTATGCTTCCACAGATCTGGGGTTTAAGGTAATCAAGTTTAAGCAACACACGTCTTTTATGCTTCAATATGGCCTAGTGTCAAGGTTAAACTTTATAAAGATGTATATTAAAGTTTATGCTTAACCTTTTTTTTATGACTTAGTGACCAGGATGATTTTTTATGCTTCACTAAGTTTATGCTTGTATTCATATGTTGCATCTTTATGATTTAGTGAAGATCCAGAACTAAGGATAAGTCAACTTATTTCATAAAGATGCAACATATGAATACAAGCTTTTAGGTCAGCATTCTAAGCTTAGGAAATACCAACACGTGGACTATCTGCTTTAAAATTCTTGCTTGGGAGGTGATGGAGGTTTTGAGTGTTTGGCTTATGGTTTTAAAACTCAGATGACTCTGAGTTGACTCATCTGAGTCATATAAGTTGAAGCTTGCGTAAAAGAAATTAACTCAGGTTTGGCTTTGACTTGATCTTATTCTGGGTGCTCATCATCGTCTCGGCTTTGACAAGGTCCTGGATCAGATTTTGTCTGATATTTTGACACAGGATATACCTTGACTGAGCTTGACTCAGACTTGATGTGAGGTTATTCTGGATCATCCGGGACATGAGCATGATTCAAATTTCAAATGTTTCTAATGGTTTGATTTTGGTTTCGGTTGTTACGGAAACAAAAGCATTTCAGTTTGTCTCAGTTTCTATCGGTATGTTTTTGAACTGTTCGTGTCTTGTTTCGGAATGTATCGACATGTTTCGGTCAGAATGTCTCGGTTTTTCAACAAATCGAAACATTCAGTCCAAATGAGATTTTGATCGTAATCAATCTGGGTTAATCTATGGTTTGTTCAAGGTACAAATACCTCGCTTCCACTTCAGTCTGATTTGGGTTGTCATCACGCTTCTACTTCTGATTTTTTGTCCTTTTACCAGTCTTGCTCGTTACACGATATGCGGAATTGGCGGAATACTTCTCTTGTGTGGTTTGATTGCACTCTCCTGGATTGACCAAGATGATGCAAGACACAGCTTTGGACACACTGGAGGTATGTTTTATTTCATCGTCTATAATTCCAAGGTTAGTAATGTCAGTTTGGTTAATAGTAGGCCAATCTCCTCCCTTAAATTAACTGTGTGAGGACACGCAAAGAAATTGATAATCAACAGTTCAATGGGCCCAGCCTTGGAGATCTATTATGCCAAAACCTGCGAACCATCGTTTTTTTGTTGATTCTGATTTGTTATGGAAAAGTAAAATGAAGTGCTGGGCAACAACCCAGAGGTTTTATAAATTAATGGTTGAATCATTCAATTGGTTGGTATCAATTGAAAAAAAAAAAAAAAAAATTCAAATCATCTAATTGGTTGGTTGCTTTTGTTTGTTCTTACAACTTGTTGTACATGGTGTTAATGAGGTAAAATGTTGAATCTCTGCAGGTTTTATTTGCCCCTTCGTCCCGCTTCTACCGATTGCCTGCATTCTCATAAATGTCTACCTAATGATAAACCTGGGGTCAGTAACTGATCACTTCTGCTCTTTTCTTTCGTTTATATTGTCAACAAGCTTTCTGATTTTTCTTCACTGGGTATATTTTTCAAGCGTGTCGTGGGTTGTTAAAGGGTCTAACTCCATTATCCTTTGACCGTAGAACACCCCAGGCCCTAGATCATGATTGTTTTTGTTAACCTACCTTACGGGTAAATGGCTTGATCTGTTACAATCTAATCTGTTTCTTTTTTTAACACAGAGCTGGAACGTGGATCCGTGTTTCAGTGTGGATGGTAATTGGGGTGTTTGTTTATTTATTTTACGGACGGAGACACAGCTTGCTGCTTGATGCGGTATATGTGTCCACAGCACGTGCAGATGAGATCTACCTGAGCTCTACAGAATATGTAGCTTAGGAGAGAAGGAAAAAAGAAAAGAAAAACAGCGCTAGTGTAAGTCACCGGTTGAGATCTACTAGAGCTCTTCAGAATATACGACGGAGGAGAGAGAGAGAGAGAACCCAGAGCTATCATCGGAGTCTCAATCCGGTCCACACGTACCTTGCAGTACAGAGTGAGCTGGTATATTTCATTTCATGTATTCTTAGTTCGTTGCCCGTATAATGTCTTATTATATTAGCAGGGAACAAACTGAAATCAGTTTCTGTTGTCTGTAATCTGTATAGTAATTTGTTGCTTGCTGCATTAGAATGGAGAAGGACCTGACCCTATTGAACTCAAAGAGTGAAAAAGTTATGTAAATATTGTTGCAAGTTCATGGAAAAGACCAATCCAACCTACTATCTGTTTCGAGCTATTACATTCCCATTTGTTACATTTTTTTACATCCGTTCCACCCACTTTTATCTTACACTCCTGTATACCTATATGTGGGGGCTAACATGGAGATGGTTTAAAGGTTAGTTTCGTGAGAGTAACTTTCTCATCGTGTAGATCAAAATCAGCTCTTAAATCATCTTTATGTGGGTTCCACATGTCAAAACATTGAGATGATCTAAGAGTTAATTTATTTATTTTATTTTATTCTAAGAATGATTTTCTATTAATGTAGACTAGAATCATCTCTTAAATTATCTTCATGCAGGCTCTACACAAACATGTTCCACGTTATTCAAACACTCTACTTACACCTAACTTTCGACCTATATGGAGATGATCGAGGGTCTTATTTTTTTGAGGATGATATCGTCATCATTAAAATCAAAATTGGCCCTAATCATCTCCATGTAGGCAGCAGGTGGGTATAAACTGAGTGTAATAATCAGTTGAGGGTTACACTCTACTTACAACTTTCTATGGGGCCACGTGAAGATGATTTTGGAGTTGATTATTGTGAGGATCATCACCTCATCACGTAGATTACCTTATATTCACCTCCTTGTGGTCTTCACATGTGGATGTAAATGTGGTATAAGAATAAAGGAGGTGTTAATAGAGATAATGTGGGATTGAAATAGAGTTAGTGTTAACGTGTGGGTTTCTTTGGTAAAAACCCTATAGAACACACTATCGTAAAAAAAAAAAAAAAAAAAAAAAAAAAAACGTGCAAACATATGTGCACAAACAAAGCTCTTAAGATTTAAGCATCCAGGGTAGGGGGTAGGCATATATGCAAGCTGGGCAAGCTGCAGGAAATTGGGGGTAGCCAACCCAGGGTGGGAAATGATGAACATGGGCCTTACAAATGGACTTAGGCCACAAAAAAACTGGTTCTGGCTCAGGCCAACAATTAAATTTGCATACAATTTTTAATGATAGAGGGCGCAAAAATTACTTGCAGTTTGAAGTTATGCCAAACTGTTTGCATACCGTACTTAGTAACATATCCTGTGCAAATTACTTTGCAATATTCTAAGTAATGCAAAAATAAAGTTGCATACCACCTCTTCAAAAAAAAAATTTGTATCACTTTTAGTAATAGACTTTGTTGAAAATTGCTTGTAACTTTGAAGTTGCAATGTTCTGAGTTTTAGGCTCTGCTTGGTATGCAGGAAAAATTCGCATCTGCAGTTATTCCCGGTCAAATTGATAAATCAGCTGCATGGTATGGTATTTCTCTGCTAGTTAGGATACCTATGATCTTGTTTGTCCATGCAAACTACTACTACCACAGCTGTGGTAATTTGCATTCTGTAAATTTTCTCTGCATACCAAGCAGGGCCTTAAAAACCTAAACTTGCATTTTATATTTATTTTTTCAAGATTTATGTAGCCGATCGCGTTAAATTAAATTGCATAGTTTTGGACCTTTTATTTGTATTGACATGTTTCTTATGCAAATCTAATTTATATTTATTTTTTCAAAAATTATATTTTTGAAAACCATTTGTTGATATAATTAGTGAAAGGGCACCATTTTAGACTAAAAAAAACTTGCTAAAATATTAGGGCCCGTTTGGCTTGCGATTGGAAAACTCGTTTTCAAAAACTAATTTACACCTAAGTTAACTACATTTTGTATCATACCGAAAACTATTTTTTTGACTTTACTATAAAATCCTAAATGATTTCATTGAAAACAAAGAAAACAACATTTTTTTGCTTTGTAAAATCATGCATGATTTTATTGTAAATCCTAAAACAGTTTTGGATGTAGTACAAAATGCATATTAGTTTATGTGTAAATTAGTTTTTGAAAACAAGTTTTCCAATCGCGAACTAAACGGGCCCTTAATATTTTTTAGCATGGACTTAACCGTTTTAACATTTCTCTTATTGGGTAAACAGGTGTTGCCCCTAAAAAAAAAGTTATGGAAAAAGGCAAAATACTCATTTAAGAGTATTTTTGTTCTCACCCCCAAAATTCTACTATTCACTCCTGTTTTTCAAAAAAAAAATTGTTGAGAAGTTTAGTTTGGGTTCAAAATTCTGCTATTATCCCCAAATAATATGTACTTTAACGAGCGAGTTTCAACCGTGCGATGCACCCTTTAAAAAACTCAAGGCATCTATCTCTCCAAATAATCAGGTATAAGATGCTAATTAAATCAATCAAAAACCGGTTTTGTGTCAAGCCGAAGCCGGGAAAGGGTTTTCCAAGATTATAAAGGTCCGTTGAGCAATCGTTGTGGTTGAAGAAAACTCGCCCCCAAATTTATGGGTTTCACCTCCAAAATTATGTGATTCACCACATCAATGAGGGGTGGAATAGTAGAATTTTGGGGGTGAGAATAAAACTACTCAATATTTAAGAGATGAAATCATGCATAAATACAAAATTAATTAATAGATTCTCAAATAAAACCCCCAAAAGCAAATAGTTTTGGAGAAAGGCAAAATATTTAAGAGATAAAATCATGCATGGATACAAAATTAATTAATAGATTCTCAAATAACCCACAAAATCAAAACAAAAGTTGGCCAAAAAATCATGCAACCAAGATTCTGGTCTCCATCCACTTCTATAAATTTGAAGGAACTAAAATTTACATTCCTCATCGATCATCACTAGACACTGAAGAAAAAATAAACTCATAGATAGATATCATTGCAATTTGCAAGAGTAGTAATAAAATTGTTAGAGAGATGGCTGCAGCTGGAAGAGCTATTGCATTCCTTATCATGTTCATCGTTGTGTCCGCAGGTTAATATAATAATATCTTTATTACCTACTACTTAGCTTTCTTCTTCCTTGTTTTTTTATTATTATTATTATAATTATAATTATAATTATTAGTATTATTTATATTAATTTATAATTGAACAGGAACAGTGGGATAAAAGGACCCATTTGTAACCCACAACATTGAAGAGGGTAATCTAGCTAGCTAATTTCTTGTGAAAATAATTTTTTCACCGTGTAGATATATCATCATATATATTTATATTAATTAGTCCATTCTAAAACTTTTAACTTCGTGAATAATTATATGGCTGACTAATTTTCGAATACGATAATCTAGCTAGCTCTCCATGGTGATCGAGAACTCCTTCGTCACTAAAAATCAGCCTTAAATTGAATAATTTTGATCCATGTGTGGGCCCCAAAGCCATGAGATAATCTCGATCCATGTGGGCCCCAAAGCCCTGGGTATATATAATCCATGATTTGAGATGGGTAATTTAATTTAATTTGATCCTACCTAATTAAATATATGTCATTAATAATATGATAATGATGAATATGTGTATGTATGTATGTATATATATTACTTAATTAATTTGGAAGCGTATAATGCAGATTATAGTAAGAGTGGTAGTGCGGTGGTGAATGTGAATGGTGAATTATCAGAGACTCCTCAAGAATTCCACTGTTGCAGAGATCATAGCATGGGCGGGAGCTGTGACAATGAAAAATGCAATACTGACTGCCAAACAAATTGCAGGGGAGGAGAGTGCAAGGTTCGAGATGGCCATCATGTCTGTCACTGCTACTGTTAGATCGATCATCCAAAAATATAATTTTTGCGTGCCGCGCGCCCGGCCACTTAGTAGTACGCGTAATAATAAACAATAAACACATGTAATGCCTTTGTTACTATGCATACAAGTATGCAACCACAAAAATATTAATAATAATAATAATAATAATAATAATAATAATAATAATAATAATAATAATAATAATAGAGAATATTTTTGAAATACATCTGTGATGTGCAAACTGGTCATTGATTTTCAATTTGATCTCTTGAGGTGATTCATACGGATCTCTTTGAGCACCGTATATTTAGCCTACTGCTTGTTGAAAGTTAAATTCAGTACGTGACCATCTAATTATTGAAATCAAGGGTTAGGATTTTTGTTGAAAACCTGTTGTCCTAGGATGCCAATTGAACAAGAAAACGAGTTTGGGTTGAGAGGTTAGCAAGCTCCACAGAACATCTATCTATAACTATACTATTAATTAAACCAATTGCTTTTTTTTTTAGGTTTTTTACATTCAAAACCCTTGGAGATATTTTTTCTTAGTAAATATATAGGGATATTAATGTAACTTTTTGCCCCTCAAAATTGGACAATATGGACATTTCATACTAAATCTTCTTCACTTCCTTAAATCTCTCTCACGATTTTCTCCATCTTTATTATCTTCAAATCCTCTCTCTTTAACATCCATGATTTTTTCTTTGTGTATTCAATTAAAAATTTAAAACCACCAAAACTCCTTTATTTTCTCCATTATCATCTCTCCCTCCGCATGATTTCTCTCTATCTCTTTCTCTCTTCCCACAGTTCTAACGTAAAAAATACATGTAACACACGTGCACGACACTTGTTGATGGAAAGCATATTCTGTTTATCTGGTAGAGCAGGAAACTTCGGCCCTAAGGTTGTACCAGTCAAAAATCATGTATAAGATGTTAACTATGAATACATTGAATTGAAAGTCATCCATATTTATATAGAGAGTGGTTCCAGCAACATCGTTATATTTGACATCACCGTTACGATGGTCTACGGAGTCCACATGTTGATGAACTAAGCATAGAGTCTACATGTTGATGAACTAAGTGCTGATTTTTTTGTGAGGATGTTCTGCTCACCAATATAAGGAATCGGAACCACTATCATTTATCTATCCAAGTAAGAGAAACAAAAAAACAAAACAAAACAAAACTAACTTAAACAATAGTGACAAGTAACCTTTTGATTTTTCCCTTCTCTTTTTTACCTGATAAGGGCAAGTGCCATAGTAAACCCTTATTTAGGTTATTTGAGGTAGAGGTTTAAAGGATTGAAGGAGTTCAAGTTTCATGGAAAAATATGTAGGGGCGGCACAATCAGTGCCGTATGGCACAGATTTTGCCGGGGATTAATTTTGGTCTTCTTAGCCCCCTTTTGCATGTTAAGTTCCATGATCTTGCTTTATGTTAAAAAATAATCAAAAGTTTTCATCTTTGTGACAAAAAGAGTACTTTGGATGATGGTTTATGGATAATGTAATTTGGGCCTCAAACCCCTTGCTCCCGCCCCAAATCTAAGATCGGAGGGAAAGGTTTGGTTGTTTGGGGTGCCTATGGTACTTGCCCTAACATCAAAAAATGCTTTGTTTACTTGTTTAAGGTGTCCATAACACTTGCTGACAGCCATCTATTTTACCATCAAACTTTCAACAGTGATTTTGAGGGGTTAAAAGTTTTACAATGGTATGATTTTTGAATTTGATGATGTACAAATGGTGAGGATAATCTCCTCACAAAAAATCAGCCCTTGGATTATCCCCATCGGGTCCCCAAAGGCCATGAGGTCTGCAAATGGTGGTCACCCTAGCATTATTCTATTTAAAAAAGAAAAAGAAAAAAAAATCACTTGGTTAAGTTCTTAATTATCTCACAATTTTGCCTGATAAGAACGACTCCAGCCAAAGAGAACATGGGCACTGTTCTGAAAAAGAACGACTCCAGCCAAAAACAACAAAGATCTGTACAGGGCACGCCATGATCTCCTACATCCTTCAAGCAACAGAAATAAGAAACCAGAGATACCAAAAAACATCATAAACAGGTGGAAGTTAACAAAGACTCATCTTCCAAAAACCTTCAAATGCAAGGGGTCATGGATTCATAACTGCGAAGATGTAAATAACATTGGAATTAAAAAATTCCATAGTTGAGGATAAGGTATTCGGGTTTCAATATGCTTCAACATCAGAGCTTTGCAAGTTAAAGGGGCCAGCCGCTGATCCATATGCTGTCTTCATCCGAATGTAGCAATGAGAAATGCCTTATAAATGCTCATGAATTTGGCCACAAATGCTGCACAACACATTAAAGAAACCACCATTAGAAAGTTGGTTAGGAGTCTAGACGCTTCAGAAATTACACCAGTTCAGATACCAGTATGCCCGTCCGGTTACGTTACAGTGGCTAAAGAGCCCCATCTCAAACTTAAGAATAATAATGAGGTAGAAAGAGTAAATATGAGTTCTCTGGATTGTTCATATTCTGAGACACAGAACATATACATGCTTACCCATTCACCCTCTGAACTTTCACCTGCCCATGAATGGAACATAGTGAAAAAATTCAACAATATATATTCATTCTTTATATCCATAAATGGTACGTGATTTATTCATTTTGCTCATGAGAAGGAAAAATATTCATGCTCTCCTAAGTATTCACTATTCAGTTGACAGCTATTATATGTACTATACTAAAAATAAGCGGCCCTTGGTAATGTCAAATGTGTCGGTTAGGACCAGTCTAGTGGGAGGGACTGGACTTGTTGATCAACAAGTTCCCTCCCACAGTGGAATCCCTAAACATCTAAAAATAGATCCCTTTCCACTGGAATAAGGATCCTTAGTGGAGAGATGATTGATTGAGCGCCACGCTCAACCATTGAGCGGAGCGCTCAATAAATCAACGTGCTTTCAATTGTTTAATTCCTAAATATTAGCAAACTAACTTCTCTCTCTTCCTTTTTCTATTTTATCTCCTTAAAAAACTCTACCTAACTTTCTCTCTCTTCCTTTTTTTCTCTCTCCAACGTCTCTCACTTTTCTCTCTCTATTTTCTTATCCATGTTAAGGGATTACCACTAGAGTAAATGGATCTCTTATCCTCTCACCAAAGGGATTAAGGGATCCATTTTTCCATATTTCACTAGAATTGCCCTTAAAAGGTCCATATAAGGGGTGACAAGTCTAACAATTAACAAAGACTTTTGGCTATGCCCACCAATTGATCTAATCTTAATTCTCTTTTTCTTCTTTGGTTGATGTGCACATTTTGACACCATGTAGCTGAGCTGCATCACCTCAAATATCCATGCTGATCCAGGGGTTTAGATCTTTGTCAGAAGCACATTAACTCATGAAAAACTTCATTTAGGGTGACTTTCATCAGCCTCAACACATTGACCCAATTTAAAAACGTAACAACTATAACCAAGTTATGGATTTGCGTTTTTATAGTGTTGACTAATCTGGAGTCTGCCAGTTGGCTGAAAGAATTCTGTTCCACCCATATACTATCTCGTAACCTAATTCAAATGAAGGAAAAATAAAATTTATACTCTTCAAAAGTCCAATTAGAGTATATTTCATTGAACTTCACTGAAGAACAAGTTCCCTAAATTTATGAAACTTCTTTTGCCATTTCTTTAAGGGCAGGAAAAAGAATTACTAGCATTTTTTCTCTTTTTTTCTTTGCAGGAAAAAGAATTACTTGCGTTTTTTCTTCTTTTTTTCTTTCTTTTTTTTTTTTTGTTAGCTGTTAAGGTTTCCTTCTATATGGTTCTATTGATTTGAAAGTCTTTTCTCCATGGCTAGAAAATGCAAAGAGTGGAATAAAAAATCAATCAAAGAATCCGATAAGAAGGGCTGCAAGACAAACATTTTCTGTCAAATTTATTATGTTATGTTATTTATTGGTATGGCTACACAGTTTCTTTTGTTATTATATTTTGTTTATTATCTAAAAGTTTTAACTCTATTTTTAATTCATAAGTTCTTTTTTCTCAAGAGTCAAAAAACTTCTGTACCATGCAGTATTCAGTTACTCAACTATTCATATCAGCATCTTTTCAACAGTTACCCTAGAAACAATGAATCATCTGAATTATATGACTTTGGAAATACAAAACTAGATCTGTTCAAGATTCAATTTAGTAACAGAGTCCATTGCTTTGTAAGAAACTTTCCCAAACTAAACTACAGCTGAGTTCAAGAATCAATGAAGATGCAAGATTCCATGACAAAGCTAAATAAGGTGAATAATGCAGCCAAGTATGGAAAAATCCTCATCATTGCAAAAACCACAACAAAAACCTATTAAAGTACCTTCCATGTGAAATATGGCTTTCTGCCCAAGACGCATCCTATGCTCCTGGAAGAAAAACAAGCAATGAAAGGTTTAAAAATATACTAAAGGTCAGAGATGATACTTATATGACTGGCAGTTGTCAGGACGTTGAAAGGTTCGACCTTCACAATGACGTACTGAACCGTACAACTGGTACACATGCAGAATTCAGGGCCCACCTAGAAGATGTTCTGAAATCTCATATGACATTACTATTCTCCTAACCATCTTTACCAATTGCATTCCAAAGGTCATGCGAAAGAGAAAAGCGCAAGGTTTAGAAATTTTGGATTATAAGATGATCAGGATGTCAAAATAGATTCATTTGCAAACCCCAATATCAAGGTGTAGATAATAATAAGGTTAGGATCTTAGGGATATGTGATTTTGGCTTGATTCCGGCCTAGGAAAACTAAGCTAGAAGCTAGGGAAAGACAGATGACAACGGTACAAAACCGGTCACTGTATCAATGTTTTCCTACCAATAGGAAAAATGTGACCCAAAAAGTTAGTACCTTCTTAGTTTAAGCACATCGAAAGCTTTTCATGAAATTCAGGGAACTGAAAAAAAAAAACAAAAAAAAAAGGAGAATAGATCTTACATAATATGCAGCCCAATGGCAGACCTCATGCTTTAATTCAGCATCCAACTTCTTCAATAATTCTGACAGCAGCCTCTGTAAACCAAGAAGATGGAGTTATTTAACGTGACAGTTGTAAAAGATACAAACACACTGCAAGTAAGTTTTACCTTCAGAATGATAACTGGAGGAATACAATTAATTAGTAGTTCGTACAACTTCCCACGAACTGCAAACAACCTGTAATCATAGTGGAAAATTTAGTAAACAGAACAAAGAATGGAAAAGAAAACAAAAAATGAAAAAGGTCGAATAAAAAACTGAAAGTGGAGATGGGGTGGGGGTACAAGAGAAGCCATCCTGGCTACTTGTTGTGTACACTGGTGTCAAGAACCATGATGTAATGCTTCCCATCAAGAGAGCTTCTATGCCAAAAATCAATCACATTGGCTGACATGTATTTTCAAAGACTAGCAGAAGGATGTATTAGGTTTTTTATTTGAAATAGCACCCTATATAATGACGGTGTATCTGATCTCGGTAATTTGTGTTGTGACCCACAAGGAAAACCAAACAAAGCTTAAGGAACACAGGCACCACAGGGTAAAGAAAGGTGCCGTTTGGTTCTTCTATTTATTATGTTATTTAGGTTTTTCTTTTTCTTTCGCATAAAAATGTTAGGTCTGAAAGGTTAAAAGCTAACGGATATAAAAGAATGTAGGATATAACTTATAAGTTGTAGACATTACAGATTACATCCAAACCTTTCGCACTCGATACTAGGCCTTGGAAGTTTATATGGTCAAGTAATTTCAAACAACATACTTTGGCTGTTTCTGAAGTTTGTTCTTCTATATCTCATGAATTACTTGATCAAAAATAAATAAAAAAATAAAAAAACCTTTAAATGTCCAAAAGTGGGTCTATAACACCGATCTGATCATTATGATCATCCAATCGGATTTGTTTTAGTTTAGAAGATATCCTAGATTGGATCCATCGCCCACCAGCCTGCAAGGCTGCAAGTCTACCATGTTTTAGATTATGACACGGGTTCCTGTCCAATCGATTAACTGAATTTTGCTTAGCTAAACATAAATGACAGGCTGAAATCATAATTCTGAAACACAAAATTTTTCAGAAGAAAAATAAAAGGTAGAAATAAAGAAAAGGACATGAGCCAGAGCTGCCAGACATATTATTATGTAAATATGAGCCTACATAGAAGGTCTAACATATGCAGAAGCGTCAAACCTTTTAGGGCTCTGCTCCTGCATTATGTCAGATGCTATTTCAGAAATATATTGCTCCCAATCCATTGGGGGTATAACTTGACTACTTGTGAAAGGATACCTACAATCGAAATAACAGTACACCAAAATGAGCATCCATATAAGCAAAAGTGGAATAGAAAAAGACTACTTCAGTGTCAGGGAAGAAATAAAACTACATTAAGCTGCCAATGATCAACCAGATCAGTTCAGAAGCTTAACTGTTGAACTCGACAAGTCTCAAATAACAATATGGCCCTTCTTAAACTCCGATTTGATTGAGATGCAATACGAGATGCAAATCCAGGCGGAACTTGCAGTCCTTCCTTTTTGCCGATGAATTCCAATACTCTAACAATCTAGCATGAAATGAGAGTCAGGAATTACACACAACTTATTAGACCCTTTCAAATGGCATAGGTTTGTAGCAGGATGATATTTGGATTTTAGGAGTTCAGTGTCTTACGCCAAAATAATGGATTTATTTTCCCAATTTAATTATGGTCTTTGATGACAATAATGTGAATCCAACAAATGTTCAATAAATCGTGAGCAATTTGCAAAGTACTACAGAGAGTACTCTTGCTCATTGCTTCGTCCAAGACAAAGCTTGTGACAGTTGTAAGGCAATATAAGTATAGGTCCTGGATTTACGATTGCTTAAAGAATCCATAACCATAACTTTAAAAACTTATTTTGCAAGATGAACTTTTGGTTGAGAAGAAAACGAGGCAGAGGACCCAACTGTATGCATTCAACCCCCAGACGCATTAAGGTTGATATCACAATCCATCATTGACAAACTATGAACAATTCAGTAACATGAAACGTAAAGTACTCTTATAAAAAGAATGTAAAAGGGTAAGAAGCCACAAGACTACAACACACTTCGACCAACCTGTTCTTCTGTTGGTGCATTTATTCGCACATTCAGACAACGAGATCGAACTGCTTCAGTAACTTTCGAAGAGCTGTTGCAGCAGAGAATTAACCGGCATGAGGCACTATATTTCTCCATTGTTCTTCGGAGTGAATGCTGGGCTTCTCTTGAGAGCTTGTCAACCTCATTTAGCACTAAGACTGCCATAGCATGTAAACATATATCATGTACATGAAACTGGAAGATGTGTTTACTGTTTATATTGTCTTAACAAGAATTCTTCCATGCTCAACAACTAAGCATGCTTTCTGCTGCTAATTTGTAAAAGTTGAAAACAAACATTGTGAGGAACCATCAGGCAAATGCCATGAAATTATCAATAGGATTCTATCTGTTGGAAACATACATGGGCATATAGCTAAGCTATGCATATCAGCATGTGTGTCCATGTGTAGACACATTTGTATACATAACGAATTCAAATAATTCATCCAAAACTAGTCCAATAAATATAAAAAGTTATTGCTGTTGGCTTGGACTGTTCATAGAGGCCACATTTCCATAACGTACAGGATACTACAATTTATTTATTTATTTTTTAAAACAAAAAAAAGGTTTAAAATTTAGTTTCAACGAACTACCAAATGTTCCGAAGTAGCTAATTCTTAACCACATGCAATGTCATACCAGGACTAACATAAATAACACAGCCACGCATACAACTCATTCATATTCGCATCGCAAGAATAATAAACGAACAACAAGAAGTGAACTACTGGTTTACTAAAGTTATTATCCCCATCAAGGAGTGAAAAATCATGTAATCGCTCATTACCTTTGTACCCCTTCTTCCCTTTTGTGTCGATTGGTCTATTCTTTGCCATTTCTTTAATTATCTCTTGGACAACATATCTATCCTGAAAACCTGCATCACTAGGATTCATTTCCACGTGGTGGGTGCCAGACAATGTGGTCAGCTCTACATCAATCGTTCTAGACCCAGCCTGCAAAAGAATCAATAATTGAGATGTAATGGAAATAATATCTGTTTCTCAACAACAGCAAATAATCCAACTTGTAATGTTATATGTGATTCTTAGTCATGCTTTTAAATATAGATAAGAAATAACTTTTGAGCCAAAGTGGATAGTCCAAGGTGTGTCTATTTTGGGTCTGACCTTGTAATGTTAGACAACCCTTGGTCAGCCTGAATGGAAATTCTTACCCATCAGGTTTAAAGTTGATATGAGCTTCATGAACATGCCCATCAATAAACTCCAATCCATTATTTAGAGATGCACAAACTATCAATTAGAAATCAAAATTCAAGGTGTTGTGTACTTAAACCCACAAAGTAAACTTCAGACTTTAAAGTATGCTTACTACCTTTTGGCTCTTTTGTATATTTGGATTTCTTACGGAGAATCTCTTGCAATGACCTATTTTTGTCTCACAATGGATAATCTCTAAATTTAATCATCTAGATCGGAGGCGGCTTGGGACGATATGGAGAACTTAAATCATGGTTTTGAGTAAGTAAAACATCAAAATACACCTAGGATGTCCCCATTTAGAACATATAATAGACTTAAATAGGAATTAAAGGATTAAAATGTTTTCGAAGCAATTTTAGGTCAACGCCATTAGACTCGAGCAGTAAAAAACTCTCATTACTAGCGTCAAGTCTGCAACTAGTATCATATAAAGGCTTTTAAATATGATAAAAAGAATATGTCTGCTACTACTTTGGCAAATTGATTGAAGATTTTCTTTTGATATTTCAGTTTTTTTTTTTTTAATCATTTCAAGAAGAATAAAATATTTCAGTAAAACCCATCATCTTAGTAGTGATGTAAATAATACAATGCAATCTTTCGTAACATTCGATATAAATTATTTCGAGAAATTTCAGTCTTAAAAAAAAAACTGAAAGTTAAAGACAAAGCTTACATCAATTTTCCACGTCTTGGTCTCTACCTTCACCTGCAGTCGACATTAATCATCAATAAATAAACCCACAAAGTAAGAGAGAGAATCTAAAGCAAATTAAGCTCATAATAAGAAGAAGAAGAAGAAGAAAGAGAAAAATCCGACCTTTTCGGCACCTGCACCGAACATTTGTCTGAGCACGGCCATGATTAGGGTTTTCTTGCCGTTACCAGAGGGTCCGTAGAACAAAAGATGAGGGCAATCCTGCTCAGTAACCTATCGATCGAAATTGGGGAAAAACAAAAACCCCAAGAATGAGAAATTTTGAACATTAAAACGAGTCATAGAATAAAAAATAAAAAAAAAAGATTACCAGTTTCTTGAGGTTTTGGGCAACATCCTCATGAACAATCATCTTGTCTAGGGTTTTGGGTCTGTACTTGTCGACCCACAACATTTTTGCAAGAGAGCGAGAGAGCGAGCAAGCAAGAGAGAGAGGAGAGAGGGAGGCAAAAGTGGCGGGAAGGGAAGAGTACAGTACAGCTTGGGGTCTTCCAATAAAACCTAAGTAGTTACAGTATATGGAAAAATTATTGTTTACCCCCTTGGTTAGTTACCAGAATTTTGTATTACCCCATAACGTTAACAGTAAACAGTAACGGACCTTAAGTGGTTAAATTGTGGCACACCACAACCCCTTGCGGGCAAATGCAGATCCTGTGTCCTATTTTCTTGTTTCCACCCTAATTTTACTTTGGGGGCTCACATGATGAGTAATCAATGGTTGATTTTTTATATGGTGAATGCAATAATAATTTTCTCATCGTTAATTTACTGTCGATTTTTGATTGGGTTAGAAGTTTTATAATAAGTTGATCTAAAATTAATTTTACTTTGTACATATTCCAACTTTTATCGGTTCATCCCCAAATTTATAACACCTCTTCTACTTTCCAACTTGCTGCATACCTTCACCTCAAGAGTTCTCCAACTTAATATTAGATCTGAAATTAATTTTATTTTTATTGTTGAATATTTGAGAAGATAAAGATGAGGAAGTATATCACATTCAACTATTCAAGATCATTCAACATTGAAGGTACTACTTCGAGTGTTCTATAATAATAATCGACTTTTTTTTTTTTAAGCAAACCATATATTAACTTTGCATGAGACAAGTCTTCAGCAAGAACTTTGATAGCCTGCCAAAAAGCTGAAAATTATTATAGTAATTTCTAATGAAGGGGGTTATATAACCCAATAAAAACCCCCGTCTTCTGGGTCCAAATGAAGATAATTCAAGAACTAATTTTTGGATATCTATTATAATATACTATAGGAGAAACCTTGGGTTAACAAAACCCTCTCTTTTAGGTGTAGGTTAAAAAAACCTACATTATAAACATATAGCCAAATCTATTATCTATTATTGGGTTAACAAAACTTTCTCTCTTAGGTGTGGGTTAAAAAAACCTACATTATAAACATATAGCCAAATCTATTATCTATTATTGGGTTAACAAAACTTTCTCTCTTAGGTGTGGGTTAAAAAAACCTACATTATAAACATATGGCCCAATCTAGAACAACTAAATTTTCTAATTATCTAATAAAAAAATTCAATTTTTTTTTTTAAAAGAAGCCCCCGTGCCTTGCACGGGATGTAGGAGCTAGTGATGATCTATATGGTGAGGAGAACATTTTGTTCGATATGCAAATTATAATTTGCATCGCGCTAACGTGTGCCGAGGATTGTCCGTGCATAAAAAAAGTTGTCCTCTACGTCAAATTTTTTCCCATTTAAGAGCATCCTACTCATTTTTCATTTCCTTAAAAGTTGCACATGAGCCTTAGCTAGTGGTTGTGCACCTATCTTATGTCTTGAGAAGTATTGGTTTCAAATCTTTTTGGGGTGTTGCTGGTTTCTCTTCATGACAACTCTTTTATTTGATCTTGATGGTGTATATACTCTTCTCACATGCACATTGCTAGCCATCCAACTATGTATCTTCCTCATTGTGGAATACTATAGTCCCTTATATCAAAAAAGAACGTTGCTTTTTGGATCGACGCCTTTACTAAGCAAATGCCCAATGCTTATGTGGCATGGTAGGTCCTACTGTCACATAAGTTGAAAACCTCCTCATAACACTTTTGGGAAGAAAAAAGTGGTGGGTCTTACCTTGTCACATAAGCATCAGACACTAGTTTTGTAAAAGGTTTGGTCCAAAAACTTTATTGATAAAAAAAAAATATGAGAAAATAATGAAAAACACTAAGTTAGACAATTTTAGGGACCAAAAACTACTCTTAGTCAAAAGTTAGGGTCAAAATCAAATTACCCCTTTTAATATTTCTTTTAGGCTTTTTGGACAATTATCTTCCTTGAAATCTCCTGTTGTACAACCTTCTAATGTGATGAATCTTTATTTTTAAAAATTGACTACTCTCAGTGCACTTGCGCTAGATAATGAAGCATAGGTTAATCGTGAAAAACTTAGAAGTATCAATGAATTAGATCTCTAGCATCTTAAGACAAAAAGAACATCTAGCATCTTAAGACAAAAAGAACATCTAGCGGGGAAGCTATATATGCTCCATTTGGAGCTAATCCAAACACTTTCTAACATAGATAATATGCATAAAGCAACTTTTAGCACTTCATCTGTATGATATTTGTAGACCTTTGTGAATGTCCCTACTTTAGTAATAGTTTTATTAGTTACCCTTATAGATGTAAAAAAAATTTGTTTCAATCTTCATGTCTTCAATTTTTTTTTGTTCTTACTAGCCCCCATATCCCGTCAAGGCACGGGGGCTTCTAAAAAATTTAGTTATTTTAGAATTTTAGTTGTTTTAGAATTTGAAAAGGCTTCTTTATATTATTTAAGAGAGCGGATCCGTGTACAGCCTTATTTATACATCGTTATTTTTACATTAGTTATAGGGCCCACATGGTGAGGAACTAATAACTAATTTTTTGTGAGAATGATCTACAAGATGAGTAGAACATCCTTACCAAAAATCATATCATTCTAAAATTTTTAACCTCATCAAAAATTAATGGGAAGTTGATTAAAAATTAACGGTGAACAATAAACGATGAGAAAAAAAGTTAATTTTTAATGAGACTACCAGTTTTAGAATGATTTGATTTTTGGTGAAGATGATCTACAAGGTGAAGAGAACATTATCAAAAAATATCAACCCTTAGATCAACAACATGTGTGCCCCACATGCCACTGTACATATAAAATGTACAAATAACACTATACTCTTATCCAGACTCATTATATAATAGATAATAGATTGGGTCATATGTTTATAATGTAGCTTTTTTTAACCCACACCTAAGAGAGAGGGTTTTGTTAACCCAAGGCTTCTCCTGTATATTAGAATAGATAATAGATATGCAGCCATTCATTCACTTTGTCAAATGTAAAAGGTCAAAAATAAGGAATATTAGATATTGAGAAGTTAAAGCATAATTAACCCCCTTTATTTGGTCAGGAGATTATCCTTCTCGTTTATATTTAGGCATGCTTACCGATATCGGTGTCGTAATGCTTAGGATTTGCCTTCCCCTTATAAATACAAAATTAGACTAGATAGAAAGAAATTGTGTTATTTACAATAGTCTTCTTGACTAGAGATGAGATTTCATGTTAAATTTTTTTTAATGCCCATTTGGACCATGCTTTCATTGAAATCATATTGCACAACCTTCTAATTGTTAGGAATTTCGTCGTACCAACGACACATCCCTGACGCACAGCGGAACAGGCTTAAGGATCTTGAGACTTAATAAGGATGAATCAACAAGAAAATATAACGACGAAGATAAAAAAAAAAGCATCAACCACAACATAAGATATACGTGGTTTACCCTCACGGGCTACATCCAAGGCCAAATCGGCACACCGGAGAAACTTTCACTATTATTAAGAATATATTACAATATTTCTTACTCAATCAATAAGATAAACACACATCAAGGATGTTACAAGACTTACTGGAGAACACCAACGAGAATCTATTAGAGATCGACTCTCTAAACTACTCCCAACAACACACTCACATCATCTTCAACCTTGAAAGTCTATTTCCATAGTTGTACATAGTAACATAGGAGAGAAAACATGGAGAACGCTAGAAATTTAGGTTGGGACAAGGGCCCCAACCCCCATGAAGAAACCCTCAAACTCTAGATCCTCACAAACTCTTTCTCTCTCTCAACAAGTATCTCACACTTTTGAATTCCTCACTACACAAGAAGACCAAAACCATAGGTTTACCTCTTCTTGAACCTTTGGAACTCCAACACCTTCACATTAGCACATGTAGTACACATCTAGCCCACCTAGGACCTCCCTATTTATAGGTTTACAAGAAGTATCTATGAAATAGGAATCCCAATCAAAAAAGGACTAAAAAATTAGCGGCTTCATAAATTAGCAATTATATTCCAAGGGGGTTGCCAAAAACTCTACAAATCTCTACCTTTTTTGGCAAACCACCTTCACACCTCTTAGAACCATCTCCTCGATCAAAATACGATTTTGAAGTACCATCCAAGTCTGCCATCATCTTCAACCTTGAAGAACACATGTGAAACTACACCATCTCACTATTGCAACTTGAAAACTTTAAATACACCATCAACTGAATCCTCGTGCAAGATTCTCACATTGATCACCAAGAGAACCATTCAAAACAAACATCACCAGCTCCACCTAATCAAGGTAAGCTAAAACCTCCAACACATATCAAGATTACCGTGTATTTGAACATCACCATCAAACCCACAAATGCGATTAACAGACTTACCTATATCAACAAGCCATCGCCAATCCGACAAACTTTACCACCATCACACCCAACATACTTGCTTATTAATATGTACCGTGTGACACCGCCCATAGTAACGTGGTCTATGCAAACGAGATCGAGTATATCCTTGAAACAACCCGCGCAAGCCATCAAGAATAATAAACAGATTTAAACAAATCTTAAAACATCTCGTGCATACCTTCGGAGCTTTGTTGGACCGCCTCTAACACATAAAAATTACCATCTCATTCTTGTAACCCTTTCTTTATAGTGTATGGCTACCCACACTTCCAAGAACCGTGTAGAACACTTCATCCTGCTCTGAGACTTCACAGGAGCCTAATGAAGAATTTCTTTCTACATTCATCTTCAAGTTGAACTACCCAATTCGTGAATCACACCACAAATTACTTTCTTGTGTTGAACAGATCAAACATTATCTTCACATATCCTCCACCCGAACGAAACTCCCGTTCTAAACCATTCACCATATTATGAATCAAATCCAAATAGCCAACTTCACAGCTCTCCAAGTCGAACCTGCCGCACCCGTTTGTTATGATACAACAAACTACACGATTTTCTAGGTCGAACCACAGCTCTGATACCAGTTTGTTAGGAATTTTGTCATACCAACGACACATCCCCGATGCACAGTGGAACAGGCTTAAGAATCTTGAGACTTAATAACGATGATCAACAAGAAAATATAACGACAAAGATAAAAACAAGCATCAACCACAACACAAGATATACGTGGTTCACCCTCACAGGCTATATCCACGGCCAAATCGGCGCACCGGAGAAACTTCCACTATTATGAAGAACATATTACAATATTTCTCACTCAACCAACCGGATAAACACACATCAAGGATGTTATAAGACTTACCGGAGAACACCAACGAGAATCCATTAGAGATCGACTCTCTAAACTACTCCCAATAGCATACTCACATCATCTTCAACCGTGAAAGTTCATCTCCATGGTTGTACATAGTAACAGAGGAGAGAACACATGGAGAACACTAGAAACTTGGGTTGGGACAGGGGTCCCAACCCCCATGAAGAAACCCTCAAACCCTAGATCCTCACAAACCCTTTCTCTCTCTCAACAAGTTTCTAACCCTTTTGGATTCCTCACTACACAAGAAGACCAAAACCCTAGGTTTACCTCTTCTTGAACCTTAGGAACTCCAACACTTTCACATTGGCACATGTAGCACACATCTAGCCCACCTAGGACCTCCCTATTTATAGGTTTACAAGAGTTATCTATGAAATAGGAATCCCACTCCAAAAAAGACTAAAAAATTAGCAACTTCATAAATTTACAATTGTATTCCAATGGGGGTTGCCAAAAACTCTACACTAATATGATAAATTTGTATTTTAAAGAATTGACTACTTTAACTGCAGTGGCGCTAGATCATGAAGCATGGGTTGATCAAAAAAAACTTGAAAGCATCAATGATTTAGATCTCTAGCATTTTATCGCTAGGTGACTCTCTCTTCAATTATACATGATTAATTTTGTAAAATATGCGATTGGGCGAGTTGATTTGTTAAAAGAAAGAACTTTGGTTCAGTATGTGGAGCTCTCCCAAACTCAGCAATATGGTGAGCAACAATACATCAATATATAGTGCTTGCCCTGGACTTCAAATTTTGTAAAATTTGAGTGCTTCAGGTGTCCATAATACTTGCCCCAAGTAATGCTAGTTGGACTTCCTTTTATGGAAGTTCACTTAGACCCCTTAGCTGCAGGACCTACATGTATGGAGCATGGAGATGAGTCAATGGCGGATGTACTGTGTGGATGGTCTTCCTGCCCTGAAAATCATCTTTTTCAAAAATTAGCCCATTGTAAAAAAATCTAACTCTCTAAAAATTCAGTCCTTAAAAATCATTATGCTGTTAGATGTCTTTTTTTGCCATTGATGTCCAAATTCCAATCAATTTTTGATTGGGTTAGAAGTTTTCAAATAATATGATTTGATGTTCCCTTCACCCTTTCGAAGGAGTTCCAAGTGAAAGTCCAAGCGGATGTCGCCTGATGGCCTTACTATTTTGTTTTTCTCTTTATGATCATTATAAGCAATGCTAGGGGAACCCATTATGGCGACATCCCTGATGAGTAATGATTCCTTAGCATGTGGGGTCTACATGGAGATGATTCAATGACTAATTTATGTTGGAAACGCTTTTCTCGCTTTGAAAATCATCTTTACATATCATGCTAAAATTTTTAACTAATTGGTTATTATAATAAAAATTTCAACAGTAAAATAAATGGTTCAAAATTTCACCATATAGATAAGGTCAAAATGTGGATAAGGGATTGCAAACTATTTTGTGGTATGATTTCTGCTGAGCAAACCATTCTCACGATAAACCAGCATTTCGATCATCTCCATAAGACCAAAATACAAGGGCTAAAATGGAGTCCCACTAGTATTACTCTTAGGCCACGTTTAGATGGTGGAAATGAAAGTTACTTTATTAGAAATGTGATTCTGGGGAGGAGGAATCATAATTCGAGCCTAATGTTCTATC
Organism: Macleaya cordata; assembly: GCA_002174775.1. Taxonomy (NCBI): domain Eukaryota; kingdom Viridiplantae; phylum Streptophyta; class Magnoliopsida; order Ranunculales; family Papaveraceae; genus Macleaya; species Macleaya cordata. Next base: position 392,505 of record MVGT01000506.1, on the reverse strand, counting down.
AAAAACACAAAAAAATTGGGGCCTAATGTTCAACACATTTTTTTACTTGATTAGCCCACCAACTTTCGATTGCATGGAGCTGACGATATAAAATTGGCTTGTGGAATATGTAGAGCCGACGGCACAATCATAAAGTAGTTTGTATAATTTATATCTAAGTAACCAGAGCGCGGGTCGGAGCGGGAACGAAAGTGGAAGCGGGAGCGTCGGAGCGGTCGATTAAAAAATGTTCTTAGTTCTAAAATACCTTCAGAGCGAGAGCGTCGGAGCGTAGTTCAGAGCGGGAGCGCGAGGTTCCGGAGCGGGAGCGTCACCCCTATACCAAGGTTTCGGTTACTAAGATTTATATAACTGACATACCATTTTATAAAATTTGTACTATACGCAGAATCTACATATAATTATGATTAGTAAAAAAAATATTTATGTTGATATATTTATTCGTGGCCTAAACTATTCTTTTCGTCAGTTCAACCAAAATTTACATAGATTCTTCAAGACCAAATTTACATATAAGCCCCAACCAATATAAATTCCTGGGTCTGCCTATGTCCCATCATCGAGCATCGCCATTGGTAACTACCATTCAACAGATCCTACGGATAACATCTTTATGGTTAGTTTGATATTGTTGCAACTTCAAAAAAATCATTTTCAAACCTTGAGGGGTTGCTCGATTGGTTCGACCGTGGGTTTGCTCCCCATAGGTCACCAGTTCAAATCCCCTCAAGGCCACTACGGGGATTCTTAGGTGGCCACTTCCTCCACAAGGCCCCGTGGATTAGTCAAGGTGCAAGCAAGCTGGCCTGGACACCAAGGTTATCAAAAAAAATTATCATTTTCAATTGTGTTGTACCAACAGTGAACTGAAATAGTTTGAGTGTTGTGTTTCCATTGTGCTTCAAAAATCTTTTGAGATTGAAAAGCAGCATCTGATCATTAAGGCCTAATCCATCAAGTAATAAAGTAGCAAAGAGAACCGTTACAAACAATTGAAGGAAGAGTTTCCAGATTTCTGGTTAGGGATTTCCCCAGGGAAAAAAAATGGGGAAGTTCTGATATATAAAAGATACAATTATTCCAAACAGTGAAAATAAACCAAAAACACCGTTCTCTCGCAAGTCCACAAACCACAGGCTACATTTCATCATGGTTCCTGTTTGCTCGCTTTTGGATACCATATTTATAGTCATCATCGATACATAATGTGGCTTTACAGATTAGGAAACCAGGTGCAACACAGCAGCAGCAGAAGCAGCAGCAGGTACTCAAATGAGATCTTGGGGACTTCTTCCTGTGCGAATTTAATGATGAGATAAAAAAGAAACGTAAACGCAAGTTCCAAAAAATAACCAAATTAGGAAGAATACAACGATTGAACTTTTATTGGTAATTGCATCCTGTTGATAATTACACAGACGGATGTGGACTAATAAAAATCAAGTGTGATCTTTGTTCTCTTCACTAATTGAGGGAACTAAATCCTTTCCGGACGACATTTTATAACCTTATTTTCTTAATAACCATGTCAACTGTATTCATGATGTACCAATTCAAAAGAAACAGAGGATTCGTACCTCTGTTGCACATCAGCATTGAGAGATTTCAGCTTCTCATAATTCATCCCTATCGTGAATACAGCATCTAACCTTGATTGCTAAACCAAGTCAAGAAAACTCATGATCCAATTCTAGCTTCTCCATTCACCAAACTACTTCCATCTTTGCCGGTAACACTGCTAACCACCTCACTGCTGTTTTTCTTGTGTGTCTCTTCATTGATATAGGGGTCATCACTGGCAGGACCAAGAGGTTTCCTAACAACTTTCTCTGGGGTGGTTAAGCTGTCTTGAGATGAACTAATTTTCCTACGGGAGCTTGTGGCTTTTAGAGTATCCCTGTCCTCAGAACCCTTCATATCCTCTTCTGATACTTCCACCCTTGGTGGGCTCACAACTCTCCTAAATGCACCCTTTGACAGGGCATTTTGTGAAGATCCACTTTCCTTGCTGGGGCTACTCGTTCGTGGCTTCACACTTTTCTCTGGGCTTGGATCTGGAAGTAGTGCACGGCGGCTTAGGCGCAATTGACCTTTATCATTTATCTGTATCACATGCACAAATAAATAAATAAATAAAAAGAAAAGAAAGAAAAAAAAAAAAAAAAAGCTTTAACATATAGGTTGCATGCCAAAGTTAACTTCCATCAAGGAGGAGAAACTATAACAAGGTTATGCTAAAAACTTCCATTAAGCTATATTACCTGGATTAGAATATGAAAAGATATAAAAAGAGAGTGAGTACTGACAATCCATATTTTGACCAGTTAGAAATAATCCATCATCTCGTTCAAAAAATAATAATAATAATAATCCATCATTGACAAGGGATGTAAAAGAACAACTTTGAGTCAAGTACACGAGGGAAGTGTCCAGATTGCCCTACCCATGCTGCAAGCACAGTATCGTAAAGCTGGGTTGAGATTCTTGAGAAACGGAAATTCTGCTAGTTTCACCTTAAGAATATCATCCGTAAATCCTACATTGATATGGAAGCCTTAACCATTCAATCTATTACGTTTCTTTCCGATTCTTTCGTTATACTTTTCAGACCATCAGAGGGTTTTATGATGCATTAATGTTGGTATGGGTGTTAGAGCACGACAGTAGTAGAGAATGTCAATTTAGATGAAGCAAGAAAATCGATTAAAAAAAAAAGAGAGAGAGAAAAGATGAAGCAAGAAAACTACGATTCATGAAATGTTTTGATCTTTATAATAAGGATTATAATAATGTAATGTCATGGAATATTTTTAGAATTTGTATCATGTAACTGCATTTATGTAGTATAGGGGTTTTATATTTGGCATTGCTCAAAATTCTGAATATCTCGGATTATCAATAAACCAAAATAATCAATCTAGATGAGGTTAATTTGCTATAAACCTTGATACACCGTAATGAAAAGTGAAAAAGCTATAATTCATCATCTATGTTAACTTATTGCTGAAACAGTTCTTATTTACGTTTAAGTTTTCAGCAGTTAGGGGCTTTTTCCATTGCTTGTATATGTAAACCTCTTTATGTGGGTTATGTAACATAGTACACAAGGTTTGCTTTCTCCTCTAAACCTCCTTTCCTCTTTCTTCCTGTATGTACACTAAGCACAGCACTTTTAGTACGCACAATCTACCCCTGTACATCCTAGACAATGTCGGAGGCGGGACCATTAAATAGTAGTCTATGTCTTCCCTGCAAGTCCTTAGCACTTGCATATTTTTGAGTTCTGATTTCTATAATGATAAGCTTCTTCGGTTCTGTTAGATGCTTCGCTTAGTGAGTTTTCGACTTGACATCTATCACAAGGAGTTACCAATGTTCTTTCAAGAGAATCTTCTACCATATGATGTAGACAGCTCATTTTTAGCTAAAATTTTGGCCATGTCATTAGAATAATACTCATTTTAAAAGCAAATGAGAAAAGGAGAAAATAAGTAACCTCTATAAGTTTCACATCCACTCGGTCTCCAACTTTGAATGCCTGTAATGAGGTAGAGATGTGAAATTAAACCACCATGATCACTATATAACTTGGTAAGTAAACTGAGAATCGTGTGCTTACATCTTCAGCCTTTGCCAGCCAATCTGAACTTAGCTCACTAATATGACAGAGTCCCTGTAGAGGATAGAGATTGTGACACAAAAAACAATAAATGTAAAATGAAAAGGACTGAAGACACATCAAAATCACACACACACATACATATATATATTTATATATGAAAAGGTCTGTTAACATCTAAACTTTTTACAGTTGTTAGGCCCACATGGATGTGCTAAAGGTGATACATTAAATGTGGGGTTCAAATTGACGGTGAAATGGTCACTGCAAAATGTTCAACTTGTGATCCAGTTTTCAAGGCTTTCAGAATCGGCTGATTCAGGTGACAACGATCACCATCCTCACTGAGAATCAACCCTTTTCTCGTCTTCATACGGGCCCAACAACACAATTTTAGACTCCAATGATTCCCAACCAGTTTAATGGGTTTTTCTTTCAGAGCTTGAAAAAACCAATTTTGCCAGATCCAAATCGCATTGATTCACTCCAGAACAATGTTACACGTAGAATTAGAAATTCTGATTTTCTTTGTACCATTGAAGGCAAAATAGTGCTAAATCTCAACAAGCAAGATTCATGTATAAATAGATTCAGATTTAAGCATATCCCAATACATACCTCACGTCCAGGAGCGATCTCAACAAAAGCTCCGTAAGGGGCAATTGACTTGATCTCGCAGTTCCTGAATGGTAAGACACCAGAAACTGAGAAAAGTCGAACATAATTCTCACATTTGTTATTTGACCATACCACCAGTAAGAAACTAGATGACTCTTGTAAATATTATAAAACCTATTTTAACTTGAACCAAGAACAAATTTTCTACATATTGAGAAAGCTACTTTTCAATAGCAAATTAGAGTGGAGGAATAAATTTGGCTAATAATAAGAATCACATGTGACAAACTAATGAGAGCAGTTCAGGTGACCAAAGCATGTACAACAAAGACCACAACTGACAAGGAAACATGCAGGTCCAAGGATCCTAGATGAGAGGAGAAGACTGTATAGCAGTAGATGAGACTGAGTATAAATTCAAACACACGCACATGCATCTAGGAAATGAGAATGTGAAGAATTCAAATGCGAACAGGATTTGCTGGTTACAGACTTACAACCCAAGGTGATGACGATGTGTATATCTCTCACAAATGAATCTAATACTTCCAAAAATCTAGGAAGCCAGAATATCCCTGGTGGAGGCAAGACTAATAAGAAATATGCATTCCTCTGCTTCTAAAAATATATCAAATACCTTTGGAAGTTCAACATTTCTTGTGGAGAGTTTTAATTTGTTAATTACGAATTCTGGAACAAACAGCAGCATGCCAGCACATGACATCAACATACACATCTATTGAAATTTGAGGATATTTAAGAGCAACAGGTAGGTATCAATCTCTTTCTTCCTATCAACAACAAATTGTACGGGAAAGTAGAGAAAATACATACGAACTTAAAAGAGAATTTGGAATACCCATCTAGAGACAGCTTCTAGTCACTTGTCATTGACAGCCATGTAGCAAATTTACCAGCACTCAAAAAATCCATCAACCATATACATAACATATATATATATATAAATCATTCCACAACACCCAAGATGAAAGGAAAATCAGCCTGCGAACCCTCACAAGGAACATACTAGCTGCTGTCCTAACAGGATGGATAAACAGGGATGGTGATTCAAACTATACTTTGTCTATTATAACTAAAACAGATGCTATAATGGAGAAAATTCGGACCTATAAATATCACCAATGACTGGAACCATAGTTAGATTGGCGATGATGGCTTTAGATTTCTCCAAGCTTGTTATGTCCTTTGCAGTAATTTTAACCTGCCAAAGCCACAGCAAAATAAAGATGCAACAACAAAATGACGACCCAAATATTTCAACTGAACAAAAGTCTTGTTTATACTTACTACTCCATCATCTTGCGTGTCAATAGCTTCTACCCCTGTCTCTTCGATGATACTTTTTATCTTCTTCCCACCAGAACCAATGATAACATTAATTTTCTCTGGTTTGACCTACAAAAACCAACAAAACTGCTGCTTGAATAACAAAAATACAAAGGGCAACAAGTAGGTTATAAATACACATCAAGCAACAAAATGAGATTTTCAGCAAACCTTCATAACATGAATCAGTGGAGCATGCTCAGAGAGCTTCTTCGAGGGAGGAGGTGAGCATTTCAACATTTCAGCTGGATTGAAGAAAAACATATTTAATTTGAAGTTAGAAAAATCATAGGCAGAAAGAAACTTATAAATATGCACTGTAAGTCAAACTAGGATTACTAGATATTGACCCACCAGCATCACTAAATGTAGGAGCATCTTATTATGGTAATCCCAGTTACAAGGAGATTAATTAGAATCTAAAAGCATATATGGGCCCATAGCCCACAAGAATTCCCTGTTGATTAGGAGCTGTTTTGGGTTCTAGGATTTTAATTTCCTTTTTAGAGTTGATTGTTGTTAGTAGTATAATATCTATAGTAAATCCTGTAATTACTATTTACAGTAAAGTCTGTGCTTACTAATTTTAATATGCTCACTGGTGATATTTACTAAATCTAAGTATGTATACTTTATCAAATTCTGGTTTTTAGATATACAATAAAATTAGGGTTTGTCGAAAACTTAAATGGGATTAGGTGAAGAACAGAGTTGATATATAACTCGTGAGGGAGAGATCCCACGTGATGATCTTTTGTTAAATTTGAATAAATTTTATTTGTTTGGGTATGAAATCCAAAAGTAGAAGAGTGATTCCTCAATTAATCGATCAATTCCGTCATCCTCTTTCTAGGAGTGATCCTTAAGAACCCTCGAGTGATTCCACATTTTCTTGTCCTCATTTTTCAGATTTTCACCATTATCTTAAAACCCTAACAGCCATAACCTTTCCTTTATAAATAATAAATCCTCAAGTTGTGACCAAATGTAGGAAATAAACCCTAGTTTTCAACCTGAAAATCTATGTTTAGTTTTCATCCTCAAGATCACGACACAATTTTTTTTCTCAAACCATAATCCTAATCTCTCGTGTGTGATTTTCTATCTTTTCTTTTCTTTTTCTTTTTTTCTAATTCTAACCCCAATTTTAACTTCTTCTAAACCCCCAATTCCCTATTCAATCTGCATCATCAACTGTCAGGAATTCTTATTGTTCATTCCTTGTTCAACAAGAAATAGGGTCAGGTCATGAACAGATAGCAGCATTGGTCCACATGGTAGTCCCTCATCACATTACCTACATAATTAAAAACTATTTGCTAAACATCTCCCCGTCTGACTCACTCGTTGTTATGCATGTCAGGCATAGTGAAACAAGGGTCAGGCACAACTGGAAAGTTCTTATTCCGTCTGAGTGTCAGTAGCTATGTTAGTACAGTACAGTTCCTCTGTTTTAGTGATTGTCAGCATGTATGGATGTATCTCTTCTTCATAAAAGTGCCAGATTTATACCAGGCACATAGCTGGATTTAAAAGAAAAAATCCATATCATGATTCATGGATTGACAGCGCTTTTTATCAGTGATTTAACTCCCATCTTTTATATGGCATTAATTCCCTCACTAACCTAAACCTTAGTTTCAAGAAGCTATAGCAGGTGAAACAAGGGACTCGGTGAGTTGTGAAGTGATGGTCGCAAAACCAATTTTAGTTGAAATATTTTAGGAAGCGGGAGTGGGAGCAAGATTCCGGATGAAGAGATGCACCTAGGACAGAAGCTTCCTTCACGAAGTCTTAAACTAAAACTGCTCTCAATTGTATGTCTCCTACCAACACCTGGCACTCTCCCTTTCTTGAGCACTGACATGTTTGCAAAGTTATAAAGACAACAAACGAAAAAGTTTCGCATGCAAATCATAATGAAGTGTACCAAGAATTTGCTTTCTTCCATATCTTGCTTGTAGAAGTGCTTGCTCCATAATGGGTAAAGTAATTCCTACTACCTGTTGTAAGATAGTACGAAAATATAAAAGTTAAGGTTTCACTTTCATCAATCAACAAAAGGCCAAAGTCTAAGCAGTAAATTTCATCCATCAGAATCTAACCAAATATGCCATAGCACCAGAATAAACCATCTCTAGAAGAAACTTGAACACACTGAGATGTAGATAACTAATGACCTTTATGTCCATCTGAAAAGCGGTTATACCACTCTCATTTCCGGCAACCTGCATCATTTTAATCACTCGTCAAATTTACTGTAATACTTCATGCTCTATTGACAGAGCACAAAGAGTTGATCACCAACTCATTATGCAACGAAATTGAGAATGGAACAAACAATTGTAGTAAGACGACCAGACCTTAAAATCCATATCTCCAGAAGCATCTTCAGATCCAGTAATGTCAGAGAGGATAAGTGGTGCCCCATCCCCCCCAAATTCTTGTGTGTCCAAAACCATACCCATTGCTATCCCAGCAATAGAAGACTTCACAGGAACTCCAGCATCTTGAAGAGCTAAGCAGCCACCGCAAACAGATGCCATACTGTTGAGCCAGAAAATCAGCTGTTAAAAAGTAAATTATGGGATCTTAGTTATAGAAATGATACATAGTAAAGAAAGAAGAAGAGGATTAGAGAAATAGTGCACCTTGAAGAGCCATTGCTTTCGGTGATGGTACTCTCAACACGTATTGTGTAAGGAAAATCTTCGTCAGATGGCAAAATAGGTTCAAGTGCTCTTTCTGCAAGCATCCCGTGACCAATTTCCCTTCTACTGGGTGCTCCCATGCGCCCAACTTCTCCAACACATGATGGTGGAAATGAATACTGAACAATTCAACCAATGAATTTTGAAAATTCAGCTTCCATTTGAAAGTCTTTGACAGAGAATTTAAACATTAAGATTGCAAGAAGAACAAAATGATCTAGAGCAATGCTACTTAATCCCCCAAGAAGTACCGAATGTGAGGTGCATTTAATGCCACCACATTAGGCACCACAGATTT
>MVGT01000506.1:369633-383878 GCA_002174775.1 Macleaya cordata | reverse complement strand
CGGTGATAAGCATTTTCCAAAGACCTATAATTTACAGTAAACATTTGGTCTTTTTCTATAATGAAAAATCTTAAGAAAACGATTCAATCAGCAACGGGGATCAAGATTCATGGAAAGTAGAAAAGTGCTAAATTATAAAAGAAGATAATAGTCCCACTAACCCCCCCACCCCTTTTTTTCTTCTTCTCTTTGATATTGGTATTCAATAAAAAAAAAAAACATAGACCCCTTTGATAGGGGTGTGATACCCTCTATATCGAAACAGCACACCCCCAAACCGAAGCTTATTACTTCGAAACTTTAGACTATGTACACGATATAAACTTAAAAAAACTTTATCTTTGTTTTCTATGATAGGTCCCCAATTCGTAAAACAAAAGCATACTTCAAAACTCTGAAACCCACCTGTAGATAGAATCTCTTCACTTCATCTACATCCACAAGGTTGTCTATCCTTTGTGCCATTTGCTTATCTCCAAGAGTTACCACTGCAAGTGACTGCAAGACACGAAAAATAATTGGGTCATCAGTACATAGGAACATCAACAAGGAAAATTCATCAAATGGCATTATTATGCTGTAGTCCAAAAAGCACATTAAATAGACCGAAAAGCAGTAGTTTGTCTTCCTGTTGTTCATTGAGCTTGTCCCCCGAAGTATCCTGTAGCATTTTAATCTAGTACATAAGTAGAGTCACTGTTGTGGAATTGACTTAATTGGACTTTCCCATTCACAATATTTACCTTTATCTCTCTCACACCTTAGTTCTTTTGTATTTCTAACAAAATCCCAGTGCTGAGAGCTAATGTAGAGTTTTTTAGGCATAAAGGAATTGGGGTTGGTTATCAAAGTTGTAAAGAAAAGGCCATTTAGTGCGTCACTAACACTTTTTCCATTGGATTGTAATGTAGATTTATCTAGTTAAGTTCTCAGTTGCCCAAAAGGAAGTAGGGTTCAAGGGGTTCATCACACTCCTCACCAAAACATAACAGGCAGTGGAGCACTTTGTAATACAAGTTGGCATTTGTATTAATGGGCTAATGGCTGCGTAGCATCTCTTATTTGTTTAATTCCTTTTCACCTTATTAAGTAAATTGTTGGTCTGGTAATCACTTAAGAAAATTTCTCAATTTCCTTCTACTCCAATAGCACACACTCACATGCGTACAAATATACATGCATACCTATATATGTATCAAAAGTAAATCTCCAAATCAACCTTCTCCTTGAACTAGAAGGAGGATCCAAGATGTTTCAAATAGAAGAAGTTGTTCATTCTTTCATTTAATCGATCAAATGAACAAAACTATTTTAACTTCGGTGGAACACAAATGAGAAGAAATTGTGACAAATCATGAAGGATATTCTCCACCAAGCTCCTTCAACTATTTTAACATTAGATTCACACTTTACCGAACCTGTGTTTCGCCCCGTGTAAAAAGTGCACTTCCATGCGCTCTAGGAAGTAAACCACATTTCGAGTTGATTACGCGTATCCCAGATGGAGTTCGCCCATCACTTCTTTTTCCTCCCTGTGACAATCACAAATATGAAATAAGCTGACAAGTCCTTGTAATATAGCGATCATATGGAGAAAATGCATTAAAATTTAACAAAGAAACAATTTACAAACAAGTACTGGTCATTGTAAAAATTGCGAACAGCCACACCCACTGACTATATAAAATGGTTAGTATCCTTATTCAGGTACTATAATCTGCTTTTCCTTGTAAGAATTTCACAACAATCCAATCAAAGCATGAAATTATGAGATGGCTGAATGAACATAAAAAGAACCAGTTTAAGCATAAGATGCCTATACAATGGATTGAGAGTAACTAATGAGAAAGCTAAAAATCTTTCAAGATAAGAAATCCACGGAGCAGGCCATACTATAATATTCCAAATCAAGCAGTAGTTGATTTCTGAATATCCATACATTTATAATGAGTAATGAAATATAAATTATAAAGACCAGAACCAGAAACTTCTAATCTAATTTTTCCTACTGTATCCATGGTAGAAGAATATAAATACCTCCACAATACGTCTCCGCAGAAATTTTGATGTAACGTCCTTAAATACCAGCTTCACATCAACTTCAGAAAAGAACTACAAAAAGACAATAACGAAATGCATTATCACAAATCGCAATGATGCAAAACTAATAAAAAGAAACTGTTGTTGCCAGACGAGAAAATCGAGAAAATGTAATGACAAACCTGCATTACAAATCACACATAGCCCAATGAGATCAAAGAGAAATTAGTCATACCTTGGGGACTGGTTTTCGTGAAACTGGCTTTATGTGAACATCACCTTCATCTACTTCACCATCCACAACCACTGCCTCATCCTCATCTTCATCTTCAAATAACTCTGGTATAATTTCAGCAGCTCCCAAAGTTTCATCTTTGCTTACATATCCTTTTTCTGTCAGAATGGTTAAAACTTTTTCTTCCAATGCAGACAGGGCCTTTCTTCTTGGTATTTTGTTCCTTAACTGTAACACTTTGACCAATTCATCACCTGCGATTTCCTGTTTGTGATAAATTAATGCATCACCACTTGCATCATTCCTAAGATTGATAATTCCCTACAGCTATACAGCAATGTGATTTGAAACATAAAACACAAGGATAAAAGAAAAGAAAAAAGATAATTGAAAAATGGAGATAAAAGGAAGGATGCAACAGGTTTGTACAGTTGGAAGGCATTAGAAGTCAAGGTGAGAAGGGTGAGAAAATGACACACAACAACCAAGTAACTTATTTATGAGTTCTTTAATAAATACACGCATAATATTGGTATCTACCAACAGACCAATAAAAATACCACTAAAGGAATTTATAAAGTTGGAATTTCATTATAAAAGGAATCCCTTTTGATTTATCACCTATAAAAAGCGTGTTATAGTTGCTAAGCACCGAATACTGGACTTGCACTCAATGCAGTGTTTGAGTGTAAAATTAGTAACTAGTATGTGAAATAATGTAATCAAATAAAAATGGAAACTTAGTCGCACGAAGAAATACAATACTTCCCAATATGCACAAGTAGTAATAGAGTATGACTTAAATGGCAAACAAATAGTTAAAAATTGTTATTAAGCAAAGAAGAATTGTTGCACAAGAAGTTGAAAGTTAACATCCCAAAAAGGAAGAGTCAAGTAGAAGAGTATCCGTATCATATTGCGGCGGGGGCTGCGTCCCCCTCTCTTTCGTCGGTTAAGTGCTGGATGGGGAATGAATCTCGCAAGTTCATGCCACTAGCAGTATGCAGGTGTATATTCTTCTACATCTAGGTGGTCAAGAAAGTAACAGTTAAAAGAGACTGCTCTAGGCTCTCTAGCTTTCAAAATTTGTTAAACAAAGTTATATTGAGACACAAGAAAAACTTCATGAATCAGCTATACCAGTTAGCTCAGCAAAGATGGTCACTTTCCTCGTCACATAATAAGGGAAAGATCTATTATACAATTTCCGAAGGGCTGAAAATCGAAGCATAAACAGTATGGATAACAGAACTCAGGTTATAAGCTTATAGTTAAAGACTGCCATGAAGTAATTGGAACCAAGATAATTCAACAAGAGCCGTAAAACAAATGGTCAAAGTTCATGGATAAATAATATGTTTCTTCATAAATAAATAAAAAGACATGACGTAAACCATACTTCAACATGCCTATATAGCTCAGGAGGTGGTAATTTAATTGCTTCAACCATTTTTGGTTTTCCGCACTTCTTCACCAAGGCCTGCACTTCATTGCAAATTACTCGTACTGCATCCTGGTAATAAGAGAACAGCTTTATTAAGATGTAGTTACCACACTACAATTCCAGCAAATTCAGAGCAACATTACATAAGAGGTACCTTAGCATGACTTCCTGTACCCTAGATATGACAAAAAATGAAACAAATAAACAAGAGCTTTAAATCATGCCTGGAAATATGAACAAATTGTTCTTCAGCAGGAAGTTGGAGAAGCAAACTCAACATCATTAAATTTTTAGTATCAGTGATGTCACTACCATTGCAGAAACTTCCTCAAATGTCAACCCCAAAAATAGCAAAAAACAGGTCATAAAGGGGGAAAAGGAAATCGATCCATTCCAAATGGGGAAGGATAAGTTTATATTTATACTATCTAACCTAAATTAGCCTATCAAAATCTAGGGAAGGTCCCCTCACCTTGTAAATCATCCTGAAAAAAAAGCAGCCCATTCTAAAGCTTCTAACCCCCTCATCAGCCCATAAAAATCTAGAAACTTTTAGTTTTTTAAGACATCCTCGCACCTTTGGATCATTATCATTCTCACATCCTTGGACGATCCCCGTTCGGACCCCACAAAAATTCGTGGTAAAAAATCTAGGCAGTACATACATAGTTGGAGACAAGACGTTGTGCACTAGTCTATAGGGCCCACATGGTAATGAATCTAGAGATGATCTTAGGTCAACTTTTGACCTATGCTACCAAAGCATACAGAACTCATACAGTGTGGACACTGTGTATATAGTTTATACTATAAATCGAAGTAGCTGATATGGATACGACATCAATGAGGCAACCATGTTTAAGTATCTGGGTATCAAAATGAATGGCTCAAAATGGATTAACTTGAAACCGATTAATAGGATTAGAATCCCGGAATAGGCTTATTTATTTGTGAATGACCTATACGGTGAGGAGATCATCCTCCACACAACAGCCCTAAATTTATCGCAATGCGGGTCCTAGAGACTCGTAAATAACACAGTGAAAGTAAATTGTTTAAGAATATCTCAGCATATATATAAACCAGATGTCTTAATTATCTCTTAAGATGAGTATTATTTACATTTCCTGTAACTGATTACCGCCACTACTTGTTTTTTTTGTTTTTAAGAGTCTTCAACTCCACGTAAACAAAATTAGTGTTTACAATTGTTGATTTTCCTCCATTTATACCAATTTTTATTTCTTATGACGGAAACAGTGATAGAAATATTGTAATATTTCATGTATCAAATACCGACATTAAGGTTTAAGCTCTTCTAAAGGTACGAAATATATCAAGAAAATACAGGGTAGGAGACAAGATACGATTGGTTTATTTTGTAACTGACGGAAGTACGGTATGAGATACAGATAAACAAGACATAAATTTGAAGCAGTAGCAAATCAAAGCGATCCCTGGAAATTATATAGGGAAAACAAGAGCAATGGCAAAAAGCTCTTCAAATTAAACACAAGAATATAGCATGAGTTAAAGTTCTGGAAATAACAGTAAACAAAGAGAGGGTAAAGAGAGAAGAGAAGAGAGAAGAAAAGGAGATAAAGAGAGAAAAGGGAGAACGAGTTGATGACTAAATCTTGCCTATCTTGCATCTGTAGGGTGTCCTCCTCTCCCAGATATTTACTTATTGTTAGAAGATTAAATCGTGTGAACAGTAATTATGAATAGTGACTGTGAACAGTGTTTTGTGTACTACTCATGAATAGTGTACTTTAGTGTACTACGCCTGAATAATGTACTTTAGTGTACTACTTTAGTGTACTTTAGTTTGTGATAGTACACTTAATAAATATATANACTTTAGTGTACTACGCCTGAATAATGTACTTTAGTGTACTACTTTAGTGTACTTTAGTTTGTGATAGTACACTTAATAAATATATATAAGGGGTAGAGATGCTACACATTTAGTAACTCTCTACCCCCTCATTCTCTTCATCTTTTCTTCTTCTTCTACCTTTTCTCTTTCAACTCTTATAATAAATGGGTGTCATACAATCCATAAACTTCCTAAACAAACTTAATAATTCCAAAACTTACTAAAGCTGAAACTTGCTAAATACCATATGCCAATAGAAAACTAATGGCATACAGCTTACAAAGTTGTATGCAGGCCTTGATGGCCATTAAGATAGCATCCACTCTAACAGCATGATTAAGAAGCAAGAAGTAAGAACATTATCCCTGATAGAAAATTAATAGATTTCTATAGGCAATATCGATATATTTTATTTTTATCTACAAAGGGTACCTGTCCAATCTCCACAGCTTGCAGCAACTTTTCCTCCGGAAGAAAATTGCAGAATCCCTGCAAGGAGAAAGCCATCCATATCCATGAAATAGCTTGACAACTTAACCAGTACATTAGCTACTATAAACAGCCCAAGCTGAAACAAAGAATCACAACCATCAATAATTATCCTTGGTCATTTTTCCCTTCATTACTGCAGACTAGCTGAGACAAAATTCAACCTAGTTGTTTAGATGCACACATCTTAACTAATAAGACATAAAACTCAACTTTTTGTTGTATTCTGAAAGTGAAATATATGCAAGAAATTAGATATTAACTTTTCAAAGAGGAATTTTAGAGACCTACAAATAAAACTAAGAATAAAATTCCAGTAACAGTCAATAAATGCGTGTGAAAGACAATCACAATTTTTTTTTAATAAGCAAAGACAATCAGACTTTCTCAACAAACAAAACAGAGACACATGCACATGTGCATAGGCGGACATGTATGGGACACATTCAAAAGGTTTTCATCAACAACAATATTAGAAGAGTTACTGGAGGATGGTCCTAGCTCCGAGGATATGAGACAAGGTTGATCAACAGTGACCTGTTTCTCCTTGAGTGGATTCTCACCTCCTTTTCCACAGGTGCAACATCATCTCAAAGTGGCATGGTGTAGGGAACAAGAAAAATCAAAGAAGGAACAGAACAAGGACAAGTATGATGACTAGTGGGTCATATTTATTTAGAACCTCTTAACCACTGAAACTAAGAGGTGTATTTAATCATCTTTAGGACCAACATGGATATGGTTTGGACCCAATACGTGGACAAACCAAGAGCATCCAAAGACTTAAGAAGGAATAATGAACAAAGGGCAATTGAGACATAGGACTATATATGATGTTTGAAGTCCAAAACACCAGACAAAAATTTGTTTAGAACCTCTTAACCACTGACCCTAAGAGAGGCGTATTTAACAATCTTTAGGATCAACATGGATACGAATTGGACCCAATACGTGGACAAACCCTGAGCATCCAAAGACATTAGAAGGAATACTGAACAAAGGACAATTGAGACTCAGGACTTTATATGATGTTTCAAGTCCAAAACACTCAGCAAAAATTACGTATAATGGAACATACAATTACACTGACATAGATTTTGACCAAAAACTACAAGCCTCTTGAACCTCTATACTAGCATCACTTCATTAACCTTTTCAAGTAGAACTCTTGATAGCTGTTAAGCCCCAAAACAACATTTTCTTAAACTACAAACCTTGTCAGATCCTAATTGAGTAATATACCCACATGTAAAAATGCAACTCACTATGTAAAAATGCATTTTTAAGACCCGATGGATATAAAGACCATTGTAGACTATAAACTACAAATATAATACTCAACTTGGCTGACCCACTAAAGAAAAGGTCTCAAATTAATCAACTCCAAAGGTTTGGGTCTACCCTTTGCTATGTGGTGCATCCTAGTAGAGTGATTGTCCATATGCATGAATAAATAGAGGCTTAGAGCTGAGTCCCATAGGAGGAGATGCCTAAAAAGGCAAGTTAGGGCTTGGTGCATGGTGACCTTGAGTGGAAGCAAGTAAGAGCTATGGTTCTTAGGGTTGAGGATATTGAGAGTTGGACCAAGCTGGTGCAAAAATCAGTTGATGTGACTTATAGTTATGGGCATTCATTCATAAGGAGCTCCAATGTGGACTATTTTTTTATTATATGGATGGACTTGCATGCTGAATTATGGACTGATTTTGAACACATGTTTTGATTTATTCTTGGATAATAGAGTGTTGCTTATATTCACTACTTATGATTGACTGTCAAACCATTCTTTAGTGGAAGATAGTTCCATAGCTCGTGTCTTTTGCGACTAACATTTCAGATCAGTTGCTAGACTTCAAGGTGGAATAGTTGAAACCTCCAATGAGGGGATTTACTTTACTGTTCATGATTAGTTAATAAGAGCATAGTTTACCAGGCTCCATACATTAAGTAGTTCTGATTGAATTTTTTGTAGTAGTTGGATTTTGGATGACCATACATGGACATGGTTTAATTGGATTAAATCTGGAAACCCTTAAGTGTCTGAGTGAGACATTATCAATTCAAGAGCTGCCCAGGTCAATGGCGCAAAAGTTCCCGCTGCCGCCGCTCATGTATGTTGTTGATTATATGTCTATTCCCTGTTAGACCCATAGAACCTTGCTACATATATTGTTACCCCTCTCTCTAACAGATCGAGCTTCTAGTGTAGCACTGAGAGTGACTTTTGTTGTATGTGTCTTAACTCTCTATTCCCAGCTAGACCCATAAATGTTTGTTACATGTACTGTTACACCTCTCTAACAGATTGAGCTTTTGGAGTAAGTGGTTATTAACAGTGTACAAATCACAATAACAGAAAGTTGCATTTCGCTGCTGGTAATGTCGGTGTTATCGTCGATGGGACCGAAGGTAGAGACCAACAAAGCAGATCACGTAGACATAATTTCTATATTCTGTTAATAGCATTGTATGCCATCTAGGTGGCAACAAACCCAGCCACTAGTGTACAAGACAAACTACCCAGATTTGGACCTTTCCTTGTTGGAGCTTGAATTAATTTATGTTTGGGCCAATAAGCATTGAATAAACCTTTGTCACGGAACCTGAGAACAGAACTTTGGATCTATGCTTTTGATTGGACCTAAGGTTTTACTTGGTTGGCTATATTATGGGCTTATTAATTGAACATTGACTTGACATAAATTCAATTTTAGAATAGGCTTTCTCAGTGGATTCAAAGTTTCAAACAACGTTGATCAATCGACCCAAAATTTAAGTGGAAAACCTGTCAGAATCACATCAAAAGGAAAAGGACCAAAAATTTACCTCTATCATTAAGATGGCAGTATCTGATCCTGCGAGCACCAAATCCAACTCTGACTTTTCCATTTCTTTGGTGGTTGGATTCACTATGAACTTGTCACCGACAAGACCAATTCGAACGCCTGCGATTACTTTAGAGTGTGGCACTTCTGAAAGAGCTCTGCAATTTCAATAGAAGTAAAGACTAAAAGTTCTGAAAAATCATATTCACATGCGAGACCCATAATATGCTTTGGAGAGAAGTTACCAGGAGCTTGGAAGACTTACACTGCTATTCCAGCTGCTGTTATAGCTAAAGAATCAGGGGAGTGCAAACCATCGTAGCTTAATACCTATTGGTGCAAGGTGATAGTTGAGAATAAGCATTCAGAGTAGGAGAAAGGCAGTCAATGATGTCTAAAGAAAGCTTGTAAAGTTTGTTATAAAAGCAGATATGCAGCAAGCAAGACAGTCAAAATAGTTTCACATACAACAAAGTGCAATATGAAGGATGCTACCCATTGATGATCAAACTCACTTAGTTGGACAGTAGTTAGACATGTTAAAACCCAAAAATGATCAAAAGCTCACATAGTCAGGGAGGAAGATCATCCTAGCTGCTAGAAAAAGGCTATTAAGGATACATTTGGGTTAGCTTAAGAGCACGTTTCACAACAAAAAATAATGTCTTGAATTCAAGCTGGTAAATATTTAAAGCAGAATGTGAAAAACATAAATTGAAATTGGTGCAGCTGTTTCATCACCTATCTAGAAATAACAAGGCAAGTACACATAGATGATATTTTTGGAGCCACTAAATCATCTAATGACATGTCATTCCATGTAATATGAGATCATCACTGATCAGAAGGCAAAGAGTTCTGTCTCCTTCATGATTTCCTGCCTCCTAATGAAACATTGTAATCTACTGCATGTATAGTCTATAGATTGAAGAATGACCATACTTCTGAGGAAATTGAACTAAGTGCAGTAATTAGGCTCATGATTGGTTCAAACAACCTTCTATAATGATTGATTAAAATGCATAAATTATATAATGAACGCACTGAACAGAAACATATTGACAAAAAATAGAGAAACCTTCTATGCAACATGGTGATAGACACAGCAACGCTCGCAGTTTGGCACTACTGAAATAAGCACAAGAGGAGACCACATCTTGCAACAACCATAAACCCTAGTTCTAAATGTCCATGCAAGTTTAATGCTATATAATTTAGCATGCAACGAAACTAAGAAGAAAATTTGCAACGTGAAAGGTTTATTTGACAAACCATTCAGAAAAACAAAAGAGATATACCACTTAAACAACTACAAAAAGATAAAGATAAAAACAAAAATGAGAAACTTCAGGAAGAGCACGAAGGCATACCCAAGATAGTATCTGTGTCTCATGGTAGAAGCCCTTCATCATAGTTGGCCGCAATGGCCTATCAATCAATCTACAGATAAGAACCTAAATGCCAGAAATATAAAACATCATCTCAGGAACATCCATCCACAAAGGTAAAAGATTTTACATACATCTTACGCCAGCTATTTTCAAGGACAAGAGGCACACTAACAAATTGTTAAGGACATTATCTCAGACACAATTCCAGCAACATTGTTCTAGTTAAATTGATGTCTTATGCTACTCTTGTAGGTGTAACTATAATCACTTTCAAAAAAAAATTAAAAAATAAAGACAGGAAAGAAAGGAAATGTCTCCAAAAGTGCAAAAAATAATGTGAGAAAATCAGAACTGACATCAGGAAGAAATGGCATCGTATACAGCAAGTTCCAAGTAGCAGGAGTAGTAAGCTAGATCAACTCAAATCACATAGGCCAGTAAAGAAAGGTAAAACACCCATCAAAGGGCATGACTCATGAGAACAGCTCAACCTAAAATTCATCGCGGGCACAATCAGTGGCTATGGCCTCTCTTGGGTCTTGGATGCTCAATGTGGCTCCATCATAGATTTATAAACTGGCCCCAATGTCGATTGGGTTTCTATTGACTCGCAATCAATTTCTTTGAAGAGCTTTCTATAACTAGACCCTGTGGGTGACAGCAATGAATGGTGGCTATGGCCACCAAAAGAACAAAACACTAAGATTGTTGCCCGTATTAGCTCTTAAACTCTGATAATAAGATTTTGATTAACAGATCTTTACTATAATTGCTTCCATGGATTGCATTAACCCAAGGTGGGTTTATACATATGATAATCCAAGCAGTCCAAAATAACAAACAAATCCTATTGAATACAAAACTACTAATCCAAATTCGTAGATAGTGTAGTTGAATGCAATATACAAACTCCTTGGGAAATTGAAGAACTGTTTCAAATTTGATCCTATCTTCTTTTTCTTTTTTTCTGGATAAGTCCTATCTTCAAAGATAAAGGAAAAGAAAGAAGATGTACAACTCCTTCAAGGATTAAAGATACGTATTGGATTTGTATAAGCTGCCTTGTCTTATCTGGTATGGGGAAATTATACCCCACAGTAATCTCAAATTCTCAATAATGTTCTTAATTGGGCTTTTATGAAGAAGAAAATATCACAAAGGTATTGCATATAATACTACAGGATTTGGCGGCCTCAACCATGAACATTCTGTTCTTTTTAGGATGTCGGCCAACAAAATAGCAGATTTCTTAACCCAAGGAGTTAGAGAAAAGGGACACAGAATTACGTTGAACTTTTTGTTCTTCTTTTTATAGTTTTCTCTCTTCTCCCTCCCTTTTTTTTCAATGAATCTCTTCCACCTCTTTTTATCTCCATTTCTATCTTTAATTTTTTCTTTTTTAAACCACATTATCTTGACCTATATCTTATGCCAAATTAGGTGCCAAAGCCGGTTGCTTTGCCATTTAACTCCACTTGTGTTACCATTTTAGCGTTGCACTGTCCATCAATAGCTCAGACGAAGGAGGACCATTGCATCAGTTTCTCAGCAGGTATAGAACAACGTCAAATCCCTTGAAAAACTGGTTCGTACTCGTTTTTTTTTTCAGTGGATTCATATTCACTCTTATGAATCAAGTAAATAAATAAATGAAATGGCATCTGTGATCTCATTGAGGCACCAAAATCTTGAGGAATAGAATAAGCTATCCAAGACAGATTTAGTTGTCTAAAAGACTTTCTTATATTAGAAACGTTTGTCCTCATACCTCATGATCCTTCGCTCTCCCTTCACGTTTGAAAAATCCTCCACTAGAATGATGCAAAAGCAGATAATAGAATTAATGCACGCCATTTTTTGTGACATTAACTCAATGTCAAATCAGTGCAAATAAAACATACCTGGTACGGCCGGCAGCAGAAAAACGCTCTTGATAATTTACTGAGAGAGGGAAAAAGTCAGAAGGCTCGCTTGGAACATCTGCCAAACAACAAGATGTGTAGACGATCTACAAGAAGCAACATAAAGTTGGTTTTTCCTCGTAAACAAACATCTCCATTGACTCAATGAAATTTTTTAAAATAAAAATCATGAATTGAGAAAGTAGACATGAAGAAAGTTGAAATATGAATAAGATGTTCCCATTGAATAGAACAACTGAGCTTCAATCTTGGAAGTATAATGGAAACATGGTTGTTATTAGACAAGGAATACATAAGAAACATTATGTTCCCCATTTTCTCTCTAACTGAGGGAAACATATTCAATAATTTTCCCGATCGAAAAAATGTGGTCCTAGGTACCTTCTTAAACAATTCCTGTCAAGGCCAATGTCCCATGTTTTCAATCCAATTGCATTTTTCTCTTCCAGCAAAGAAAGAGAGCAATGTTTTCTTGTTATAGGATAGTCAAAACAATATCCCATGGACATGGGTACGATTGAGGTCTTATATCAGATTATCGGTGTCGTAGAACTCAAACAGTCAACTTGAAAGTCCACCGAGTGAAGGTGACGAAGTGACTCATGAAACAATACCCCAAGGACATGGGTATGATTGAGGTTGTATACTCGTATATCAGATTATCAGTGCTGTACAGTAGAACTCAAACACTCAACTTGAAAGTCCACCGAGTTGAGGTAACAAAGTGACTCTTGAATCAAATCATACAGAATAAATTAAAACAATCATAAAATATTGAAAATAGAATATGGGTTTCCTTCAAGTCGACTAGACTGTTAGTAAGAATGATAATGAGCAGCTACATGTTGAAAATTAAGTTTCTTGATACAAGGACCGATAAGCTTTAAAGTTACGTGTGACCCAATTTACAATACTTACAGTTTCTCCGTCAGTTACAGTAACAGAACCACTGGCTTGTCTCCCTATATGGCCCGTCTCGACAAAGATCTGCAACAAATGCAAACAAATACAACCATCTTTAAAAACCTAAAAGATTCTGAACTTCTAAAACAAAAAAACTTCAAAATAACATCACTTCGTTAACAATCTAATCCTACCAGTACATCAAACATCAATTAGAACTCAAAATAAACAACAAAATTCATCCAAAACCATGAAAATACAAAATTTCTCACAAAACAAACATATAGATAATCAAAATTCACCAGAAACAAAATAAACTCCCAAACTTACATGCCTATCACCGACAGGAATCTTGACAGAGTACGGTTGTGGAACATACTGAGTTCCGTCGAAAGAATCATTTGTAACTTCTGAACTTTTTGATACATTTAGAGCTTTAATACGTAAAGTTTTAGTTCGAGTCAAAGAAAGAGGAGATGATAGCGGAGATTTTCCTGGTCGACAAAAGGAGAAAACAAAACTTTCACTTCGAAAGGACTGAAGAAATGGAGATGGAAGAGGAGGAGGCTTGCCATGAAATCTAGGGTTTGCTAGCATTTTGTTTCTCTCTGTATTTTACTACTACTGGCTGTTGCTGGTGGTGGAGTGTAGTACGAAACAGAAAGGAGGGAGCTGCAAGCAAACGCTCTCTCTCTCTCTACTACGTTATCCAGTCTCTCTTCTTTTTCTCTCTCTACAAAAATTGTGAAATTTGCCGCGACCTATCTCGGAAAAATGACAAAGATATCCTTTCGTTTTTTTTTTTAAATACTTGAAAGGCGACGTGGAAAGCGCTCACGGGCAACGGATAATGAAAGAAGTCAAAGAACTAATAATAAGAGTTCTTTTATAGGCACCTTTGAAAATCTTATAGGCAGGCAACAGTTATAGGCACCCTCGAATTTGTATTTGTTGTTGTTTGGCAAGCCCCAATTTTATTGGCACCCCTAATTCGGTCAAATGAGATTGACACTTAGAGAAACCCTCCAAAACCCATTTCATTATCTCTTTCTAATTTAGAGAGAGAAAATAAGAAAACAAAAAGGGTTATTTCGACTTCTCCCCATACTATAATCCA
>MVGT01000506.1:355037-369468 GCA_002174775.1 Macleaya cordata | reverse complement strand
CCTCCTCAACTCTTGACGGTCCCGTCTATTCTCTATCTAAAAGTAACACGTGCCTTTACGAAATGACCTAAATACCCAAAATGACTGACCACTCCTCACATACAAAACGTTAGGTTAATCTATCTGTTACAGTATTCGAGGATCATCTGACGAATATAACTAGCATGCATTTCAAGTCCCATCAAAGTACGTATGAACAACTGTCTTGCTTTATTTCTATCGACAAAGACGAACAGACTATGGTTTTCGTTCTTCGTTGAAGCTCTGCAACTAGTTTGTAGAACTTCCATTAACCCCACAAATCTTTGGTCGAAAACCATGTTATCTCACAAATCTAACCCTTGAAAGTGATTTTTCATTCAAAAGACATCCGATGATCTCTTTTCTCGGTTTTCCTGGTGCATTTCTCATCAGAGGGAGTACAATCAAAATGTTACGGCAAAATGTGTAAGTTTTCTGGATCTCCATCTATTTTTAGGTTTTCTTACCCTTTATCATGTTTTCGACTTCGTAAGAACCACTATTTTGCAAAATTTTTCCAAAACCCTCGTTTTCTCTCAAATACATTACTCGAACCACATTTTATCATGAACAACACTGTTTTATTTTGGTTACCTTTGAGTTTCAGTAGTTTACTTGGAACAATCTATGATTTTTGTAGTTATTTTAGTTTTTCTTTGATTTAGGGTTATTTTATGTGATGCCTTCATCGAAATATTAGTTCATTTTGTTTATATGAAAGTAGTTCACTTTATTTTAGCACTGATTTAGGGTTTTATTAAGACTGGCGTCTTTTTATTAATTAGGCACCTTTCAAAATTTTATTGGCAGTCAACCGTTATAGGCACCCTCGAATTTGTATTTGTTGTTGTTGTTGTTTGGCAAGCCCCAATTTTATTGGCACCCCTAATTCGGTCAAATGAGATTGACAATTGGAGAAACCCTCCAAAACTCATTCCATTATCTCTTTCTAGTTTAGAGAGAGAAAGTAAGAAAACAAAAATAGAAGATAAAGGAAAACGATAGAAAAAGAAAAGGAGACGAAGCTGCAATAAACCACCTTCCTTATCTCAAATCCATTCAAAAAACTTAGGTATGTTAAATTTCTTTGATTTTTGTAGGATTTATGTGAAACAATGATTATATGATTTAGATTTATGAACCTACTCGTGGATAACACTTCCATTAACTTTTTTATTCGTTAAAACCTTGTTGTTTCGGGTTGCATTTGAATTTCTTTTGTTATTTTCTCATGTATCAAAATCGGCTTTGTATTGCCAATTTTGCTTTATTGTTTTGGATATAGACACCAATTCATGACTCTGTTTTCGACAAGTAACCACCGATTTTGGGTTTCAAAAGTTTGATGCCAGATTTGACTACAGAAATCAGTAATCTAGTGCCGATTTGAAAACAAATGAAACATCATTTAGGTGTCAGATTAGTCTTTCATCAGTTTATTTAAAAAATTTCAACTCGAGAACCACTTGTCGGATTATGCCTAACTACTCGGCGACATGTTTCTCTTTTTTTTAATAGTTCGAGAATGAAAAAATATAAACAATGTAGTTGCGAAATCAAATTTATTCGCTTTAAAACTACAAAATATGTTACGAAACATGTGGGAATACCTAAAAAGGAACTGATTGATGGTCTTTTAGAGGATTGGAATACCAATGTCCTATTCTATCAAATGGGAATACGGATTTTACATGAGTAAGTTGTTTGACCAAAATTGGGACTGCTTCTAGCAATTGTGGAGTTAAACCAAACTGACCAAGTCCAACTTAATGGGGGGCGGCGGCCAATAATATTTCAGAAGATGCTTTTAAAATTTTCCGAGAACTAACTACCCCTTCAAAGGAAAGGCCTGCAAACTCAAGCATGGTTCGATGAATTTGGGCCTAAATGTGGCCGTCTAAAATATTAACACATCTTGGAAGCTAGGGATATTTTATTGGCACTTCACATATTCTTCTTGGCGGGTTCATTTTAGTTTGACTCAGATTGACCACTGAAGTTGTTACCCCCTCCCTCTCATTTCTCTATCTATGTTTCATCTTTTCACTATCTCAATCTTTGGTCTATCTTTTCCGCTTTTTTGCTAGGCAAAGGGTATCTCGTCTATCAATTACTAGAATATCTCTTTTTTTTTCTAAAATTTTCCCTATAATCCTCCCTAAAATCTCACCCTCTAACAATTTACCTACCCTCAAATATCTCTATATCTTCCTATAGGCTATATTTGGATGACGAGTATTTGGTTAGATTTTTGTTTAACCTGAAATCATATTCATTAAGAATGTGAGTTCTCAAAAATTATAAAAAATAGTAAGAAATGGGGGAATAGCAAACCCAAAATAGAGGGTTGCGGGGCAGGGCCGCTAGGTTTGGGGTGGGTAGGTAGGTTTTGATTCCCCCTACCCAGGAATCACATTTCTGAAAAATATGGTTCCTATTCCCGCCATCCAGTTAATGGCTAAAAATTATTCATTCAGTCTTCCTTCACGTCTTCATAATAGCGAACTTTACTTTCTTCTGTTAGTGATGATATTTTTGGTAATTTCTATTATGTTTCTTACATGCCTTATTACGGTGTATCTATGCCTTAATGTAACTTGAACAATAGTCTCATCTATAAAAAATAAATAAAGAAAAAAACTTGTAGCAACGCATGCAAATCATCTTTGCAAAAAAATAAAAACTATTTTTTAAACTTTTAGTCGCATAAAAAAATTAAATTTTTACATTTTCGAACCATTATTATTATTATTGATCTCTACCATTAATTACTTAAGAAAGTAATTTTTTAGGACATTTTTACATTCAATGTCTTTAAAAACATACAAAAACACAAAATGATATAATGATTGTGTGAGTGAGAGAAGATGTGGTTGGAAATTTTTGAGGTGGAGAATGATAATCTAGTTTGAGTTCGAAGAATGGAAATCTTGAATCACAAGGTTATCTTGCTTTGGCTAACCTGTGACTCTAGAAATGTCACTCTCCCAAGGGTTCTAGAGCCTGCGAAATGATTAGAGAAAAAGGCAAGAATAGAGGTTTAGTTCGGAAGTAGAGAGAAAAAGGATGAAGCCTGAGCATCGAATTTTTCATGCCCGCTCTAGGCCTTTCATTAGGTATTTGTAGTCTTTCTACCTTGAGGATCCCCATGCCCAAGTTTGTGCCCTAACATCCCTTCCTCATTTCCATTTTGAGGAAAAGACAAAGTTCTAACACGTCTCTCGGCCGTTTGAAACGTGCCATCCTGGATGTTCTGACATTATGTCAGAATGGTCCCTTGGCTAGAATCCACATGATTAGTACGGAAGATACTGTTGCGTAACGGTTTTGCTCAGACTCCTTGCCTTTGATGGTACTTATCTCTCTTTTAACTTCCTTTTGACTTTCTCAGATGAGAGTACTTCCTGAGAAGGCGCCTCATTCTTGTTATGAGGGCGCCTTTTCTTCAAGTGATGGCACTCGAGTACTATCGTGTGATGTTTCTCTCTAACTGCCCCCAATCTTTTTACCCTGCTCTTTCCCCCTTAGAGCATCTCCAATGCAAAAGTCTTAGAAGACAATGTCTTATCTACGTGGCATGTCTAATAAAACAATGTCTTATCTACGTGGCAACAAAATCTTCACAATAGACATTGTTGAAAAAAATGCATCTCCAATGCAAATGTCTTGGGATGACTTTTTAACTTATGTGGCACTTAATTTTTGAATGGGTCAAACTTATTTTGTTTAAAAAGTAACTAAAAGTTTTGGAGGGAAACAAAAATTGCTGATGTGGACCGTAAGACATTGTGAAGATGAATGTCTAGAAATAGACATTCTACTTCACAATGTCTAGAATAACTACCGCCACATCATCATCACATCCTTTCTTCACATTATCATTGGAGAAGGTTTTTTAAAGAAAATGTCTATTTATCCTACGTGGCAGTCTTATTTTACCACATTCACATTAGCATTGGAGATGCTCTTAGGTTGAGTGTTGTGCGTGGTGACAGTCCCTTTCTTATAATTAAACTACACTGTCATTCATGACGTTATCATGTGTGTCGTCTTTATACATGGTTGTTCTTCATACGTGGCGCCCTCATGTGAAAAAGGTCTAATACAAGGATAAAACAGTTATATATTTCCCCTCAAAACATAGATCAAAAGATCAAAATGTATTTTCAATCAAGGGTTTCTAACCCCCTCACCCAATACGAACTTCTCCCATATCAATCTCACGATCCCTCTCTTCCTTGCTATCTCTATTGAGACCATCCATATTCATACACTCCAGGACGAACCTCCACATAGGGTTAGCCCTAGGGACCATGCTAGCGTGACACCAAAAAATGGTGTCGACACCAAGGGGTTAGGTCCACTCCTAAGTTTGATTTTTGATGAGAATGTTTTCCTCGTCATATAAATCGTCATCACAAAAAAATCAACTGATTCTAAAACTTCTAACCCTATCAAAAGTTGATTTCAATCAACTGTAAGAAATAAACGATGAGGAACAAAGTCAACTTTAGATTTTTGTGAAGGTGATCTACATGGTGAAGAAAATATTCTCACCAAACATCAGATTTTGGAGTGGGCTCTAACCCCTTGGGGTCGATGCTGTGGACACCATTTTTGGTGTCACCCTGGCAAAATCCTAGCCCTAGGTCATCTCCTCATATTTGATGAGCATGGGCGGCCTCACAATCAGGTGTAAACCGAGTGTACAAACAAAAAATTGGCTGCGTATCTGGTCCGTTTTCCACCTGTGGCCCCCCGGTTAGGTGGAAGTGCATCAAGGAAGCGCCTTTCTTCCTTCCCTTTAATCCCTTTTCTTGAGTTTTCTTTGAGTTGATAAGTAAAACGAAGATGCATCTGAGCGTCATCTGACCCTGTATAAATTCGTGCCTTAACCCTAGTAATTATAATCGACTCTCGTTTTTACCAGATGTTTCTAGGGTTATAGGCTTGGGTCTCTGTGTTTCTTTCACAGATTTCATTTCCAATTTTCACCTTTCTGGCCAGTTCTTATTTGTAAATCTTACAAACAAGAATCATGGCGGTTCCAAATGTCTCCGCAATTTCATTAAAGCCTCGTCTGTCCTCGAACATTCTTCAACTCCCCACGTTTCATCGATCCTGCAATGTAAGTTTATACGTTTCTTTCACTTTCCCTTTTTCTGTTTGCTATTTCAATTTATCTGTTGCAAATTTCTAGTAGGAGTTCAATTACCATTGAAAAAGAGATAGACTTCAATCTTACCTTGTTTTTCATTCTTTTAATGCTAAAAAATATGTTTCTGAAGGATTTATATCTGTTGGGTCACCAGTATTTTGCCCAAGATGATACTCTTTTGTTTAGAAATAGTTCTTTGAACTAAATTTTCTTGATGCAAATCCAAATAAGCCTTAAGTTTTGCTCCACTTGACCCAAAAAAAGAAAGAAAGAAAAAAATTTACAGCAAAAAACAAGGGTTGATTTTTTGATTGGGTATGAAACATGGGATGCTAATGTATCTACATTTCATGTATTATTGCTTGCCAGGCCAAGTCAAAATTAATTACTCTGTTATTTCAATTCATTCATTTTATCTGTTGCGAAGTAGATTCTAGTAGGACCTATTTTACAATTAAAAGAGAGAAAGAAGCACTGCAATCTTCCCTTGCATTTATTTTTGGTTTTTTAAGAATCTTGCCTTGTTTTTCTTTCTAACTAACTGTTGCAGATTTGCAAAACTTTTACTGTTTAATCTTAAAACATGCTTCTTAAGGATTTCTATCACCGGTCTTGTGCACAAGATGATACTCCCGTGTTAGTAATAGTTCTTTGAACTAAATTTTCTTGATGTAAATATGAAGATCCAAAATGATCGTAAAATTTGCCGAGGTAAAAAATAAAAAGGGTTTATTTTATTATTGGGGGTGAAACATGGGATGCAAATGAATCTGCACTCCATGTATTATTTGCTTGCCAAGCCAAGCCAACATTACTTAGTTGTTGAGGGAGGTGTTTTCTATATTCTTAGGTGTTGAAATATTTTTTTTCTTTTGTTTAGGGAAATATCTTTGATGTGCGCGAGCTCAACGGAATGTCATGCTCATACATATATAGTTCTGGTCCAATATGTCATTATTCTCCATCAGAACAATGCAAATCTAGTTTCTGCAATTTCTCTATGGTGACAAAAACGGTTCCGGTGCTTCCTCTGTCATTTTTGGGCCACTCTCCAGCTGAAACTAAGGGACCAAGTAAGTGTTATTTCTCTCCTATGACTGTATAAATTTCCCTTTTATATCCTTAATGCGCCTCACAGTATGATTACACTGAATGTCATGATCATATTATTTCCCTGCTTACATGTATAAATCAGGGTAGTACAATTATTGGTCTTTATATTCGTTGTTATTACTTATTAGTATGAATACTTAAAGAGTTTCCTTGTTCATTTGTGCCTCTTCGAAATGTTTATCGATCATGCATATCCCTTTCGGTGTTTTCTAAGAATCCTTAAGGGCTTCATGATACTCGAGGGCAACTGGTGTATTGTATGGATCAGCATTTACCAATTACCAATGAGAGTAATGCTAGCAAGCGACTCATAAGGGAGTTGCGCAGTTGCTCTTTAGTAAAGGATAGGAAAAAACTCTGTATTTTGAAGCACATCACAGACGTCAAGGTAGTTTACCCTGTTTTTTGCCATGTTGCAAATTTGCAACTCCATTAAGGTGTTGCCTTTTAGCTTTGCTCCACCAGTAATGATTTCTCGTAACTGTTCACCCTTTGCTAATGAATTGGAAACCAATACTTGGCTGTGAGAACGAGAAAACGATTTCTTCCCTGCCTGCCTTCATGGGTGGGGGTCTTTGGAAAAGAAATAGGTACATGTGGCGGCTATTAGTTTTTCTTTTGAAACCAGAAAATAATCTTCAAGCAGCAGATTCCGTATGCATGTGCTTTGGTTGTGATTGTACAGGTGAAATCAATAAACTAATTTGCAGTGGGCCTCATATGAATTTGGTAAAAGTGGGTGCGAGTATTTGCACTCATTTTAAAACTGCAAATATTCACACCTTTTTACCAAATTCATGTGGTGTGTACTGCAAATTACTTCCTATCATTGTACTTACACTATCACGCCAAAGCACATTCACATACACGGCATACCACCCAGGGCCTTAATGTCCAAAATTGACTTGCCAGCTGACTTTCTGGACTTACAGGTCATTGGCCACATTTTTAGTCCATACTGGCCACAGAACCAACTTCTGTATTGGTTGCATCTCCATAATTTTTCATTTCCTGCATGCTAGATGCCGGTTACTCATTCCATTCTTTCTTTCTTTTTTTTTTTAACTCTTAACAGGGTCTAACTATGTAATTATTCAGTGCAGTACCCCAGTTCAAAGCTTCCCGCTCAAATTCATGGAGACCGTGTAAAGTAAAAAGTGAAGACTCTGAGGGAACTTTAAGTAGTGAGGCTATTATCTTGGATGAGCAGGCCCTGGAAAGGGAACTGCAGGCAGCCATTGAGGAAGAAAATTACTCTCAAGCAGCAAAAATCAGGGACAGTCTTCGTTTTCTCCATGAGGATAGCAAGGCTTCAGTTCTAGCAGCAAATGCTCGCTTTTACAACTCGTTTAGGCAAGGAGATCTAGCGGCCATGCAAGCTATCTGGGCAAAAGGGGATAATGTCTGCTGTGTGCACCCTGGGGTAGGTGGAATATCTGGTTTTGATCTCATCATGGGAAGCTGGGAATTTGTGTGGGCTGACTATGAATTTCCACTCGACATAGAAGTGAAAAATGTTGAAGTTCATGTTAGAGGTGATGTTGGGTATGTGACGTGCATGGAAATAGTTAAGACCAAAGGAAGCAGTTGGGGGAAACAGTTCGCTACAAATGTGTTCGAGAAAATTGACGGTCAGTGGTACATTTGTATTCACCATGCATCGTATATTGACTTGTGAAGTAAATCAACTTTTAACAATAATAAATCAAAGTTTCCATTCCTGAAATGCATAGGGAGATAAATGAAGGGCATAATTCTGTTTCTGTTATCTGTTGTTGTATTGTTATCTCAGCTTGATTGAAATATGTATGCTTGTAGCCAACAATATGGTGTTCAAGTGTTTTAACTGATTTCTTTGTTCTTCACATTCTACATAGCTAATTTTTGCAGTTGAAAAAAAACTTAGTTGAATGATCCAGGAGAGTTTATTAGTTGAGTTCTTGTAATTATCTGTTTTTAATTAGTCATCCTGGTTGAACCAGTAAAGGTTGGTTATGAGACTAAAAACCCTCATCGTATGCACGCATATAACGATCATTTTGTTTATAGAGGTTATTATTCTGTAATATTCTGAAATATGATTAAATATTATTCTCTTTTCGCCTAGTACTGTAATTTGAATTCTTCTGTGAAACCCAAAAACGGCATTAATATGACTCAGACGTTAGATTTTATCAAACTTCTAATAGTTGTACTGGATCCAAAGATTATTTCCTCCATACACCAAAAATCCTACTAGTGCTTGTTCAACTGATCCAAAACTGCAATGATTAGAATCACAGATAAGTAAAATGGTTTGTTTCATTAAGGCAAACAGGGTAAGAGGCCTATACACGAGAGGGAGAAAATAGTTAGCAAGAGATTAAATATCCACTGTATTCAACAAGAAACCTTGAAACTTAAACCAGCAATGGAGTTCTTATTACATTTCATCACTAAAAACCATCCATTCAGAACCAGACATATACTAAACCTTAGAATTATTTTAACTTTTTTGTCTTTTATATTTCTTGAGAGTTCTGTTTTAAAATATCTTGCATGTGAATGTAGTTAGGTCAAGTATTCTTTTTCGTTGCAGATCAAGAAATGTTTCAAAGGTCTTTTTTTTTTACTTCCCAAACAAATCTGCTACATCTACATATATAGACGCTGGCTTATCATAAGATATCCACAAATTAGGGTTTTTAGGCTTATCCCAACTTTTTATGGCTAATTTGACATGTCTAAATCTTGTATTTTCAGAAGTTAGACGAGGTTAACCAAAAACGTCGGTTTTAAGATGACTACAAATATTTATTCTCTCTTTTAGACGTCACTTTGAACCCTAAACATGGGTTTTAAAATTGACTGCAAATATCCACGCCCTCTTTTATTAGGCGCTTTACAAATTACTTCACATGTTTGCACCAGCACAGCCGCCTACACCAAAACACATGCAAATAAAACTTCGCAAATATTCAAGGTATACCAAGCAGGGGTTAATATCTCATTATTTTGAGGATGAAATGCAAAGCTAAGGTGAGGGAAGGTTTCTTATCCATAATTTTTTTTCTTATACAAAGGTTTGAGTACACATAGGAAAACATCAAACTTACAAATTAAAACAAACACCTAATTACATGAACAGACTAGAAAACGTACTAATGCATACATAGACATTTTTTTTTCTTCTATTTATGTAAGTCAAAAAACTGTTGAACAACCACTTGCTCTAAAAGCTTAAATTTGTAGGAAGAATTGTTAATATTTATATTTAAGTAGATCTGAGGGTGGGCCGACCGTCTCTAATACTCCCCCTCAATGCTAACACATGGGTTTTTTTTTTCTCTTCGCACTAGCAATGGGATTTGAAGTCTTAATCTCTTTGGATCGTCTGCTCTGATACAATGTTGAACAATTTCCTCTAGAAGCTCAAACAGTCAAGCTTGTACAAAGAGTTGTCAATAATATATTTATGCAGATATGGGGATAAGCCCATTGTCCTTAGTAAAAACTTCTTAATGTGTTTGTTTCTAAACGTCCTTGTAATATTAACTGAAATTCCAATCAGACGAGTCAGAACCTGATGACGATGATCCGCCTCCAGTTGCTGCCTGCAGCTGACTGCATCCGTCTTTGCAAGCCTTTTGACAATCATGTACAACCGCACCCAACACTTGCATGCATATAGGAATGCAATCCTGAACGCAGTCTCCTTTAACTTGCAATACACAAGTTGACATTATCAGCAGCAGCAGCACCACCACCATTAACATGGAGATGAAAGCTACCTTCTTGCAGCCCATCATTATTGTTATAAAATTGAGTATGTACCCTTTAATTATATGAAGCTAGCTGACCTTTCTAATTTACCGAACCAATATTTTGTGCCTGTACGTAGTAGTAATTGTTAATTGAATTTGGTTCTAGAGAGAGAAAGAGAAGGGTTTTGATTTATATAGGAGTTTTGTTGGTCAAGAATTTTAGAGGAAACACTATTAATTGTGTTCCCTTCATTTGAATGGTGTTGAGAATTTGTGGAGTGGATATCTATATTAAGAGAGAGAGAGAGAGAGAGAGAGATGGGTAGAGAGAGAAAGAGAGGATTTGGTCAAAAGATGGGTTTATGGCCTCCCAAATTTTCTGACCAACAAAACTTCTATAAATCAAAACCCTTTCTCAACAAGAGGGGTATTTGCGACGGCCATTAACCGTCACAACTGTGCCGTTAGCCGTCACAAATACCCATTTGCTACGGCTAGTATGTCGTCGCTGTAACTGCCATAGCCAATACTATTTGCGACACGTTATTTGTGACGGTGTTTTGAACCGTAGCAGTTAACACCCTTTTGGTGACGGCTCAAGCGTCACTAATTTGGCATCTTTTTTTGACGATTTCTGAACTTATTTGCTACGGCCCAGCCGCCACAAAAGACCTTTTTATTACAAAAACACTTGACTTGTTTGCTACGGCCCAGCCGTCACAAATAGTTTTTTTTAACCTGCTTCTTGTTTGATTACTGTCCAAGCTTGTTGCCTTTTACATATTGACCTGTTCACAGAATTTTCCACACATTCCATCTTCATCCAAACAAATATTATTTTAGATTCATATATTCAACCATTTAAACACAAAAACTATCATCCATTTCATATAATCCATGCATGAATCATATTTTGACCTGTTCATACAAAGACTATCTCCAATTTCACATAATCCATCCAGGTTTGTAGCCTTTTGCATGCTATTGAACCTGTTCACATAATTAAACACACATTCCATCTTCATCCAAGCACATATCATTTTCCATTCATATATAACCATTCAAACACAAAAACCATCATCCATTTCATACAATCCATGCATGCACATTCACAATTCCATATCCTTCAACAAAGTATAAATTTTTATAAAAAAAAAAGTTGTTCTAAATATATTCAAGATCGAGCTTCACAATTTCTAAACCTACTTAGAAGTTTTTCTAAAAGAGTTCAATGGTTTTTCTTTCAACTTTACAACAAAATTTGACCCAAAACGAGCTCTTAACTTCGATCATGACTTGTGCTTCAATCCAAAATAAGCTTTCCAAGCATGCTCTTCCATTCATCCAAACTGAACTTCATCACAACAAATGACTAAAAAGAAAAGAGGTATACAAAGTATTAGAGATGTGTGTAATACAAAAATTGAAGGAGATTACTAATTAACATTGAAAAAGTTACAAAGTAACACAAGGATACCTCATCTAACATTTTATAAACTTAAGGAAGGAGCTCATACAAAGGAATACACAACATATACTAGGAGCTCACATTCAAAGTTTTAGCTAGGTTTTTGTTTAGTTTACTAATTTTATGAAGGTTGTTTACTGAAATCAAAATGCATAAAGCCATTGTTTACTGAAATTGAAATGAAAATCTTATTATTTTTAAATCAAAGCCAAACCTTGAAACTACATTTGGATCTAACGAAGGCAATGGCTCTGCTGCAGCTGCTGCTGCTGTTATTTGCCTCTACCTGACAGCCAAACAGAGAGAGAGAGAGAGTTAGGGTTTCATGAGAGAGAGAGATAGAGAGATTTCGTGAAGTGCCAAAGTGACTGAGATTTGGGTTTCAAGGTCGTGGTACCTGTGGGAACAGAAAAATTTCATGAGAGACGAAATTGAAAGAGAATGAGAAATAGAGACTGAAGAAAAATTTTAGGGCAGAAAAATTTCGTGAAAGAGAAAGAGATGATGAGAGAAGATTTCTGATTGAAAATCCTAAAACCCTATGATCGACTAAAGTGGAGACGTTGAAATTAAACCCTAAAAACATAAAAATCAAACTAAATGTTCGGTAAAAGACTGAGAATGAGAGAAACAGAGAGAGATACATACTTGTGAAGAGGAGGGAAGGTGGCGGGGGTTTTGGTTCCCTTCGTCTGGCCTTCAGCAATAAAGAGAGAGAGAGAGGGTGTTTTAGTGGTTTAAGTTGGATTAGACTTTTTGAGACGGAATAGGCCGTAGCTATGTTGAAAATATTTGAGCGAAATTTTTCGCGCGTCAAAAATTAAGTTGGCCACGTCCCGGTAAAATAATTTCCTCAACTGCTACGGCCAAATTATTACAAATCCGTAGCATTTGAGCATCATTTACGACGGAATAAAAGTCGTCACAAAAGGCCTCCGGATCCTTCAGGAAACTGAAAGGCGAGAAGTCTTATTTGCTACACCAAAGGCCGTAGCAAAAGTGTGATCAGGCCGTAGCAAAAACCTACTATTTGCTACGGAATTTTGATACCGTAGCAGTTGACCCTCTATTTGCTATGGTTGTTTTTAACCGTCACAAAAAGTCCGTAGCAAAAGCCTGTCATTTTTGTAGTCTCTCCCTCTCTTTCTCTCTCCAAAATTGAATTGATTAACAATCAGAAGGTACTGCAGGAGAAAATGTACATTGATCATTTGGTGTTAGGAAGACATATAGCTCAATTTATTAATTAAAGAGTTTTGATATAGAGATCATCAGTCTTGTTAAATATAATTATGGGTTGCAGCAATAACAAGGTAGGGGTGAAAAAGATGGTGATTCTGATGATTTACATGGTGGTGGTGATGTCGCCGTCACTTACAGTAGCACAAGTAATTGAAGGTGGTGGTTTGTTGTACATGGAGGTATGCACGCCTGCATGCATGCCATAAGGCTTGTACCGAAGGATGTGATCAGGTGGACGGGAACGGAAGCTGATGCATCATCACAGAAAGTGGTAGTACAGTTATGCATATAAGTATTCGATTGATAGTTGGTAGCGGTGTTCTCTTTATTAATGCCACCTCTCTTGTAGGTTGTAACTAAAATATGTTCTTCACCCCTTATTGGTGGCAGTCTAGGAAGCACGGACACGGCGAGGGGACACGGACACGGATACAACGCGAGTTTTTTTTCTCTTAAAATTTTAACTAAAAACAGAACACGACACGAGAATACAATACATACACGGCATCCTTAGAGGAGTGTCTATACTTTTTAGGTGGCAGTATATACATCTTAAACGTTGTTAATTGCGTTTTTTTCCATACTTGTTGGTAGCAGTGTTCTCTTTATTAATGTGCGCCTCTCTTTGTACATTGCAACTTTGCAATTGCATGCCCTACCATAAAAAGAACCCAAAAAAAGAAAAGAAAATCGACCTTAGAATGCGATTAATTAAGTGTTTTAGGTGTTATGCATTTCTTTGTCATGAGTATACTAACCTTCTTCTCAAAAAATTATGAATAACAATCACGTATACTTTCTGAGTAGATTTTGATAGTGTTGTACTTGTTCTTTATTGTGAACTTGTATCAAAGAAGTGTAAATATTAAAAGAGTATTGTGGTAATTTTCTATAAAGGGAAAGTTTTGTAGATTTAAACACTTTTTGTATAATTTTTAATAGATACTCACTTTTATATAGGGTTGCACATGGTGCGGTTTTAAATCCGGTCTGAACTGGTTCGAACCGAAAAAAATACCGACAAACCGTAAAACCAAAAAACCCAAAACCCGAATAACCAAAAAATCGCAAAAACCGATATTTATGGTCTGGTTTTGGTTTCATATTTTCAAAAAACCAAAAAAAACGAAACCGTACTAAAAACACCGAACCGAAAGACCAAACCAAAAAAACCAGAAAAAAAATCCGCACATATACCTATATAGTATACACATGCATTATTATTAATAAGTTAATACGACTCAAGATTTGATTCCTCACAACTGTGTGAGTTCGATCGATTCTCATTAATTAAATAGTGAATACAAGATCTTTACAATATCAAAATAACGGATAAAAAGAGATTTTATCCTAATAGTCTTTATCTTTGAATAACAATAAGATACAACAACATTTGACTCTTTCAGTAGATGTATATCTCGTATCTGTAACGCCCCAATCTCGAAACTCAAAATCTCTAAGAATTGAGTCGCATCTCGAGGCGTTAGGCTAATTATACAAGGTGACTAATTAGTACTAAACAAACCTAAACAAGGGTTACAAACCTAATCAGAGTTAAACTAATGCAGCTATCCATATCACTAATCACCTCAAAATATGGCTAGGGCGAACGAAAAATTCGCCAGAGTCTCCCCTGTAATTTCAGGGTTCTCAACCTGTAATAAACCTGTAGAAGAGATGATTTAT
>MVGT01000506.1:334990-355028 GCA_002174775.1 Macleaya cordata | reverse complement strand
CACCCAATACATACCAATACATATATATAGTATATATACACACTTAAATAATATTTAATGGTCAAAATCAAAGTCAAAATCGCAGGTACCTTCGGTACCGATCCACATCGTGTTCCGGGTCTCGATTTGGGATCAATTAGTGTCCGATTTCCGCGCATGAATAGTCAAAATTGCATAACTTTTCGAGATCTACCCAATTGTACGGTTCGATTCTTCAAATTATACTCCGAATAAAAACTCATTATTAAATGCTAGACTTAATTATTTTGGGTCGTTACAGTATCCTTCAAGTACTTCAAGTGATCTTGATAACCTCCAAGTGATATGTTGTTGGGATCCATATGCTGAG
Source organism: Macleaya cordata (assembly GCA_002174775.1). NCBI lineage: Eukaryota > Viridiplantae > Streptophyta > Magnoliopsida > Ranunculales > Papaveraceae > Macleaya > Macleaya cordata. The sequence goes on along the minus strand of MVGT01000506.1, from coordinate 354,679 downwards.
GTTTGTTGGTGTATACGAATCTAGGTGGTTAGATATTTATTGTAGACGTGCATGTGAGATGCACGTACTGCATGCATGGTATTACCCCCCTCAAGTTGGAGTGGGTGAAGTAATCTGACGATGCCCAACTTGCTAATTAAGCGACGAAATTGGTCAGCCCCTAAGGGCTTTGTAAAAATATCAGCAAGCTGATGAGTGGATGGAATGTGTCTCGGAGAGATGAGACCAGATATTATTTTTTCACGAACGATATAACAATCGAGTTCGATATGTTTCGTACGTTCATGAAATACCGGATTTTCTGCAATATGGATTGCAGCCTTATTATCACAATACACAGATGTAGAATCCGGATGAGATAAGTGAAGATCGTTGAATAGATACTGTAACCATTGTAACTCAGCGGTGAGATTAGCTAAAGCTCTATATTCAGCTTCGGCAGAGGAACGAGATGCCTAGGTTGTTTCTTAGATTTCCAAGAGATTGGACTGTCTCCAAGCATTGTGAAATAACCAGTTGTAGAGCGACAGGTTGTAGGACAGCCCGCCCAATCGAAATCGGTATATTCACTTAGCTGTAAAGAACTTGAGGATGAAAGCAGAAGACCATGACCAATGGTCCCTTTTAAATAACGCAAAATACGTGTAGCAGCATCTAGGTGAGCGGATCTAGGTGATTGCATAAATTGACTGAGATAATTAACAGAGAAGGTTATGTCAGGGTGTGTTACTGTTAAATAAAGTAAACGACCAATTAACCGACGATATATACTAGGATCTAATAGAGGTTCACCATCGTTAGGTAGTAACTTTAGGTGTTGTTCCATCGGAAATGGAGAAACTCTAGCCCCAGTGAGACCCGAATCTTGTAAGGTATCAAGAATATATTTGCATTGACAAAGAAATATTCCTTTGTCGGAACGATAAACTTCTATGCCTAAAAAATATTATAGGCGACCAAGATCCTTAATAGAAAATCGATTTTGCAAACGTGATTTGAGTTGAATGATTGCATCAACATCGGTCCCTGTGATGATGATATCATCTACATAAACAAGGACAAATAAAGAGAGGGGTCCACGATGAAAAGTGAATAAAGAATAATCAGAGAGCGATTGAATGAATCCTTCAGCTTTTAGGGCGGAAGAGAACTTTGCAAACCACTCTCGGGAGGCCTGTTTAAGGCCATATATTGACTTTTGAAGACCACACACACGATTATCTCTTGGTTTAGAGAATCCAGGTGACTTGCAAGGTTGACTTTAGCAATGGTATTGGTACCATCAGGTGGAGGAGAGAGGAGATCTAACAGACGGGCATACTGCTCGGACGTGAAGGCTGGAACTGATTCAGTTGAAGATTGTTTTGGAGTTGGTGACGTGGCTGCTGCTGCTAAAATAGGTGGTTCCTTGGTGCGTGGCGGAAACCTATGCAATCGGTAACAGGTTTGGCGAGTGTGACCATGCCAGTTGCAATGATCACAGATTGGCCTGGGGCGCTTATTTTTAGAAAAACGGGTGTTAGTTTTATTAACATTAAGCGCGACAGATTCAATATGTGGAGGAGAAACAGTGTTCATGCCTTGTTGATCTTCCTCTTGACGGACTAAGTTGTAGATCTTTGTTGCAATAGGAAGAGGGTCCATCAACAAGATCTGACTTCTAAGGCTTGAGAACCGGTCATGGAGTCCCTGAAGGAACTCCATTGCTCTATCTTGATGATGGAGATCATTGACCACTTTTCCGACGCCACACAAACAAGGTTCATGCAGTCGAATAGAATCTAACTCATCCCATAAAGACTTGAGACGAGTGTAGTAAGCAGAAACAGAGAGATCATCATGACGTAGGGATGAGATAATATGCTTGAGTGAGTAAATCTTTGGGGAATTTGAATGTGAGAACCGTGTTTTCAGATCTTGCCAAATGGCATGTGCAGAATCCGCATACATGATGCTAGTGCAGATTTCTGGAGCGACAGAGTTGGAGATCCAACTGCCGACTAAATCATCGCATCATTTCTAACATTGAAATAGGAGTGCATCTTGTGGTGACGGAATGGATCCATCAACGAAACCGAGCTTGTTTTTGGCATTGAGGGCCTTAGTTATCCCTCGAATCCAGGTGTTATAGTTATCACCAGTAAGAAGAAGAGAAAAGAAAACAACAGTGGGACTATCGGAAGGATGGATTAAGTACGGATCACTTGGAGTATTTGGGGTTGTAAAGGTCCGTGCGGCAGTTGCAGAAGAAGCAATAAGAGATGGTGGTGGAGTAACCATGATGAACAAGGAAAAGAAAACTTACAAAAAATCTGTCCAGGCTCTTGATACCATAATAAGTTAATACGACTCAAGATTTGATTCCTCACAACTGTGTGAGTTTAATCGATTCTCATTAATTAAATTGTGAATACAAGATCTTTACAATATCAAAATAACAGATAAAAAGAGATTCTATCCTAATAGTCTTTATCTTTGAATAACAATAAGATACAACAGCATTTGACTCTATCAGTAGATGTATATCTCGTATCCTTCAAGTACTTCAAGTGATCTTGATAACCTCCAAGTGATATGTTGTTGGGATCCACATGTTGAGGTTTGTTGGTATATACGAATCTAGGTGGTTAGATATTTATTGTAGACGTGCATGTGAGATGCACGTACTGCATGCATGGTATTAATTATGTATAAATATGCATGCTAACTTATGAAAATATGAATTAAGGAGCCTAATTCTTAATATAATCACAATTTCATAAGTCAATGTATCTATGCCAATTTGTATCATATATGAGGCAATACATATGTGTGATGTACGTTCTCAAATTTATACATATTTATTAATTTATTTATAATATATTTATTATTTTATTGCAAAAAAATTCAATTGTGAACATACCATGATTAAAATTGCCACTATGTTGCTATGGAAAATATATTAGGATTCATATAGAGATATCTAAGATATGAAGATGAACTCTTCACAGACTTCACCATGTATCTTCATAAAAAAATAAAATAAATCATATTCAAGGATGAGCTATCTTGCACGTTGGTGGGGAGTGTGCTTCACCAAAAAAAATTTAAACTCCAACATCTAATACCTATGAGGAAATTGAGTGCCCCACCAATTATTAAGATTCTAGTATATTGTGTCTTAGTTTTTTTGTAAAATTAGAATTTCACTAACTCATTTCTTAACACGTACCCCACAAACTTTTAGGCACACCAAAGAAATTTGTTATGCATTGTGGTTTTCTACTTAAAAAAATTTATGACTTCATCCCTAATCATATCGTACCAAAATTTTTAACCCTATCAAAATTTAATTTAAAAGTAATAATTAAAATGAATGGCCTATAAATTACCTTATATTATTTTTGATTAATATGATTTTTGGTAAGGATGATCTTCTCATATTAAATTTAATAATTTTCACAAAAAAGAGAGAGAATTAATAATTATTAAGATGGTTGAACACTTGGACATTTTTTGTTTCATGTTTTAAATTTAAATAAATATTTAGTTATTATCAGTTTTTTATTTTTTAAGTTTGAACGAACTTTAATTTTTATAATGCAAGTGCTCTAATTATGTCATGTTTTAGTTTAAGTTTAAATGATCAATTGATAAATGACATATGTTAATTTTTTTAATCTAGTTAAACTTTAGTTTTGAATGATTTGTCCGTTAAAAAAATCGAAAACCCCTAAAAAATCTGAAATTTAGAAAAAACCGAAAAACCTAAAAAATCTAAAAAACTGATGGTGTGGTTTTGGTTCTAAAAAAAAACCATTATGGTTTGGTATGATTTTGGTCTTCCTAAATATTAATGGTTTGACTATAGGTTTGACAAAAACCCAACCAAACCGAACTGTGTGCAGCCTTACTTTTGTATATAAAAAATATCAAATGATGTGTGGTGCGCACATGGGGATTATTCAAGGATTTATTTTTTTGTGTGAATAAGTTCTCTTCACCATTTACATCATCATATATCGATTCTGAAATCAGTCAATTTTAGTGTTTGGTTGGCTAATAAACATGGGATTGCATTCTTTGAAAATATGATTCTCTCAAAATTAGGGGAATAACAAACTCAAGGGAGGAGGTGGGTTTGTGATTTTGACAGCTTCTGCCGACCCTATATAAATATATATGTGTGTGTGATTATCTATCAACAAAAAAGGTGGGTTTGTGATTCTCCCTTTTCAAATATCACATTCCCAGAATGTGATTCCCGTCCCCACCATCTAAACATGGTCTTTTGGTTTTCCTATAGTTCCATCCTAGTTGTGGTATTCCGTAGCGTTTATGACAGTGGTGGGTTTAAGATATTGTGGTAAAAAATAGTACACTATACATCATGTCTTTTTTCTGAAGAGGTATGAGCCTGTTTAATATAAGATTAGTAACTCGATGTTAAAGAGAATTGAACTCAGGTCTATGCCGTCAATAACAAATACTATCAACTGTTTTAGCTGGCACATACTATGTCATGTCTTGTTAACAGTAGATTTGGATAGTTACATATTTCTCATTCTTTTGGTTAGACGAGGGTTCTACATGTGAGTTGTGCAGGGTTTTTCCTAAAAAAGCATACATATTAGGATGCCATTTATCTTATTTTTCTTTAGATATTGGCATTTTTTGTAATTTATAAAATGAAAAACTTTAATTCTACTTGACATCTTCTTTATTGACGCCACTATACCAAAGAAAGTCAAACGACAAAAGTTCTAAGTCAATGCAAAGAGCATCTCCAACACAATCGTGAATGTGGTAAAAAGTGAATGCATAGAAAAAATATACATTTTATTCCAAAAATACTCCCCCAATAATAATGTGAAGATAAACTTAGAAGCTAATTTGGTGCCTTTGGTGGTATAATAGGTTGACATTGGTGGAATGGGACATGGAGAAGCTCATCGTCTATTTCTAGATGATTGACTTGGCAATATCTTCACATCTTAGTCAGCAAATTAGAATAAAATATATTTGTTTCCTTAAAATGAAATAAAAACACTAGATTTTCCTTTTTCCTCTTCAGAAAATCTGTATAAAAATCATTCTACCACTATGCCAGCTTCTAAATTTATCTTCACATTAGCATCGGAGAAGGTTTTTTAGAGCAATTGTCTATTTATCCTACGTGGCAGTCAATTTTACTACATTCACATTAACGTTGGAGATGCGCTAAAATATTTCCAAGAAGTGGAATACTCATGTTCATCGTAGCTTTTTGATTTACATGATATCATCCTCACAAAAAAACAGCCTTTGGATCATCACCGTATGAGTCCACCGACTAGTGTAAATAAGGTGTAAGAATAAGGTAGGTGTAGGTGGAACATGTTAGAGAGGGTGGTAGAGATTTTTGGACCCTTTTGTGTGGCATGCAAACATATATATTATAATCGTAGAGTCAAGGTTTTTTTTTCCTTTTTTATTTTAATGATGGGGCTAAACTCCAATTCCAAATACAAGTAAGGGTTCAAGAGAGTTCAATTAAGAACGAAGAAAACACCACTATCAACGGGCATACAAAGAAGTGCCATGACATAGAGTGGCTACTACTAATGAATAGAAAATGGAGAGAAACTACCAACTTACAAGCCCTAGATGTATCAACTATTGATGATATGACGTACTCTAAACACTTATGGGGTTGTGCACAGTCGTCCAACATTATTTGGAATAATTCAGTGCAAATGGGATAGAGATAAGTTATATTATATTTACGAGCCCTCTGTAAGTTGTTGCATGTGTTCTTTATATTGGATTTATGCAAAGAAACGCATTATAAGAGTAACACCCTATTTTTCCCCTATTAACATTACACTTAGGGGGTGATTATTTTTTTTGCCACTAATTAGCAGAAAGTCAATACAAAATACTCTTTATTTTTCACCACTAACTAGTGGTAGTAAGAGGCCAACTTTTAATTTTAGGCCTCCAACCCACTAAGTGGTAGTAAGTGATTGCACATAGAAAATAATCACCCTATTACCCTCACACCCTTTCTACAATGATATGTGACTGCACATAGAAATGTTTCAAATGCTGATATTTATCTAATTGTTAAGAAGATCATCATAAAAATATCATCGCTTGGATTATCTCCATACGGGCCTATAAACAATTGTAAGTAGAGTGTAAGAATAAGGTGGGTATAAGGTAAAAAGTGGAATATGTAATAGGTTTAAGTAGGTGGGTCAAACATGTAGAATGTGATTGGAAATATCTAGCTCCATTTATCCTTAGTGGTGTGTGATGAAATGACATTCAATCGGCTTGAGCCGAATTGGAGCTTAGTGATGAGAATCGACAAAATAATATAAAAATATCTTGTCGGATTTCCAAAACTAACTGATGTTTGAGAAATTTGTAATTTTGTAATGCCGGATCTAGAAATCTGACAATACATCTTGATTCATCGTTAACAACGAAAAGGAGAGAAGTATAGAACCAGCGATACATTCAAAGAAATCCCCAAAAGGCCTACTCTTTTTACATCTCCAACTTGTTTTCTTCATAATTCAGAATCTGAAATCTCATAATTCAGAACCCCTTCTTCTTCTTCTCCCTCTTTAATGGAGACTGCTTTCACAATCTCTTCAATTTCCTCCCCAACTCCTGGACTTAAATCTTCTCTTGATAGGAATTCAAAGCTTCTGCTTAAAGGAAGAGAATACATCAATCATTCCATTTCCCACAAAAGATTGATTTCTCTCTCTAGTGCGAATTGGGTAAGTGTTTGTTCTTCTATTTTCCTATTGTGAAGACTCCTTTTTTTGTGTTAGTGTTTTGAACAATTAGGTCTTAGGTTCCATGAGTTGGGTTATTTTCTGTTACTGTTTTTCGGTTGTTTCATTGAATTTATTTATGGGTTGATATTGGGTTTTGATTATCTTCATTTTCTTAGCTTTCTTTACCTCCGCTGTATGGATGAGAACTTGGGTATTGATTATTTTCCTCTTTCTTCGCTGCAGTTTGATGAGGTTTCATGAGTTGAGGATTTTCATTTTTGAAGACTTCTTTTGTGTTTATTGTTTTGGACATTTGGGTCTTAGGTTTCATGTGTTTTGATTATTTTCCATTTTCTAATCTTTCTGTACCTCCTCTGTGTGGATGAGAACTTGGGTATTGATTATTTTCCTCTTCATTGATTTTACAATTCCCTACCTGTATTTTGATGAGATGTTAAAAACTTGGTTTTTTTTTGGGTCATCCTAGCTTACTTGATTATAGAACTCTTTTTTCTTCAGAATTTTACCTTTTAGAAAAAGAAAGATAATTTAGTTATTGTTTACCTTTTCTATTCAATGACCAAACCTGTTTTCTAAGACAAAAGAATTCGATTCTATGCTGCACTGCCTCTTCTAAAGGATTTAAGTAACTGTTAGATTTCAACTTAAATTAAGAATAGTGTGACATTTCTGGATTTTTGTTAGAAATTGATTTGCATTTATCATAAATTCATAATTACGAGATCTACTTTTTCCGAACTGAAATTTTTGTTGCAAATTTCTTACTTTTATCGAACCGAAGCTAGTGGAAGAATCTTAACCATGCATTTTGAACATGCTAAACCACAGATATTTCGTTTTCCTTGAGTGTAAATCAAGTGAGCTTGATATCATTGAGTTACAAGTATTTTTCCTTGATGTTTCAGGCTGGTTCACGTTCAGTAGGAGATGTGCACAGAGTTAGAAGCAGTCTTGAGTCCCTTTTCTGTTACGATAAACCAATACCAGAGGAGATAATTGAGAAGCCAATTGGGTTGTCTTTGGAGGAGAGAGAAATCGGGGAAAATACTCCTTGCACCGATTGCCAAGCCAAAGGTGCCATTCTTTGCGCCACCTGCTCTGGTTCAGGCTTATATGTTGACTCTATATTAGAGTGCCAAGGAATCATTGTCAAAGTTCGATGCCTAGGTGAGAATCTTCTTGTGTTTCCCTTCCCACCACCACTACACATAAACACTTGTAAACACGAACAACACACCCTCTTCTCAGAAATTCTGATTCTACATGTTGTCTCTGGTGATCTGTTTTTTTGAGTTATTACATCATCTAAAATTATTAGGTAACCTTTGAAATATTCTCATTCAGATGCATCAATGACTTTTCTGTTATCTTTTATCCTTCTTGTAAACCAATCTAAAGAGTCATTTCTCTTTACTCTTTGGAAGTTCTTTCGCGAAATTTGTAATCGTGCAGTTAGATTAACAGGGAACGAAACATTTTCATTTAGGGATGAAGAATTATACTTGGATTGATGATTTTTCAGTATTCCTTTTCAGGAATCCTTTGATATTCAAGGTTAGTTGGCATGCCATCACTTAGGCATTAAGGAAGGCCGAAGGAAAAGGGTTCTAGGCCTAGCTTGTGTTGATGACAGTGACTTAATTTAATTAAATACCTGATATTCTGTATATGCTCGTAAAAATGCAAACATTGTGCCAGCTTGTTGGCCGAAGGTGCAAAATGGGCACTTGGCTATTGTTAGCTTCCTTTTTCTTTTTGTTCTACTATATCTTCAGTTACTGAAAACAAGAGGTCTCAGTTATGGAAGTACTTAAAAATGGTACAGCTGCTGCTTTGATTACAATAAACGTAATGTATAGAGTGTGGTTTACGGTCTCCCAAGTAATTAGCATTACCACAGCTAGTAAAAAACTCTTGTGGTTCTAAGAACATTGTCACTAGTTCTGCTTCTTTTTCTACTATTACTGTTAGCCATTTCTTCTACAGCTACCTACTACTAACTAATCATAACCTACTGCAACTGGTACTTGACATTAATAGTTTAATACTATACTTGATTTCTGATATCTACGAAAGATTAGTACAGTTAGCATTACATTTGTGTATATGTTCTAGTTTGCTAATCATTATGATGTAGGTTGTGGAGGCACCGGCAACATCATGTGTTCAGATTGTGGAGGACGAGGTCATCTTGGAGTTAAATGACTTCTAAGGTTCGATTCATTCATCTGGTTTTGGTTTAGCCATTTATTCTAAGATCTGGATTAGGAGATACACGCGCTGAAGATTGGGGTTAGGCAGTTTACATATTCCTCTCTTGTTCCTGTACCTGACAACCATATCTAGTGGCAACGGCAAAATGTTCCTCATTTTCAAATTCAGTTTTGATGTTCTTGTCTTTTTACTTTAATTTAATTTAAATCAAGTAAGGCCAGTCTATGTTTTTTTTTTCCCTCTCTTTGTCAAATGTATGGGTATATTAGTCTTTTTTTTATTGTGATATATGTATCTTAGTCTATTTAAATTTAAGTTATTGTGATATATGTATCATGATTCCTGTATTCAGATATATCCTTACTGTTAAATAAATGGTTTTACATATTATAGTTGATTTATCATATATCTGATTTTTTTTTTTTTGCTTACTATGAAACTTTAAGAGATATTTTTGTAGTTTTTTAGGCCTTTTCTCTTGAAGGTCATAAATAGGTGAGAGGAATGGCAAAAATGATGTGGACAGAAGTTAAGTATATAAAGATTCCAAGATGCATCAATTGCCTGAAGGTTAACTTAAGAAATGAATTGAATGGATAAGAAGGATCAGATAAAACTGGTAGGTTATGATGGTGATGTTGAGTTTGAGGATTTCTGAGAAGTTTAGAGCTTTGTGAAGTTGGAAAATTTTCATTTGAGAAATGGGATTTAGTTGGGAAGACAGGATTCTTTTTCTCCTGAGTAGTCCTAATTTAAGAGGTCATTGAAATTTCTGCATAAAGTACTCTTTGAGTTTCTTCCTAGATTTTCTCATGTCTTTCTGCAAATTACTCATGAATTGGTGACACAGTTTTAGGATCATCCAGTCAATTTGTCTCTCTTAAACAGATCAAATCAAATCAATCTGATGTGATAATCGTAACCGTCAGATCAACTGAATTCTCTTAGGTGGTGAAAACAAGTATGCAGCCTGGCTTGAAACACAATGTTATATCAAACTACATTTTTCTTTGAATGTACAATTACATTTCTGATGAAACAACAGTCATTTTTCTTCTTTCACAACTACTAATTACATTGAACTGAACTAAAAATGAATGAATTCAATCATGGACTGCATTTGGTGCTCAAAAGTGTTGCTTCATCCAATCTGATCTCTGCTCTCTGTGCTGGTTAAACTTGTGACCTCTGCAGTTCTCGAATGCGATCCGGGATAGTTGAGTCAAACCGAAGGCTCTGTGGGTTCTCCGCAAACGCGACGTGGTATGCTGACACACATGCCTGAGGCGATGACATGGCAATCCGACTCTGCAACACAGCCATTGAACTCAAAAGTTAGTAGTAATACTCAAACTGCTTTGGATAGGTTATTCTCAGACAGCAGAATTTGATTTTGGTTCACCCACTCTTAATGTGGGTGAAAAAACCCACAACTCTGGTTGTTCTGATCATTTCCAAATTTTGGAGGAGAAACAAAATATTCAGAACCACTAATCAACGATCATGGCTCTTGATCACCCATGTTAAGAGTGGGTGAGCAAATTGAGTTCGATAGTGGATGAACAAAACCCAGAACTTGGATTTCTTGTTTTGATGTCACAAATCAGTGACGACCCTTCAAAGTTATGGGTTTGTTCACACATGTTAAGGTAAACAGAAATTGGAATGACAGTTTAATTTTGTTCACCCACTCTTAACATGGGTGAGCAAACCCACAATTAGGATTGCCATTTCCAAAAAACACACAATTAAAGTTGTGGGTTTTGTTCACCCATGTTAAGAGTGGGTGAACAGAATTGAACCAACAGAATGAAGTATTAAAAACGGTGATGCAAACCTTACTGCAAAGGCTATTTAGGAGGATATTTGTGTCAATTTAAGAATGACGCAAATCACGAGAGGTATGAAATTATTTGAGAACCGTGGGATGATTAGGCAATAAGGTTTGCAGTAAGAAAATGCAGTAAGTTTAGCATTTTCCTATTAAAAAACCCTTACCATGAAATAGCCAATCAAGAAGGCATAGATGGATACTTCGGTGGCATGACCCGAACCGACTGCAAGTGCCCACGACCCACCAACGAGCGTGCACAATGAACCCCCAGCCACCCCACAGAGGAAGCAAAACGACCCGGTTAGGTCCGAGTCAATCAACGATTCCATTCCAACTCGTCGAAACATTTCCCACGTGTCCATTGATGCTTGCACAAATCCCTTACCATAAGCTCCCACGTGCACAAATCCCCATCGGTTCCCATAAGTCACCAGCCTTCCGGCGACACCAGAATAACAGTTTGTACAAGAAAACATGAACTCGTCGGTGTCACCGGACGCCACATTCATCGCACGTGCCAAACCCCGAAAAACACTAAGAACCGGTACTAAAACAGAACCAATACAAACACTTCCCATGGAGTACTTCAATGTGTCTTTGAATGCAACACGTGTACCTACCTCGAGCGCATGTGCAAAATACGTGTAACTCACACGTGAGATTGTCACGTGCAATACGTTCTTAATCACGTGCATGGTCCATGCAAGACTTAGAAGAATCACAAAGATGAAAAGTGGGTCGAACCGGGTCCATGTAGCAGTAGCTCCACCAATACCGGATAGCGAAAAACAGGAATAAGTTGTTCCGGTTATAAGTGAAACAGCAACGAATAAGCTCGGTGTATGAGATGGTGGCGTAGAGAGAGAAACTGTGAGAATTTTGGTGGTGTAATCGAGTCGGGGAACGATCCAACAAGCGTACAAGGATTGAGTGAGAGCGAAAATGAGAACAAATGCAGCGGTGGCTAAACCACTAGCTGAACCGATGGCGAGGAGTAGAATGCCAGCGCCGAATGTTAGTAAAGGGCTAAGCCAAAATGCAGCTTTAATGGTTTTCGATGGGTTGCAGCGAGTGGCTGCATGCCATGAAAAAGCAGTAATGGCGGCGCATGCTGATGAAGTAAGGAGTGGTGGGTACCAGTGAAGAGGGTGGAAGTGGTGGTGGTGGTGGTTAAAACGGCTGGAAAAGACGAGGCCCCGTATAGTGAGGAAGATCGTTAAGACGGCGGCTACAAGTAGGTGGAGGTAGAAGAGGAGAAGGAAGAGGTTGCTGGAAATTTTTCCGGTAGCTGTCGTTTTCAGATGGGTGGTTGATTCTTCTACCTGCAGCAGGCAAATGAAAACAGGTTAATTAGTTGAAAAAACAATGATTAACAGGGTTTTGGCAATGGTTTTAAGCCGTCTGTGAAGACTTAAGGCGACGGTTTGGCTACTTCCATAATTTTATTGCAATTACTCATACATAGAGCAACGGTTAGTAATAGTAGTTAAAAACCAAAACCGTGGCCAAAAACTCCAAAAACTGTCACCAAAAGTTACCATTATGGCTTTTGGCTAGGTCTCAGGGCAAACCTGATTTAATACAAAACAGTAATTAATATTTAATGAACTTAATAATTTTTGTACTAATAAATACGTAATAAAACTATTAATTTCATCCATCGCGAAAAATCAATATTTCCCAACCTACTTGTATTTAAAAAAAAAAAAAAAACTTAATTGTGGTTATTCTAGTACCACGCACACACATCTAAGGCTGTGTTTGATAGCAAGAAAATATGTTCCGCGGAAATAGGTTCATTTCCACCACTTCTGCAGAATTAATTCCTTGGGGGGCCAATGAAGCCTATTCTACGGAATTACATTAAAAACTAACTATTAGTCACGCTTTTAAGTAATTGGGCTCCCACTTCCGTGGAATTAAAAAAGTAAACAAACAGCGGAAACAATTCCGCTGTTCTAACCTATTTCCATGGAATTCAAATGCTATTAAACACAGCCTAAGTTAATATTTCCCAGTCTAGTTATTAAGATAACGACGTTAATTATGCGAATTTTTAAATTTCCTATTCGTTGTTAAAACTTCGACCGAGTCTAAGTCAAAAATGTGATGAGTTAAGTCGTTTTCTTCTAATAAGTTTATGACTTATTTGATTGGCTAACTAGATAGATTAGTTTGTTAAATTGTGTTGATTGATTGAATCACACATATTTACACCTGATTTATTCTTACACTCTGCTTACACCAATGCACTTGTGGAGCCTGCACTTGTGGAGCCTGTTTGCATGGTGATGATTAAAAAGTTGATTCTTTGTGAAGATGCGGTGTCTTCGTAATATGAATCATCATCACAATCTTAACCCTAACAAAATATAATCGAAATTTTAAAGCTTTCGAAATCATTCATTGTAGCTTTTTTTTTTCAATCGGCGAGGTTAAAAATTTTAAATCGATATGAAGATGATCTAAATGATGAGATCATCTTAATAAGTAAGCTTATAATTAAACCTATCAAATGTGGAGTTCAATTTGTGAAGTTAGAAATGTTGAAAAAAAAAAAGAACTGATTTTTGTCTTCTTTATTCTGTTTTTTCTTTTGGGGGGAATGATTCTTGTAATAAAAAACAAAACAAAAAATGAAAGAATTAATGATCCAAGAACTGATGAACATCACCTAGCTATACTTGGAAAATCTATCCAAAATAAGCATCTCAGTTTTGCATGACAGATAAAGATTTCTAAAATAAAAACAGAATGAAAGAAGAAGGAAGAACATAACAGAGCAGAGCAGAGCAGAGCAGAACAGAGAAATCTAGAGAGAGAGAGAGATTGAACCAACCGTAATGGGTATGTTGATTTTCTTGCTACTAACACTTGTGGGTTTTCTTGGTTGATCAATAAGATCTCTTTGATCCCTTGGTTGAATCTGAATTTGGGTTTGATGAGGATTCTGAGTAGTTTTAGTTGTATATTCAGCAGTAGTTCTAGAATCCTTGATTCTAGCCATTTAATCCTTATAACTTCTTCTTTCTCTCTCTCTCTCTCTAAAACTCCACTTTCTCTCTCTAAAAAAAAACTCCTCTTTCTTTGATGATTTTTGAGTTTTATTTCTTTCTCTTTCTTGGTGCCCACGATTCAGGAGAAGAAGACCCACAACAGAATATCTCACTCTTTCTCTCTCTACTCTTCTCTTTTTACTGAGTCTTCCTCAACAGCTCTGTTTCAAATTCTTTTAAACAAGTAACTACTTCAAGTCTTCAATTAAAAAGTGATTTTGATAAAGACAGGTCAGAAATGGTGACGTGAAGAAGTATAAGGGTTTTGTTCATCTTTGTGAGGTAGTTGAAAATTCCCGTGAAATTCGTTTGGGTTTTTTTGAAAAAATTCTCTTTTGAAAAAGTGGAATTGAAAGGAAAGGGCTTTTTATTTATTTTTGGGTTGGATCCAAATTCAATTCCTAACTATTTTTTTTTTTACTTTTTGGTTTCTCGTTATCTTCTTATACAGGAGAAAAACGTGATCTAGTGAACGATGCATTGATGGTATAAACTATATATAGGGCGGGGATTCGTTTGTTTACACCACAATTACACCGCCTATCAGACTTATATGGAGATGATCATTGAGTTGATGCCCAATGCACATAAATTTAAAAAGAAAAATAAAAAAGAAAAGGGGATCATTTTAAATTTCTATACAGGTACATAACTTTTACATAATTATGGAAGGCCCACTTGGCTATGATCCGATGATTGATTGATTTTATGTGAAGATGATCTCTCACCACGTATGTCATCATCACCAAAAATCAACTCATTAAACTTCTAGTCCGCTCTCTATGCACGGTGAAAATTATCTGGTGATGATCATCTACAACAAGTAGATCATCTTCACTTGAACACAAGACCTTGGATAATCTTTACTTGAACACAAGACCATGGATCATCTTCACGTGGGCCCTACAAGGTTACAAGGGTCTGTAATATAGACCACTCAATGACTATTTATTTTCAATCGACTTTTGTTGGAGATAAATTTTTTATAATGCATTGATTTTATGTGAAGATCATCTTCATTGTGAGTAGATTATCCTCACCTGAAAGACTTTGGGTCATAAATTTGACCTTTTAATCATCACTAATTTGTTATCAACTTTTGATGGATGATGACAATTAACATGATAAAGAAAATATCCTAAAAAAGCGGTCCGATCATCTTGTTGTGGATCCCACAAAACCGTTAAAAACTATATGTGAAAAGTGATACCCTTTCCCAATAAAAAAATTACACCACGGGATATCTATACTATTAGTTAAGAGAATGGAGTTTTTTGGGGCTTTTTACTGGTATCCCTGAAAAAATTATTTTTTGTTAAAGTTTAACTTCACTCTGAAAGGGTATAATGGTCATCTTTTTCCCTGAAAAA
The DNA here is from genome assembly GCA_002174775.1 of Macleaya cordata. Lineage (NCBI taxonomy): Eukaryota > Viridiplantae > Streptophyta > Magnoliopsida > Ranunculales > Papaveraceae > Macleaya > Macleaya cordata. Next base: position 339,432 of record MVGT01000506.1, on the reverse strand, counting down.
AGGATAAATTAGTAATTTTATTCTCACCAAAATATAACCCTCCCACTATTGCAAAGAAAATTAATCTCTTCCATGATTTTCTCTCACTTTCTTTATCCCTAAGCTATCCCTAAAATCTCTCTGTAACTACCTACTCAATTTTCACTTTTCTCTCTATATCACTCTCCCACTCTCATCAAAATCTCATTTTTAGCCCTGATAAACTTTCTTAAAGGAGATATTTTAGTATTTTCTGGCACCCTATGATTCTATCCCCCTCCCACACGATTCTTCCCGTATTTCTCCCCTTTCATACATTCTTCAAATCTCACCACAATTTTCTCCTCCTCTTTCTTTTCTTAAAAACCTCCATTAAACCTCAATTATTTTTAAAAACAATTGTAATTTTATTTTTATCTTCTCTAAATTTTACTAAAGTGTCTTCTGAAATCAATCCATCTTCTATATTTTTTATTATTAAATCAGTTTTCATAATATTTTTTTTTGCAGGACACAAATCAATTGATAAAGGATTTGGGGAAAAAGATTTCAGAAGATTTCGCTACATTTGAAATATTTAGCGGTAATCGATGAAGAGGTAATGTTGTGTATCATCCAGTCTCTTTTTAATTGAAATAGTTAAAAAAAAAATTCATGTTGATGTTTGATTTTGTATTAACTTATTTTTCCATGTTAATTGAAATAGTTTAAATTTTTTCTGCTGTTTAGATGTTTGATTTTGTATCAACCCACCAACCTCCCCTTTTTATTTGTAGGTTTAATGGTACAATGTTTTATATTTTCTTTTATATATTTACAAGGTTAATCGAAAATTTCTAATATATTTTTAGGGTGTAGATTTCTTATACTTAATTTTGTTTATTTCTTTATTTGTAGGGTTAATGGTGGATAGACTGGATTTCAATCATGTAAAGAGATTATTAACGTGCAATGGATATTTGTATTTTTTTTTTTGTAATTTATTGTATTAATAAATTTAATACAAAACGAGTGTAAGGAATAAGCCCAGTGTGAGGAACACGTGTAACGCATGTGCACAATGCTTGTAAAGGGTAACAAAGAATTTGATACTTTGATGTGACCGATCCACACGATCATTAGCTCATCTCAACCTTTGATATCCAAAGACTACTATATAAAATGGACGGATGACATGCAAAAGTTCTTGACATAACCAACGAACATCTTCCACTCTTTAAGAAATGATAGTAAATCTACGGTTCAGATTGTTTCAACAATAGTGGGCTTAGAGGTGTGAAACGTGCCGCGCCAGCACAGTGAAATTAACCGTGCTGACTCGCACGACCTATTTGCACGAACACGGCACGGCAGGATATTGACACGGCACGGCATAGCACGATTATTGGCACGACACGGCTCGCCAGCACCGAAAAACGCCACGATTAGCACGACTAACGGCTAGTTTTCAGATTTTTCTATTTTGACCAAAATACCCCTGATTATATCCATGTTTTGCCTGTTGTAGGGGTATTTTGGTCATATTTGTATGCCCCTCCCCCACCCCATTTATCTATAAATACTAACCCCTTCCACCCCATTTTTCTCACAAAAAACTCAAATCTCCTCTCTTAAATCTCTCTAACTCTCAAAATTCTCTACTCCAACTCAAGTTACTCAATCAAAAACACAACATCAAAGGCTATCAAAAAATTTAGTTGAATAATATCAAGAAATCAAGGTCTTTAATTCAAAATCAAGATCTCAATTCTCAAGTCTCAACTCTCAAGTCTCATTATCTCAACTCTTATTCACTCAATTTTCAAGCAAATTTAGTTCATTGGTTGATGTATTTATATTTTAATTAATTTTTTATTTATATATCTTTATGAATTCTACTCCCTTCTCCGCTCCTCCACACCCATAATTACATGATGATGCTAATGATTCAAATGTCACTCCACCCCAAGAACAAATAGACCCTACTACACCCTCTACTGAGGGTACTGCTAAAAAAAGATCAAGAACTAGGACATCATCAGTATGGAACCATTTTATAATAATAAATATAATGCGTAATGTTCAATTGCAGGATAGAGCAGTATGCAAGCTGTGGGAAAACTTATGAACCTCATTCTAAAGGTGGTACGGGTAGCCTATTACGATATCTAGAAACTTGTCTTCCCAATCACCAAAATGCAAATGACCCAACACAAACCCAAATCAATATAGGTACTAGTAGCATGGAAAATTTTACATACAACCAACGCAAAATGAGTGATGGATTAGCAATGTATGTAGCTTCGGCTGAGTAACCAATTACTTATGAGGAAGATCCTAGACTTGAACGTTGGGTAAAAAATTGTCTTCAACCTGCTTATCAAAAAGTTAGTAGAGGTACATCTAGAAATGATACTTTAGAATTGTTTAATGATAGAAAATTAAAGTTAATTTCTAATTTTGCTAATCACGTTGGTGCAATATCTTTTTTACTTATGGTATGTGGACCGATATTAATAAATTAGGTTATCTTTGTCTTACTGCTCATTATATTGATCTTAGTTCTTGAACTCTAATTAAAAAAATTATTGCATTTCGAATACTAGAATATCCACATAGTAGTCAACAAATATATCAATGTATTTTAGGTATACTCAATGAATATAACATTGTATATCTAAGTGTTTTAGTATTAGTTTTGATAGCTACAGTGCTAATTTAAGTGCAATTGATTTATTTAAATGTAATTTTCCCCTTCTTATCAAGGACAATTATTTTACATTAGATGTTGTTGTCACATTATTAATTTAATTATACATGATGGAATAAAAGAAATTAATAATGAATCAACACTTAATTTTGTTGAAAAAATTAAAGATGCTATACTTTTTATTGTTTCTTTACCTGCTGGATTACAATCTTTCAAACAATCTCGTAAACTTAATGGTTTGAAAGGTAGAACATTTAAAACTGACATGCGCGCCTACACATTGGAACACAACCTATCTTATGTTAAAATCATGTGTAGGTTATGGAAATGTAATTGTAGATTTTAATAATCAACATGGCAATTCTATTTTAACTTATCAAGATTTTACTTTTGGTAATTTATTGATGTAATTTTTGGAAGTTTTTTACTTTTCTACGAATATTTTATCTGGTGTTTATTATCCTACTACTTGTATAGCACTTAACTATTTGCATAATATGCCTGAAGTTTTTTATAATTGTAGGACATATGCAATTTATGATTCAGTTTTAAACAAAATGGAAGATAAGTTTAGGAAATATTAGGAAGAAATCCCACCTATTTTTTGTCTAGCTTCATGTATGGACCCTAAGAAAAATTAAGTAGTACTATGTTACTAATTGATGGTATTAGTTCAATTTTATTTATTAATATTGAAGTTACAGAGGAAAGTATTTTAGAAATGTTAAATACTTGATATAATCATTATGAAGTAAATTATAATGTTTGTGTACAACAAACGACTGTGGTACAATCCCAACCCCAATTTCAAGATGCATCTGCTAGATTATTTGCTAAAAATAAAGGTAAACAAAAAGTAGGTGATAATTTAACTGAGCTTCACACATATTTGAATACTGAATTTTAAATAGATGATAACTATGATATTTTGACATAGTGGAAAATAACTGGAGCTAAGAATTATCCAGTACTTTTCATCATGGCATGTGATTTACTAACACCTCCAATGTCTACAGTAGCATCGGAGTCTGCTTTTAGTGCAGGTGGCAGGATATTGAAAGAGAGAAGGAGCAGATTAAAGGAAGATATTTTGGATGCTTTAATTTGCTTGAAATACTGGACGATTCTGATAACTGAACACAAGAAGTTGTAGATGAATTGGCTGAAGGTTTTGCTAATTTAGATGCAAATTAATTTAAATTATTCAAATAATAAGCATTGTAATTTATTTCTTTTAATTTATCATATATTGTAACTTTAGATTAAAGGTTTGAGTAATTCAAATGATTGATAGTTGAGTGGGTGCCAACCTAGTTGGGATGTACTTAAACTATAGTGATGCAATTCTCATATTTGTTTGACATATATCAAATAATGTACTCATTCAATTATTTTAATAAAAGTTGTTTAATTGTGAATTTCATATTTGATGTTATATTTTTCATAATGGAACTTGGCACGACACATGGCACTTGGCACATGGCGCGGCGCATGGCACTTGGCACATGGCGCGGCGCATGGCACGTTGCATGGCACATGGCATGGCATGGGCACAATTACGACACAACTAAATGGCACGGTGGCATGGTTGAGATTTGGGCGTTGTAGCACCCGCACTTTTGGTCAAACCACTTATGAGGTGCAAACTCTCTCTTGTTCTTTTTGACTGAGAGAGATACATTTTATATCTCTCTCTGAGAGTATTGATTTTGATTGATTTGGAGTCGCCACCTGATTTTTAGGGAATCAGGACCCTATAGTTAGAAAACTACAC
>MVGT01000506.1:259244-325315 GCA_002174775.1 Macleaya cordata | reverse complement strand
TTTGTTCCGTATTTTCATTATGTTTTCCTGTCTCATGACAGGAATGGGACTCTCATGATATAGGAAAACTATTGAAATCTAGGTTATTCTATTTCTCTTTTTGGAAAGCCTTGTTTGGATAGGTACGTGTATGATTCTAGAAATGGTGAGGTTACATGCTACCTAGATTATGCGAAGACTTAAGGAGCGTAACAACTCCTAGATTATTTTAATGATCATTAAAATGTCTGCAAGAGTCAAACAGCTGACCACCGCGACAACGGCAAATTATGGTCAAGGGTCCACCTGACCCCAAATCATGAGCCAGCATGCTTCTCACAAAAACCGATAAATCAGTCGCTCGGTCGAAAATCAGGAATTAACGATGGGGTTCCACATCGGTTAAGTTGGAACACGATTTTGCTCACCGACTAGGAGCTGAAACATCTAGTCATACCCTCTTCACTCTAAGATGATTACACTACGCAATATTATGATGTGAGATGTTGTTAGTTTATATTTACTTGTATGGGTAAGTGAATGGTTATCGGTTTATGTTGTAGAACAAGTACCAACTACTTTTACATTCCTGTATTATGATTTCTCGATTTTCTTTTAAAACCTGCATTGTCTTAAATTCATGTTAGTGACTATATGTTAGTATTATAAGTTTCTTACTGAGCTTTTTGCTCAGATCCAGGAGATATTACTGCAGAGGGAAACGATGATTTAGGAGAGGATTGGTCGGACTATATCTATACCTTTTGAGGAGATCGTTATAGAGAGTACGTCAACGATAGCCTTCTTACACTTGAGGTGTTGTATTTAGCCTTTTTGAGGTGCTTGTTATCTTACTTGTTTTGTATATATTTTCTTAAGATATGTATATAAGACAAACACACTTATGTATATTTTATCACTTAACTCAGGTTATCTATGTATATTATTATGCGAGGCATCATTTTAGAACTGTGGTTTGAATCCAGCCTAGTGGATGACTAGGTATTATTATTTCGCTGAAGTAAGGATGACTAGTCCTGATGAGATGATATGACTATCGTGGATGATTGGAATGATGTAGAAGTATTATTATGAGTAAATCATCTTTTCTACAGGTTTTTGATAGATTGAGAACCCTGAAATTACAGGGGAGACTCTGGCGAATTTTTCGTTCGCCCTAGTCATATTTTGAGGTGATTAATGATGTGGATAGCTGTATTAGTTTAACTCTGATTAGGTTTGTAAACCTTATTTAGGTTTGTTTAGTACTAAGTAGTCACCTTGTATAGTTAACCTAACGCCTCGAGATGCGACTCAATTTCTTAGAGATTGTGAGTTTCGAATTGGGGCGTTACAATAACTGCTTTCTTCCTCGTCATTTTTCTCCTTTCCACTTTTGTATTCTTCAGTCTCCGAGGATTCATCGTTAGGCATACTTAAAATATAAGTACTACTAATAAAGTAAACAAGATCTCCATATGCAAAGCATACCTACTAACTAGAAAGTCAAGTAGTTGTATGTAACATAAACCTCGGGGACTCGTCATACACTATAACCAGAGTATTTTGGGTATAGCAAAGTGGAGTCAGGGTTGATACAAATAAACTGCGATGATTATGAGTAATGTATACATAAATGGCAAAAAATAAAGAAAGAGAGATGTGATGTTTTGAAATAAACAAAAAGAGATGTGATGACAATCATAATCACATAGTAAAAAAAAGAAAGAAGAACACCACCATTATCATCTAATTACATGTAGCTTGTAGGAATATAAAAGCATTCTAAATCATTCATTTTAAGATAAAGCGAGTACTTATACTACTTAGGGGTGTCAACGGGATGGTTCTGGATCAAATCTTAAAGGTTCCAGATCCGGTCCCGTTAATATGAAGGTGGTTCCGAATCCTACCGGTTCCGGTTCTAGAACCTCAATTGGTGGTTCCAGATCCGGTACCGCTAGGATCCGCGGGTACCTGATACCCGTTTTTATTTTTTTTACCTCTTTTTTCATATAAAAAGTATTTATATTTTGTATTTTCGTAATCTATTCAATCATAAATTTAGGTTTATCACAAAATTTATTGTATAATAGTCATTGGTTTCTTTTATATTCTTTTTTAATTAAAAAAAGTTAAAAATTTGTTATATAATAGTAAATTAAACTAAAAAATTATAATATTTATACAGAACCAGGCACCCGCGGGTACCCGTTGGGCTTAGAGGCTTTCAAACACCTTTTCTACAAGGCTTAGGAGATTGAAAAATGATGCGAAGCTCCTCCGAATTCTAGCCTCAACACTCTTATTAAATTAGGAATGGTGTGGCATTTTTTCGGTGGGAGACTTCAAAGCTAATTTTCTTACAATCTATTCCATAAACCCAGTATACAAATCCTCTAACTTGGTTAAACTTCAAAATGATCTTATACATTTATATATTGTTCCAAAGTGAACATTCATCTTTATATCTATCTTATTTACATTTCTTGTAACTTACTTCGAAGCTATTTTTATTTTCTTTATTTACATTTCTTGTCATTTACTTCTAAGTTATTAATACTAACTTTATAACATTCATGCCATTTAAATTTAAAGCACTTATTTCACTTGTTTATAAATCTTGTTTATTTACAGTTATTTACTTACTAAATTGGTCGAGAAAATCTAAGATAGATTATGTTGGCATCCTTTCTTTGATGTAAAGGTTACGTTTTATATTATCTATAATAATGAATCATCTGGAATGTAAACTCAAATAAATCGCTAAAATGAAGCACATTGTCTGAAGTGAGATGTCATGGTTCAATCAACTTGCATTAGAATTCCCCTAAAATAGAAACCTTTCAAGGAGGAATATTTACAAGAGAAATATCTCCTAAAAGGAGACGCAACCCATACCACAAAGTACATAAGATCTGTACAATTTCCCTGGGATTATCAGAATGACAACATTATTGAGAAGTCCTAATCTTTCTTTTAAATAAGTAAAGATTATCGTCTAACATGTCTTCCAAGAAGACATCCAACGCCTAATAAACCTATACTTCAAAAGAAAGTATGTACTCTCTTTGCAATAAAACAAAAGCATGTACTTTCTTCACAATAAAGCCAAGTAACCCTGTTTCACCCTCTACAATTATTGTGGCCTACATTTATTCTCAAAGAGAGTATTTGTTCAAATACGAGTCTTGTCTCAATAAGAGATACACACAAACATACAATTTGCAATCAAGCACATTTTTTCTAATCAGTTCTTATAACAAATATCTCCAAATTACCCCATAATTACGAAGTAGAGATCGATCTTCGATCGGGCGGTTGTCGGGCAGTTGTCAGGTGCCTCACACCTTCTTGACCCGTAATAGAGTTTCCTTACTCAGAATCTCAATCGCAAACCAATCTAAGGAAGACTACCATTAGAAATTTCAAAGAAAAAGCTAAGCACAGTTTTCCAACCATAGGGTCCTGATTCCTTTAAAATTAGGTGATGACTCCAAATCAAATAAAAAGCCATAAGACTCTTAGAGAGATATGCAAAAGTCATCTCCCTCGGCCCAAAAAAGGCAAAAGAGAGTGATCTTTGTAGCGGGCAGACCAAAAGTGCGGGTAGTAAAGAGGTAAAGTTGTTATTTACCACTAGTGAGATGGAGGCCTCACCTATTCAGCTATATTTTATACGTGACTCATTTACTACTGAGTTAAATATTATAGCTGAGTCAAAACTGAGTAGAAAATTTAAAGATAAAAAACACAAATAATCTAAAATCTGACTCAACCTTATTTAGATGTGGAGTCAATCAAAAAACAAACACGATCTAGAATAAGTTCATTTTTTTGTTAGAATGATATACATATATGTAGAGGAGAAGATCCCCACCAAAAACATACATTTGGAANAAAAACAAACACGATCTAGAATAAGTTCATTTTTTTGTTAGAATGATATACATATATGTAGAGGAGAAGATCCCCACCAAAAACATACATTTGGATCATGTCCAGAAATCGGCTGGTGTTAGGCTTGGTGTACAAATAGACTCTGGATATAAAGGTTGACAAGGATTTTGATGTGACTGATCCACACGATGATTAGGTCATCTCTACCTTTGATATCCAAAAACTACTAATGTAATGGACGGATGAGATCATTTTACATCCTAAAGTTCTTTATAGGAAACGATGATAGTAATAAATATACGGTTCAGATTGTTTCAAAAATGGGCCCCAATATCATCTATGGAGACCTGTGCTGCGGCTTCATAAGATTTCCCACTGTGTGTTACTAGACCTGGCAACGGGTAACCCGGCCCGCCAACCCGTCCCTAACCCGACCCGCCTAACCCGACCCTAACTCGACCCGCCAATTAAACGGGTCGAGTTAGGGTTGGCATTTTTGGACCCGCGGGTCAGTAGGGTCAACCCGCCTAACCCGCGGATGACCCGCCAACCCGTAAATTATATTTTTTTAAAAAAATAAAACTTTAGTTTCAATTTTTTATGAGTAAATTTTAATTTTTAATTTTAATTTTTAAGTTTTAGTTAGTAATTTAATCTTTTAACTAATAAATTTGACAAATTTTAATTTATCTAATGAGTTTTAAGTTTAAAATAATAATTAATGAGTAATAAATAGTTTTTAAATTTTTAAAATTTTAGTTAGAGTTAACCCGCCAACCCGTTAGGGTCAACCCGCCTAGGGTTAGGGTTTGGAAAACTGACCCGTTTATTAAACGAGTCAGGGTTAGGGTTGAGCAATCTTGACCCGTTAACCCGCCAACCCGGCTAGGGTCGACCCTAACCCTAACCCGTTGCCAGGTGTATGTGTTACAACGCACATACAAGAAGAAGCCCATAGAATTTTCTCTCTCTAGACTCTGAAATCCTAATCCGACTCTGAAGTCTCTGCACTTTTACAACTTTCGTAAAAATAAAACCCTCGGAAGCATTTTTCCTCATTCTCTCTCTTCGCCGGGAAACCCTAGAAACAGAAACCCTAGAAACCCAGGGTTGGATGATTAAATACTGTCATTTGTTCTATAGTTCTTCAACTTTGCAATGGGAGCTAGTAGGAAACTTCAGGGTGAGATCGATCGGGTTTTGAAAAAAGTTCAGGAAGGTGTTGATGTCTTCGACAGCATATGGAACAAGGTCGTTTACACTCTCTGAAGATATTCGTTTTTCACGATTTTGAGTTTTTTGTTTCTGGATTTTGATTTCTGAATTGAATTTATTTTTCCGATTATGAAGAAATTGTTTTTGTAATTTCTGTTTTGTTTTTGTTTTTAGGTTTATGATACAGATAATGCGAACCAGAAAGAGAAGTTTGAAGCGGATTTGAAGAAGGAGATCAAGAAACTCCAGAGATACAGAGACCAGATCAAGACATGGATTCAGTCTAGTGAGATTAAGGATAAGAAGGTTAGTATCTGGACTTCCGAAATTTTTTGTTTGTTTAAAATAGTTCTACTGTGTCTTCTAAAATTGTTCAAATTTTTTATTTATTAAACCTTTCAATGCCTTAAAATTTATTTACCTTCTTAACCCTGAAAGTAAAAGAAGAATGACTGATAATTGGCATCTTGATTTTTCACCCTTCCCTCATGGTACTACTTTGCTATGGGTCCTCGAGGTTTTTTCAGTAAAGAGAAGTAAAGGGGGATCAAGTGGAGTTCTCTGGAATGTATCAATAAGGTTGTTGATAACCTCAGGTCAATCAACTGGATATTGATTACCATGTAATTGATTGAAAACAATTCTGCTGAGAAACGAAATATTCAATAGACGATTGTTAAAGAGAAGATCTTTATTATGATAGATTCAGCTTTTCTAAATGAAAAATCTTATCATTTAACTCTTCCAACACACCATGAAATATTCCATCTGCCTGTCATCTAACTCGTTTCATCAAATGGGTTTGTGATTCCCCCTCCCCAAGAATCACATTCCCGCCATCCATTTTTTTTGAATGGTCATGACCATATTGGACTATGACTTACAAGTTTCCTATTTTCTCCATTTTAGATTGTTAGTTTTTTTTTAAACACCTTGAAAGTTGAGAGTAATTGGTCTATCTCTTCCCATACATTAAGATTACGTACCCAGTTGGCCATATTTTGTCTTGTATGCTTATGTTGAAATTTTGTGAATAACCAAATTAGTTTTTGGTCCGAGCCAAATTGCTTAACAACCTAATGCGATTGTCAATGATGATTAATAGATTCAATCTCCTTTTACATGTTGTCGATAATGATTTATAGATTCAACCTCCTTTTACATGTAAGTGTGGTCTTCTTCCTTCGTCCTCTTGCTCAATTTGAAACTTCTAACTCTTCCATGCGTATTGTAAAAAAATCCAACTACATGAAATGCTACCTGAGAGTTAAATATGAAACAAATGGTGCAAATCACTTGTAATAGTTTTCTGATAGCGTTACAAGTTTTTTGTTTTTTTAATTAAAAGGATGATAGGGTTAAAAGTTTTCTACTTGGTTATCTTTCCTATGGATGATGCATGGGATGATGACATTATCCTCCCAAGAATGCGCTCTAAACTCATCTTCATGGGATCCAGTCATGCATGCATAGAACCTGTATTAGAAAACTGTTTAGAATATCCCCACCTTATAGTTATATTGTTTAAAATCTCATTTCAACAATATCTTTCTGCCAATTGAAAAACTGAGATATCTGCATACCTCTTCTACGCTGCTTTGTCTTGTTTTAGTCATCTCATCTTTGAGATGTCTTGGCCAGAATATGTTGAAACTTTGAACCATGTATTTATTGTCTTTTGCTCAGAAAATTCTTATTATCTTAATTTTAATCAGTTCAATAGTGCTTTTGTTTATTATAATCCATCTTTTGTTAGTGAGACTCATAGGTAAAAAACCAGGGATTTTTTTTTTTCATCTGTTGCTTCATAGGTTAACTGTTGTTTAGATAATCTTCTAACAATATGGAATTCATGAATCCGGAGTTGACATTTAATTTTTTGATATATGTTGACATAGGTTAGTGCCTCTTATGAGCAGGCTCTGTTGGATGCTCGCAAGCTTATTGAGCGTGAAATGGAAAGATTTAAGGTTTGCGAAAAGGAGACTAAGACAAAAGCCTTCTCCAAAGAAGGGTTGGGGCAACAACCCAAAACCGTAAGTGTTACTCTACGTTTTTCTGTCTTGGATTCAGCTAATATGTATTATCTTTTCAAACTTCTCAATATTAGGCACGTTGTAAGTAAATTGTTTATTTACATTGGTTAGTATGTAATTCAGAAAGCATGAATTAAGCTTTGGAGGGGGCATCTGCAATCTGGGTGGGTAGTTTCTTTTGCAGTAACTTGATTGTTTAGTGGTAGTCAAACCTGTAGTTCATTGTGGAGAGTGGTTTGAGCTTTTTTTTTTATTTTGAGTGGAGTGGTTTGAGCTTTAGTGTGTACTTGTTAATTGATACGTTCCGCTAAACATCATCTGTTGTCTTGTTTTTGAGTTAGCAATAGAAACTTAGTTTTCGTGGTTGAGAGGAGGGAAAATGATAGAATGGAAGCTTGGAATGCCTTGAATCTTGCACATCTTGAATTATTGATTGGAAAGCATGATGTTTGTTGATGGGCTGGTTGGAATTAGCAGAATGTGAGAGGCTGAGGTGATTGAAAGGGTAATGTGATGAGGCTTCAAGCCCTACACTGGTGTAATAAGCTAGGCTTTATATCAGTGGAGAATGTTTATGCCCATCAAGGATGCCTATATGAAAAGATTTAACTTATGTTATAGGCCCGAGAAAGGGGTTCAACATTATCTTGGGTTCTAACCTATGTAACAACGACATGCCAAAATTTTTTTTGCCGTGTCGACACTGGTACGCGTGTCAGACTCGTGCATACACGGGCATGGATACATGAGTCAAGTTTTTGTTGTTTGTGTTTTAAAAATCCATCAGCTACTGTCGAAACAAAGAAATAGAGTAAGAGAGTAGAGGAGGAGGAAGGAGGAAAGGAGGAGGAAGAAGAAGAAGAAGAAGAGCAGTGTATCTGCCTGTAAATCTCGATGGCAAATTCTGTCGCCGTCAGTCGCCATCACCCCTTCATCGTTTTTACTTCTAACTTCTATTCTTTGTTAAAAACTACAAAGTAAAAACCTATGTTGTCACCGAAGGAAGGCAGGGGAGGGGTGGAGAAGTCTGAAATTAATAGGGCGGAGCGGGGAGGGGCGGGCCGAGGCGCCCTGATAACACAGACACACACCCTCCCTTTTTATTTTACATTATATAAATTCTATCTCCCTTATCAAAATAATTATGAAATACTAAATGCTAGTAATTCATTGTCTTAAAATGAATAATTCATGGTCTCAAAATTCAAATAAGTTACTAAACATAAAAAATAAAGATAAAGTAATAAGACAAAATAAGGCCACGCTTTGGGGAGGTAAAATAGAGAGGCGGGGTGGGCATTTTAGAAATTGGAGCCTTTTGGTGTCGTGGCGGAGTCTTTGACAACATAGGTAAAAACCTTAACCTAGCTTTATTAAAAAAAACCCTAACTCAACCTTAGACCTTTAACCCGACCAAAATAACTACACCTAAATCTCTTAACCCAACACAGGTAAAGTTGGTGATTATTGTTACTATAAAATTGGTTAGGAAATCTTTTTCACCCAATAACAACTAAACATTAATCCTACCTGAATAGTTGCATGTGAAAATAATTTTCTGATTCCATCTTGGTCATGTTCTTTGGTGAGAACCAAAACATCATAGATTTGACTTGGTGGTTTTATTACAAAGATTAGAGATGTTTAAGTAGTGTGCATAGGTCGTCTCTCTCTTCACATAAGTGTGGTTTAAGGCAGGTGGTTAGTGATTTCTTGTGCTTCTCGGAAGAGGGAATTAGAAAGTTTCGTTGTGGGGTCAAAAATATTTGTTATTGAAATACTGCATGGGATCTTGGAATAACGAATTCTAAAAAGATGATAATGCTTTAACAAGTGGTTATGGCATTTTTTAGCTCAAAAAGATAGTCTATGTAGGAAGATTGTTGTTGAGGAACTCAATGAGAGGAATTTTAAATGCGATTCTGGTAAGTTATTAGTTTCTTATGTTGTTGGTGTTTGGAGGGAATCACAAGGACAAATTCCTCCCTCCAGAGCGTTCGTTTTGAGGTTGATTTGAGTAGTTACTAGTTATATTATATTCTTTGTCTGAGCGGCAAACTCATTCTGTTGGTTTTCCCATGTAGTAAGGAGAGGTAGTCGTTGATGATTGCTTAGCAGCAGATGCCAATGAATGAAATGGAACTTGGAACTGCAATTTATTGACGATAATGGAGCTGTAGCTGACAACTTCACTTGTTGCGAGACTGGGGAAGAAAAGGTGGAGGAAAGGGGAAAGATTTTAGAGTAGGATGCATTCTAGAGGTATTACCATCAGGCATCAATAGTACTTTTATAATTCCCTGGACCATTATGAGGAGTCGTTCATTTGGGTGAAAAGAGTTTGGGGCTTTTGCATTCTCCCAAATGTTGTTTTGCTTATGTGGGCTGCAACGATTGACAAAATCCTAGAAGATCATTTGAAAGTGAGAGGTTGTGCTTGGGCGACCATGTATTAAGTTAGATATGGTTAAGTTAGACCATGCCTATATCTTAAGCCTTTATGGTCAAGGGGTATATGCGTCTGGTTTTTCCACCAAGGTTAACCTTCTATGTCTTTCTTGCTTCATTTGCTAAAAGCAAAAAAAAAAAAGGAAGGAAAGGGGAAGGGAAATTGGTGGTGAGAAGGTGGAGATTGGAGTGACTTTCTATTGATTTTCTGTTTTTGAGGTTTGTAAAGAGCTAGGACTTGAAACCTTGTGTTCAATTGGGAAACCATTGAAAGGTGGGATTGCCTCTCTCTCTCTCTCTCTCTCTCTCTCTCTCTCTCTCTCTCTCTCTCTCTCTTGTTGTGGTTCTTGTTGAATGTGGGATTTGTCCTTATTTTAGATATACTATATAAAGATAGGTCACTGAAACCTAATTGCTATTGTATATCCAACTTTTAGATCTTTTGATTTCTTGTTATATTTGTAACTATGGTATTTGTCTTTTTTTTTACAGGATCCGAAAGAGAAGGCTAAATCGGAGACAAGGGATTGGTTGAACAACGTGGTATGTAGCACTTTGTTTTGTTATCTTGTGTTCACCTTCTTGGCTTGAAGAACTATTTGGTTTTCGTTTGATGTTGAAGTATTAAGGTTTTCATGGCTATGTTCACAGTTGACGGCACCACAAAACAATCCCATTTTACTTATTTGTGTTTTGATTGTGGGATTTCGTCCTTTAGAAACTCTATCTTTTTTTCTAATGTTCTTGATCTTTTTTCTAATGTTAAATCTTTCAATCTTGAGTTATATGGTATTTTTTTATAAGTGATAATAGTTTAAACTTTTAAGCGGAAGCGATAATAAATTCTTTATTCAATCTAAATCATCCCAACTATTGAGAAAACAACTCTCCATAAGAAAACTAAGTCTGAAAATTAACAACTATGAAGAAATATGGGACACTGCCCTTATTTGTACGACCAAATAAAAAAACAAGTTAATAACATAAATAAAAGAAAAGAGACATGTGTGGATGCGCCTGCATCAGATTATGTGGTATTTTCACGTTTCATTCGAAGCTTATGGTGTGATTCTTGTATTTGTTGTTTATCTTACCATGATAGGTAGGGGAGCTAGAGTCCCAGATCGATTATTTTGAAGCAGATATTGAGGGTCTTTCCGTAAAAAAAGGAAAGACAAGGCCTCCAAGACTCGTAAGTGGGAGAGGCAATGCCGTTTCACCTCATTAATCTTGTATCCATACCTTTTTAATACTGCGTTTTGTTTAAAATTTTATACACTGATGAATAGGTATTGTTTTGCAGACACATTTAGAGACATCTATTGCTCGGCATAAAGCTCATATAATGAAGTTAGAGTTGATTTTGAGATTGCTGGATAATGATGAATTGAGTCCTGAGCAGGTTAATGACGTGAGAGATTTCTTAGAAGACTATGTGGAACGCAATCAGGTATTGAATACCAAACATATTTACTTTCTTTCTTTTCTAATCCTTGTGCAGATCTCTACGCAAATTCAGTTTATGGAATAAGTAGTAATATTCTTTCCTTTTCCATTGTTTTTGCAGGATGATTTTGAAGAATTCAGCGATGTTGATGAGCTTTACAACTCTTTACCATTAGATAAGGTGGAATCGCTTGAAGATCTGGTTGCAATCGTCCCTCCTGGTCTTGTTAAGGTGGACTCTCATTTATAAATAGTTGATTGTTTTATAGGCAGCTCTTGGTTTCTGAAAGGTTCTAATGATAGGAAAGTTGTTCTCTGGGTTTTGATATATATGCTATTGTGTTCTTTACTTAACGTTTGTTGAATTTTTCCACTTAATATTTGTTTATTCCAGATAATTTGGCAGTTATGGTCGAGAAGGTTTGTTGATTTTATGTTACTGGCCTAAGTTTTGGGACCTTAGGATGTCCTTCTGTACATTGATTGCTCTTACATTTTACATTTTTTCCCTCTTTGATTGGTAATACTGGTTATATTATAACATATGTTTGTCGTTTGTATTTCATTAAAGTTCCATTTTGTTTTGGATTGTGTGTTTGAGCACTTCAACTTTTTTTGGTGTGTATCCTTGGATAAGACCATATAGATAAACTTCTGTACAAAGTGCTTTGACAGTTTCATCCAGATACACTTTTCTTCTGTCTATTTGTCTGTACCTATGCTTTTAATGTTTGTTGTGTGATTCCTTATAAAGGAAGGAATCACACATCAAATGCTTTGACAACTTCATAAAGTTTCGTTGCGTTTTGGCGAGATGCGTGTTTGTTTTTCATCGTGTTACATTTTATTTTAACTAGTACTTGGATAAGACCTTAGAGATCTCCTTTGTACATGAAGTGCTTTGACAATTACATAAAGTTACATTTTATTTTTGTTAGGGTGTCGGTGCCGCAAGTGCAGTTTTAAGTTTGAAGACTTCTGTAACTGCTTCACCAACTCAAGTATCGGTATGTCTTCTTTCCTATGTAACATGGACATAGACACATTTGTCGGTGTCCAACACAGGTTCGAGGTGTCAGACAAACTGAACCCAGCAAACATTACGTCTCCACGTCTGTTCACTTTATTCCATTTGTCGGAAGTTTCATTTTTTAAAGTACCTTAGTTCACATCACATACACAATATAGAAATAATATGTTCCTATAAAATAATATGCTGTACAAGTATATACACCATTTGTAAGTAATAGTTCAAAGAAAAAGTATTTAATAACAAGATATGTTTGACAAGTGTGCAGATATGTGAGATACATGATTATAACACTTCGTCTGAGACCACCAATTTTCAGAAAATTGATTGTACTTGTTGCATAGCCTCTTCGAGTGTTTGTAAACTTAGCAGGCAAGTTGCATGAATGAAATGACAATGCAGTACTACCCAAATCTTGTTTTGGTTCAACATCTTTTTAGCTAAATTTAGTAATCTTTGGTGGAAAAAGAAACGTACACTGATTCCTTTCTCTCAGCAGTTGTCGGATGGGCTAGAATCATAAATAATGGCAGATACACATCTTTGATTGATTCGATTACTTGATATGATTATATGAATGGTGGGGTTACGGGTTGTTTGATCCATATTAGCAAATAATGCTCTATACAGAAATTTGCTTAGAAAAGTATGAAGAACTTCTTAATTTGTTTTGATGTACATTTCCTTTTTCTTTTTTCCTAGTAATTCCTTTTCTGTTTTGATTTGGTATGCACTTCCATGTAGTATCCTCTTTTACTGTGGATTCAGACCATTTAAAACCTACATAACATATACGTGGACAATTGGACATATTTGTCAACAATAGCCACTGACTCAATGTGTTAAAACACATTGATCCCTAAAAAACCTACCAATAAAAAGACAAAGAAAGAAAACCCAGCAAACTCTATACACCAACACAGCCATATTGGACATATTTGCCAACAATAGCCACCGAGGAAGGATACTCATACATTGCTTTCGTACAGTGGTCTATGGGGCCACATGGGGATTATTCAAGGGCTGATTTTGGGTGAGGATTTTCTCACTGGGTAAATCATCCTCGCCTAAATTCAGCCCATTGTAAGGCTTCTAACCCCATCATCCATTGATTGCAAATCAACGGGATGGGTTACTGTTGATTTCCAATCACGGGATATGAGTTTACAAGTTTTAGAATGGGCTGATTTTCAGTGAGATTGATTTACATGGTGAGGGGTGAGGATGAGGAATGAGGATGTTATCCTCACCCAAAATCAGCGCTTGGATTATCTCCATGTTTGATCTGTTGACTCATAAAGTTTGACGTCTAAATAAAACATGGTCATTGGGTCCACATGGAGATGAGTTGAGTTCTGCACTGATTTCGTGAGGATGATAATTCTCAGTATGGAGATCATCATAAAAATTAGGTCATTCTGAAACGATCATTGTAAAAATTAGGTCATTCTGAAACTTCCAATCCTATCATATGTTTGAGTGTAGAATGGATGACCAGAAATGCTCTAAATTGCATCTGAATTTTGCTCGGGTTAGAGGTATCGGAATTGGATGGTTTTTACTCATTTGCTGTGGATGATTTCCATGATAAGAAGATCATATTCACCAAAAGGCGGCTTTTTGATTCAGTTCCATGCGGGCCTAATAATAGTGTATAATTTAGACCTCATCATTCCATGCATCAATGGAGATATATATTGATACATTGACATAGGTATATTATTCCAGAACTTCTAACCATTAAAATGTAGGCTTTTATGTTGGAAATTGGACCATTTATTTCATTGTTATCTTTGAGTCAATTTTTCATAGGTTAGAAGATTTAATGTGGGTTGTTTTTGTAATATGATATTCATGGAGGCAACTTTACCGATAATTCTCATCATGTAGTCCTTCGAGTGGGTGGGTGGGTGTCGTTTTATGTCAAAGAAAAATGTCTCAATAGATACTAAACCTTTATATATATTAGGTCATGTTTAGTGAAAGAGATAATGTATTTAGAATAGCTGATATACTCTAAAATCATATGAACACTATTTAAATAATTCTCCAAGATGTAGTATATCTGTTTCTGTCAAAAAGTTCAAAACCATATTGGTCCTTCACTTGGTTTACTGTTAATCTTATAACTTAATTGCTGCAATAGTATCTGTAGTAAATCTTTGTTCGCTCTCCAGGCAGCATTACCATCTGCTGTTCAACAGGGTAATTCGGCTCAGGACCTAGTTGAAGAAACAGCTTCCCAGGACAGTAATTCGGATATTACTCCAAGAACCCCGCCTTCCAAAAATGGTGCATTGAGTCAATCGGCTTCATCCACACCAGCAGGAACTCATGCAGCTGCTGCTGCTAGCAATACCCCAGCACGTCCCTTGGTTGGTGGATCAACGGCTTCACCAATTCTTTCTGCTCCAGTATCTGTACGAGCTGTTGTGGATAACTCTGCTGCTGTTGGCTCGTCATCCCCTATAAATATTTCTAGTTCAGCAAAGGAGGAAGAGAACACAAACTTCCCCAGCCGTCGGTCTTCTCCAGCTCTTGCTGATATTGGGCTCGGAAAGGGTATTGGTAGAGGGTCTGTAGTTGGAGGTGCAGCTAGTCAATCTTCAAACGGTGGTCCTCTAAGTTCCAGCAGTCCGATCCCTAGCCCTGGAGCCCTTGGCACAATTCCTGCACCCTCTGATATCGCAAAGAGAAACATTTCAGGAGCTGATGAAAGAACTGGAAGTGGTGGTATTGTGCAACCTCTGGTTTCACCTTTAAGTAACAGAATGCTCTTGCCACAGGTTTCCAAGTCTAGTGATGGAACTGGTTCAGCTGATTCTAGTAATGTTGGGGAGGCAGCAGTTATTGGCGGAAGAGTTTTCTCCCCTTCTGTAGTTCCTGGTGTACAATGGAGACCTCACAGTGCAAGTTCTTTTCCAAATCAAAGTGAAGCGGTATGCTAATTCATCATATCATTTTCTTTTCACGATTCATTTATTTCACAAGCCATGGGTCTTTTCAATGTTTTAAAACTTGAGGCATGGGCAAGATCCTTTAATTTTGCTTTGTTGCTAGTATCCTAGTTTAAAATACTGTTAGAATAAGCTTCAATAATTGAGATATATTTAGTGCAAATGTTAAATTTAGGAAACGTAAAGGAGGGAAATTAATTGAACCATCTCTTATGGAAATAGGTGTTTTATTTTTTCTTAATGTTATTTTACCTAGAACAGCCTTTACTATTTAATAAAGCTTTACGAGGAAAATAGTAGATAATAAAAGTGAACTTTCTAATCCGCGATAACTTGCCACCGCCAACATATGCATCTAAGGTTTATACTTATTTGACATGGCGTTAACTTGGTACTATTGCATCATGAAACTACGTAAAATCTAGATAATCTTGTTCTTTTAGATTGTGACAATACTTGTTTTTAGATCATCGTATTCTGTCATTTGAAGTTGTATCTATTACATTTTCTTAATGTTATTTAACCTAGAACAGAGTTTACTATTTAATAATGGTCTATGAGGAAAATAGGAGATAATAAATGTGAACTTTCTAATCCACGATAACTTGCCACCATCAACATATGCATCTAAGGTTTTTACTTATTTGACATGGCATTAACTTTCTATGATTGCATCATGTCTCTATTTGTCATTGGACTAGTTCTCCATCTGATCATGAAACTACGTAAAATCTGGATAATCTTGGATTTTTAAATTGTGAAGTTACTTGTTTTTAGATCATTGTGTTCTATCATTTGAAGTTGTATCTATTACATTTTCAGGGGCAGTTTCGTGGAAGAACTGAGTTTGCACCTGATCAAAAAGAGAAATATTTGCAGCGGTTCCAACAGGTACAGCAACAAGGAAATAGTAACCTCCTTGGTGTGCCTCATCTAAGTGGAGGAAAGCAGTTCTCGACACAACAACAAAACTCTCTGTTACAGCAGGTCCTTTTTCTTACTCTCCAGTGCATAGTTTTCTGTTATATTATGCATTAATATAATTTATACTTGCTCCTCCTGAATCAGTAGCTTCTACACAGTACACAGAGGTTTAATAGTAGTGCTCAGGGGTAGAGCCAAGTTTCTTCTGGGTGAGGCACTCAAGTTTATGTATGTATATTAAGGAAAAAAATTAAAATTGACTTGAGAAACGCACAAAAGCAATAAATTTTTTATAATGGGTGGGGCACTTAAAAGACTTTAATAGTAATTTATTTATTAAAATAATAATAAATGATTTATACGTTACATAATTTGGGGTGGGGCACTTGCTTTCGCCTTTTTCCTTGGCTTTCTATTCTAAATGGTCATATATTTCCATCCTTGAATAATGGGTCTACACTGTAGTTTGATGAAAAACATTCATATATTGGCACCATGAGGAGAAATTTCTGTAACAATGAGTTTGATTATCTAGTTAACGATTGTTCTCATAGCTACTGCAGTCTGAGGCTCATTCCTAATGTTGGCGATTAGGGCATGTTCATCCTCCCTTTGTTTGGAAATTTAGGGTTATTAAATTTTGAATTTTGTAGTTTATGCATCTTTCTTTAATATTTTGAAGGGTGCAAATTTATTCAATTTTCATAAAAAAATCATTTATTCAACTTGTTGTCTTTTTTCTTCTCTATTTATGTTTATGATAGAAGCAGTGCATAAGGAATATTGTCATGTTCCTTTGTTTCTTTTTCTTTTTTTTTCAATTCCCCTTCTTATAACTTGTAACGTGTTCTACTTCTTTTAGAAACTGTTTCCTTTTTAAAGTGTCCCCTACGTCTAATTTGTTTTTCTTATTTTCCTGACCTTGCATTTGATTGCCCGTGCAGTTCAATTCTCAAAGCACATCGTTGTCACCTCAAGTTGGATTGGGACTTGGAGTTCAGGCATCAGGTCTGAACAGTGTCACATCTGCCTCTCTACAGCAGCAGAACTCTCTCCATCAACAACAGTCTAGTCAGCATACTTCGATGTCAACTGGATCAAAAGATTCAGGTATCTTATGCATGGTTTCACTAACTATTACCAATTTTAGAGTTGGTTTCATCCGAATTTTCTTATTGTATGTGATGCAGATGTTAGCCATGTCAAAGTGGAGGACCAGCCACAACAGCAGAATCCTTCTGATGACTCAAGCATGGAACCTCCCATGAGTTCTGGGCTCAACAAGAGTCTCATGAATGAAGATGATCTGAAGGCACCATATGCGGTAGATGCACCTGTATGTTGGACAGCTTGTTTTGCTTTCTAATTTAAATTCTTACGTGCATACTTGAATTTTGAAATCTCCGTCTTCGTGATTCTTGTGTCTTCACAGGCATTCCAATTTATTGTACTGTAGTTCGAACTTCGAACAGAAATTTCGCACACATATCATTTACCAGAAATTAGTATTATCTTCCTATGAACTGAGTCACTATTAAGAATTCAAATGGCTGACATAGCCGTTTACACATTGACATCTTATTTAGCTTCAAAATTGTGGTTGCCCCTTTACTGTTTGTGATGCAATGCTAGCATCCAAAGTACAATTTTGAAGCTGAAAGACGCCATTTTGTACCTTATTTACCTTGATAGTCTGAATTGTTGCGAGAGGTGATAAATTGTCTTCCTATAAGGGTTTCTGTTTGGTCTATGAATCTTCTCCAATGGCCAATGAAGTTGACAAACCTGCATAACAGACAGGCAGATGCTCCTAGTTGATCTTGAGACTTCTCAATAGCCTGTTTACTTCTAACTGCTGCTCTGGTTTAGAATTTAAAATTGTTTAATACTCCCCAGACACTTTAAAATTGGTGCCAAACTTGTTTACAGTTGACATAAGCGGGGTGCTCTTAGGCCTCTTTATCTCATAACATGGCTTAATACAATTAACTTGTATATAGAATTTACAGCAACTCAGACAAGTTCGGACAATCTGAATTGGTATTAGTGCCGATGAGGTGAATGGGTGTAAGATTATTTTTTTTACTATTGTGTTGTTTTTTCCAACTTAAAAGTATATTGAATATGTGCTGCCATTTTTGCTACTTGTGTACCATTCTTTTCCTGTCCCATATTTGACTACCGTATTGTAATAAGCTTAGTGAGGTCCTTTTAATTCCATATTATGATACATACTATTTAATGCATTCTTATTCATGATCTCAACTCTCTGACTTTCCCCAGCAATAACTACTATTCATCCTAACATTTCGAAGTATATCTAGTGAAACTTCTTTTCAGCTCTCTGCTTTACAATTTGAACTTAGTGCTGTTGAAGCCTATCATAAGTCTATCCTTAAACTCATAATTGAAGTTACTTGATTTATGCATTTATATTTTTTGCAAGCAATCTTTGTAAAGAAAAATAACTTTTTAGGCATAATTTTATCAATCAGTAAGTACTTATACTGGTCATCACAGGCTGGAGGACCTGGCTCTTTGCCAGAAGTTTCTCAAATGCCAAGGGACACTGATCTCTCTCCTGGACAACCTTTACAATCTAATCAACCTTCAGTCAGCCTGGGTGTCATTGGTCGAAGAAGTGTTTCTGACCTTGGTGCCATTGGTGATAACCTCAGTGCCTCAACTGCAAATTCCGGGGGAATGCATGATCAGTTGTTCAATTTGCAGATGCTTGAAGCTGCTTATTACAAGCTTCCTCAACCCAAAGACTCGGAACGTGCAAAGACCTACATTCCAGTATGAGTTTCTTCTGGTTTCATTCTTTCACCTTAACATTAATTATTTTGTTAATGGATCAATCATGTTGATATAGCAATGTTCTTTTTCCCAATTTACAGAGACATCCAGTAGTGACCCCATCGAGTTATCCTCAGGTGCAATCACCCATTGTCGACAATCCAGCCTTTTGGGAAAGGTTGGGTGTTGAGACTTTGGGTACCGATACCCTGTTCTTTGCATTTTACTATCAGCAGGTACCTACCATACCTACTTTTTCTGCTGTATTTTTCTTTTGTCTGTGATTTGATTACTCGGCTCCGGTGCTCATATTAAATACACCATGCAGAATACGTATCAGCAATACTTGGCTGCTAGAGAATTGAAAAAGCAGTCATGGAGATACCATAGGAAATATAACACATGGTTTCAACGGCACGAGGAGCCAAAAGTTGCTAATGATGAATATGAACAGGGGACATATGTTTACTTTGATTTCCATATCGCCAACGATGACTTACAGCATGGATGGTATGTTAACTTCAGTTATATGTTTCAAACTATGTCTGTAATAATGATACAGATGTGTGTGGCGGTTGACACAGCGATGTGTCCAACATGGCCACTTCAATAGAAAACCTAAGACACTGACAAACCTTACGTTGTTACGTAAAATATTTTTTTAAAAAATAATTTTAAATGAAATAACAAGGAATGAAAAATAAATAAATGAAATTCTCGAAGGAAAAAAAACAAAGAGATGACTAACACTAATCCTTGTGCTAGTTATGTGGAGATACAAATTAGAACTGACAACATATTGAACATAGTGTATGGAGAATAAATTGCAAGGTTCCTCAACTCCCTCTTAGGATAGTCAATTTTGTAGACAATCATGTAGGTCATGAGTGTGTTGAGGTGTGTCCGACTGTCGGGGTGTGTCCAAGTGTCTTTGTGTCCTCTCAGGTACCTGAAAAATGGAGTTTCCTTGTTTCATTGGTTTCAGAAGTGAGTTTATATTTGTAGTGATATATCCAATTAAAACATCTGTACATTATCCCCTGTTTCAATTGTTTATGAGATGATAAAACCATCTTAGAAGGCAGTACAGTATCCTGTTCCAAGCCTCATTTTCAATATAACAAGATATAAGATTTCTGCATGTATCCGATTCCTGGTTTTTAACCACAGGTGCAGGTTTTTGGACTGGCTAGTTCTTAGACTGATCTAAACTGGCATTTGGTGGTTGAGATCGGTCCCAATATTTGTTTTCCGTATTTTATGGTACTGCAGTGAAGTGCAGACTCTGATTAACATCTTAAGTTCTTAGTTCTTAACTTCTTATTAATTATTAGTCCTAATGCTAAATTATATTTTTTAGAAATAAAAACTGATTTCGGTTTTATGGTGTCTTGGGGTTGTTAACAGTGTATCCCTGTCCCATGTTATTAGAACATATTATATCTATGTATGTGATAGTACCTCAATACTCCTCAAGATAATATAACTTTCTAGTTAGCAATCAGTGGACTTTTGCAATGCAAACCTTCGTGTTCCGGAAATTATTTGTTGGATGTTTTACCCCGCCCATCCCTGTGGGGTGCTTGGAATTCACAGAACTTAACCTCAGTGAAGCCGATGTTCATTATTAAGGAAATGTTTCTTTTACTGTGTCATTATATTCATTTATTAAAATAAGGACAGAAAATGGATTTCCAATGTATTAGTTGTTTTGACTAATTTGCGTACCACTGATACACAGGTGCCAGAGAATCAAGACCGAGTTCACTTTTGAGTACAGTTATCTTGAAGATGAACTGGTTGTATAGAATATGTGCAGTAATTTCCAGAACCTCGGCGTAGGACAGCCAACCTCTTGGTAAGTAAGAGCACAGAGGATCTAATACCCATTCTTCTTTTACTTTATTCTAGTTTGAAACACTACTGACACCCCAGATATCTGCTGCCCTGAAATTATGTAGAAAAGCAAAAGAAAACTTCACACGGATATTCGATTTATTTTATAATTCCATAATGTTATTATTGGTAAATAGGAATATTACCCCACTCGGTTTTATCATCTTATTATCTTTTCCACTGTCTCAATGATTTTGGCTTTGCGCTTTCAATTTATAATCATCATCTATGGATTTCTGACAGGCTAATTGCTGAAATTTGAGTTAGTAGCTGCTTACACAGGTTCATTAGCCAAGCGACTTGGGAAGAGCAACCTAAACATGCTGTACTTCTAGATGGATTTTGGTGGACTTCTTCCCATTTACTGTTAGTGTTATTAACATCATAATACTGAACAATCTGTAAGTTTCATTAATAAAGCGGATCAAATGCCAGTTCTTTCTTCACTGCCTCGAG
The DNA here is from genome assembly GCA_002174775.1 of Macleaya cordata. Taxonomy (NCBI): domain Eukaryota; kingdom Viridiplantae; phylum Streptophyta; class Magnoliopsida; order Ranunculales; family Papaveraceae; genus Macleaya; species Macleaya cordata. Next base: position 304,229 of record MVGT01000506.1, on the reverse strand, counting down.
TTGAAATTTTTAATCTAGTTTTCTTATCAAGAATGAGTAATGCTAAGACAGACGGCTTCTGCTGACCAGAAGTAGCTACCACGTGATCTGGAAGCTGATGTGGGGGTGGAATGAAATGGTCGACCACAACATCTGACATTATCTGGCTTACATTAGCTGTCAGTAGCTGATTGTGGTCAGCAAATGTGGTTTCTCTAGCATTAGCTTAAAAGACATTTTTAGGTTTTGAAATATCTTAATTTCCAGTGCACAAAGGAGTTTGGTGCGGGGATGGCATCCTTGAGAAAAGCTCAGTTTGAAATGGCTACAAATCAGTCATTAAATCTTTATTTGTTTGAAATAATTTGGTGAAGTCTGAATATGGAATTCTTTTGCTTCTTTATTTTCATTTACTTTGAATGCTACACCCACCCAATTTTGGTACCTGATTTATGTGTCCTCTTTGAGGTTATTTCGTGGGTCTTGAAAAAAATAGGCATAGTTGGTGGTGCACTAATTCAACGACTGACGCATCAGCAGGTACCTAAAATCATAGAAGATACAATTCGGGTAGGTTTAGCGCAAGCCCAAATTCTATAGAGCCTTAGAACTGCTGGAGCGGTCACCTCATTGGAATGATTCTGGTTACTAAAGAAAGAACCACATGAAAAACGGTCTTGTCTAACAAAATTAGTTTTAACCTAGATCAACCATATCCACAACAGTTTTAGAAAAAGAGGTATACCCTAAACTCTAATGATTAACTTTTAAATCAGGGCGATCCTGTTTTTCTGCCGCTTTTTAATCCGATGAGAACGTCTTTTAATGGATTTTGAAGTTTCAAAACTGTAACCAGAGCGCGGGTCGAAGCGGGAACAAAAGTGGGAGCGGGAGTGTCGAGCCGATTAAAAAATGTTCTTAGTTCAAAAATACCTTTGGAGCGGGAGCGTCGAAGCGTAGTTTGGAGCGGGGGCGCGATGTTCCGGAGCAGGAGCGTCACTCCTATACTAAGGTTTCGGTTACTAAGGTTTCAAACCCTTCAATCAAAAACAACAAAATACAAGAGAAGGATCTCAATAGAACACCACTTTTTTGTAAGCATCAAATAGATTTATATATAGCTGTGGGGTTTTTATTGAGATGATTTAAGGGTTGATTTTTGGCGCCGATATTTTTCTCAATGTAAGATATCTTCGTCCAAAATCATTTCATCCTAAAACTTCAATAGACGACCTACTATTCCCCAAAAAGGCCGAGTCTACATGGTGTCTACTCTATTGACATTATCTATTATAAGAATTGAATTTTTAACACTTTTCATTTCTTAAATCTGATGATAAAAAAAGTTTGAAAAGTTACTTTAAAGGTAATTAGTACGGTTTTGCACTAACATAGAGATCAGCTTGCATTCTTAATTAAAATTAAACTTTTGTCATAAAAAGACATCCTTTGAGTTCAAGATATCTTCTTTAATGACTTCTCACTTTGAATTAAAACTTTACATATAACATTGATGGGCAACACTTGAGGAATGACCACCTACACCAATGTTGTTTGGGTCCCACTTGGTAAGTTCTTGAATTGTGGGCCTTAGTAGCTTGAGTGTATGCCACATGTCTTGAATCCTGTTGTGGTGGATGTATTGGATCATTGCTCATGTATAAGTATAGATTGGTAGACAAGAATTGAGAATTCCAAGATTTATTGGATAAGCTGGATTGAAACAGGCCAAAGCCCAATCTCATGTGACTGTTGTTTTTATGTGAAGTATCAACCAATCCAACCTCTACAATTGTGCCCATGTGAATTTGCTGTAACTTCAACATCTTGGGTACCTTCATTTGTAAAAAGTGAGCATTATTATTATTATTTTTTTGTTAAAGATTACTTGCTTTACCATCTTACCTCCACTTGGCAAACACCCATACCTTGGATCCTCAATTTTGAGGCTTCTAAAAAAGGTAATCTTCTTTTTCTTTAATCAATTTTAAAGGATCCTCTATATTTACAACTTTTTTTTACTTTAATAACTTTCTTGCATGAATAAGTTGAAAAAAATTACGACAAATTTCACAAAATTTAATTCCATCATTAATTTCTGGTGGATCCTAAAATTTAAGATAGATGTCACCTACCATAATTTATGGTGGAGATGAACTCTGTGAAATTTCACATAAATATTTTTCGCCAAAAAAGTATATTTCTTCTTTTATTGTCTAGCGCCGAATCTGTACACGTCTGTTGCACTTCTTCCTTACATTAGAATTTAAGAAAGTTATGCTTTTGTATTGTACGATTATTGTATAAAGAGTAGAACAATTTTTCGAAGGTTGTTACAACATTTTTACCTCCATGTGTGGTGAGTGAGCAAGACCCAAATCGTATAGCTCTTACCATACAATTTTTATCCCAAAACTGCAATATAAGATAGCACAGCTTGTAGTTTAATAAAAAAGACCTCTACATCAAATCAAAGAAAAATGTAGTTAGGCGCGCCACCCTTTTGGAGGGAGGCCAGCATTGGATTTGGGCCATCCTCCGCGTGTTTATTTTGGGCCATCCTATGTTTACTTAGGCACCCCACCAAGTATATTTTTCTTCTCTTTTTTCTACATTCTTTTGATGGTGTCAAAATAGAGTTCCCTAAAAAAGTAATTTAAAATTATTTTTTAGATAAAAATAGATTAGAATTACCCATGATGGTGGCTCCAATCTATATCGATGGTGTTAATAGAAAACCTCATCAAAAGAAATTTCATCGGTTCGGTCCACCACCATGAACTGGAAGACAAAATATATACTTGTCTTATTCGGATGTCTTGTAAAATATTCTCAAATTTGAATTTCAAATTCTGGCTATAAAACTAATACATCAAACTATTTTATGAGATGATCCTAGCCATCCAATTACTTGAATCTTTTCTTGACTTACTTATCATCTCCTTTTTGCCACCCTAATGTTAGATCTGACGGCTAAAATTGACTCACTAGCCACTCCAATGGGGTGGCTTCCCAACAATTTGAGATGTTTAAACGATGATCACATGTGTGTGTTTTTTTTTTATGACGTGACTATTGCTCAATTATAAGTACATGCAAGGGCATAAGAAAGAGAGAATATGCCGCCAATTCATGTAAAAAAAGAAGAACATGGTCACCGGTCGGGGCAGAAAATGTCACTATACAGAAAACTCGCTACAACAAATGGAGAGAATGTGCCATTAGCGACATAGATAATTCACTTTCAGGAACAAATAGAAACTATCAATTGCAAGCTTTAAAGGATCAATCAATGACAATAGAAATATACAAACACTCTTTCGTAACTAAGGAATTTTAGGGTCACTAACTGATTAATTTAAGGCAGTGCTTGATTGCAAATAAATGTGGTTTACTTAAATATGTATATTTCTACTAGTGATGCTAAAGTGTATTTTTTTTAGGGGCAAGAAAGCGTATTCCATAGAATTTTGTTTAAAATCAACTAGTTGTCACGTTTTTAAGTGAGTGTGCTCTGTAGTTCTTTAAAATTTAAATTGCAACAAGTAACAAAATTTGTGTTATTTTTTCAAAGTTGTTGAGTTACTATTGGAGCACCAAAGTTTACTCTTTCATTATTTTTTCCCCACTTTAGTACCAAAGTTCTACATATATACCAGCAATGTCCCCTTGTTAATAAGTATATTAAAATATTAAAATAGATGGATTTAAATTCAGATCTTCTAAAGAATAAACATTTTTTATATTTTTGAAATTCTGAACAATCTAACGGCCATAATGTCGGTTACCGACCCGACCTGTACATGCATTTCAGAAAAAAGAAAAACCTAATGACCAAAATACCCTTATAGGGTTTCCCACTTTCCCCACTTAAAAAAGCACGACCAACGTGGGCTGTTGGATGTGGCAACGTGTGCCACGTCATCACTTGATCGTGGGGTCTCATTAATAGGCTTTTTCGCAACTGACGGTTTTTTCTTCTTCACTTTCTCTCTCTAAAACCAGAGAAAGAAAAGCAGAGAGAGCGAGCGAGAGAGATCGAGCAAAAAAGAAAGTACTCAAAATCTATTAAGTAACCTGCCATTCGTTTTACATCTGTTTTTCAAACCTCAGCCGCGTGAAAGTCTTCTTCCTTTCCTATAAGGGCTTTTTAGAAACTCACATTCTCGACGAAACCACTTTCCAAATCAGGTTTAAAAAACCAGTTTTGGTGGTGGATTTGTCTAAAACTTTTCTTCTCTACTCTATTTTATTTCTTCTCATTCTGTTCGTGTTTCTTAAAGTTTTATCTGTGTTTAAGAGATCAATCTCCAGAAATACGAATTTCATTGGTATTTGGGATTTTGGTTTTCCTCTGTTTCTTCATATCCTGCATTTTCCATATTCAGTTTTCGCTTGAGAAACCCATCTGTTCTAATTGTTCTAATCGTTTTTTGCACCGATTTTGGTGGTGGGTTTGTTGGGAAAAGTTGAAATTTTTTGTCTGGTTTTTAGTTTGATTCTTTAATGCTCTGTTTCTTTCCTGGATTAGACGCGTATTCTCAAAAGCTCAGCTTTTTCTGTCGTTTTTGTGCGCAACCTTTTGACGGTGATCTTTGGAAAGTTTGTTTTTAGTGTCTCTCTCTCTGCACTACATAGTCTTCTCCACGATCACAGTTTTATCAGAGTAATCGCTGGATTTCTGGAAATCAGGCGAACCCACCTACCAAAAAACCGTTTTTTCAGTCAACATCCAATAGAAAAAACTTAGACCACATTCTTGTCTAACAAATACTTCCTTGCCCATCTTACAGTAATCTGATTCTCGATCTTCACTAGAGTTTTCAGATTGATTTAAGCCTAGAAAATGATGAATCTTTGGTTTCTATTCTGGGTTTTCTTTGTTGGAATTTTTGGTTCTGTTAATGTTGAAGGTCTTGGTGTAAATTGGGGAACCATGGCAACTCATAAGTTGCCACCAAAAATTGTAGTTCAGATGTTGAAGGACAATGGTATTCAGAAAGTGAAGTTATTTGATGCTGAGGATTCTACCATGAGTGCTTTGGCTGGTAGTGGGATTGAAGTTATGGTTGCCATCCCAAATGATCAGCTAACTGCCATGAATGACTATGATACAGCTAAGAAATGGGTCAGAAGAAATGTCACTCGGTATAATTTCAATGGAGGTGTAAACATCAAGTGAGAATTCTTTCTTTTCTATTTTTTATGATCTTTTTCTTGAATTTTGGATGAATTTAATTAAACACAGTCTAAATTTTATAACGATTATTTGAATTTAGATTCTAGTTTCTTGATTAGATTTTATTTTTTTGGTTGATGTCTTATGTGATTATACATGAAGGTAATTATTCTATCTTTCTGTAATATAAGTTTGTGATCCAAACTCTGCAATTTTTATCTGTTTTAATAGTGTTAGGTTATGATGGATGTGTTCATTTGGGTGTTGTGTCATGTATACATGAAGCTAATTCATTTTTTTTAGTGACATTTTGTTATACTTATATTAGGTATATATCTGCAATTTATGTCAGTTTTAATAGTGTTTAATTTTTATCTGTTTTAATAGTGTTTGTCATTTTTTAATGATCTTTACCTTAAAAATTCTTGAAGTTGCTTTATGTGAATATGTTTGGAGAAAAGATCTATTTTTATTTTTTTTTTGAATCGCTTTAGAACATGTTCAACAAGATGAAATAAAGACTGTTAGTAGAAATGTTTTGTAGTGACCTTGTAACTGGGGACTCTTTTTAACATTACTGCAGCAAGAATCTTAGAAAGTTCTTATCTCATATCTCATTGAAGGGGTGACAATGATTAAATTGCAAAAGATTGTTTACTAAGTAATTGCTTCCCCTGTTTGATAATATGATCTTTACAAGGCATAGGTAATACTTTAGACTTGTCACTTACTAGGAAATCAAACATTCAAACACCAGTTGTTGTAACCAAAGTTTATGGCAAAGATAATAGTTGGGTGAAAGGGACTTTTTCATTCTGGTTTTGTTCGATTTCTATGATAGGGCTTATAGTTCACTAAAACATAGTTTGTGAAAATTTTTCGAATTATGAAACTTGAATTTCAGAACCTTTTTTCTGCCATTTATTTTGCCTTATTCTGGTGTTTTTGTGAGTTCAGTATAATCTGCTACTTCTCTTTTGTATTGAATTTTATTATGATGATTTGAATTTGATGCGGAATAATGACTCAGATTTAACATTCTTCTTGCTTTTCTTGCTGGTTTATATCTTTTCTCAGATATGTAGCAGTTGGGAACGAACCTTTCCTTGAGTCCTACAACAATTCGTTCTTGAACGTAACCTTCCCTGCTCTTCAGAACATTCAGAATGCCCTCAATGAAGCTGGTGTTGGAGACAGTATAAAGGCCACGGTACCCTTAAATGCTGATGTCTACAACTCTCCTGCAAACAACCCTGTCCCTTCTAGCGGAAAGTTCCGGTCTGACATCAGTGATCTCATGGCTCAGATTGTCCAGTTCCTTAACAAGAACAAGGCTCCCTTTACAGTTAACATCTACCCATTCCTAAGTCTCTATGCAAATGACGATTTCCCTTTAGATTTCGCCTTCTTTGATGGGGGAAGCACCCCAATTATCGATAACGGGATTTCATACACAAACGTCTTTGATGCAAACTTTGATACCTTAGTTTGGGCTCTGAGAAGTGTTGGATTTGGAGACATGCCGATCTTCATTGGAGAGGTTGGATGGCCTACAGATGGAGACAAGCATGCAAATTTAGCTTATGCTCAGAGATTTTATACTGGGCTCTTAAAAAGACTCGGAGCCAATCAAGGAACACCAATGAGACCGGGATTTATAGAAGTTTACATGTTTGGTTTGATTGATGAGGATGCAAAGAGCATTGCACCAGGGAACTTTGAACGTCATTGGGGAATTTTTAGCTACGACGGGCAGCCAAAGTATCCAATTGATCTCTCAGGCCAGGGACAGAATAGGCTTCTCATTGGAGCACAGAACGTTCAATATTTGGAGAAGAAGTGGTGTGTTTTCAATCCGAATGCAAAGGACCTTAACCTAACAAAACTTGGAGAGAATATCAATTATGCTTGCACATTTTCGGATTGCACCGCACTTGGATACGGGTCATCATGTAACAACTTAGATGCTCAAGCGAACGCTTCTTATGCATTCAACATGTATTACCAAGTTCAGAATCAGGCAGATTTGAGCTGTAATTTCCAAGGCCTGGCTATGCTGACATCTGAAAACATGTCACAAGGAACGTGCAATTTCATAATTCAGATTGCTTCTTCAGGCTTCCTCGGACCTTCACTTATGACTTTGGCATTAGTAACGGTACTCGCCTTTTTCTTCGTATACTAATTTGTCCTGTAGATATCGTAGATTACTATTTTTTTATTTGTTTATTTTTGTTAGATTTTTTGCATGTTTTTAGACTTTTTCAGTTAGTTTTTATCACAGTTAGATTCATTCAATAAAAGCTACTAGGTTCTTCATTCCCTCGAGTCTCTGGTACGTAATCTAATTACTTGTAATTTTGTAGAACGGGATTCGAATTTCTGACACGTTTATATGTAATTGAGATCATAATTTGCAATTTCACCTTCATGTTGAATGATCTGTTTTAGTAAGTGTAGAACATCATTTTATCTTCTTTCAGAAAAGCTTCAGGCTATATTATACAGATAATACTTCAAAATAGTTCAGCTTATCCATATCAGATGCTTCAAATTTTAGGTCAAGCAGTGAGGTATCTATCTACATTGTATCAGAAAATGAAGCATTTTTCGTAAAAATTTTAAGCTTTTATGGGGTGAGAGTATCTGTTGACGTTCTTGTCGGTCGGACTGCGAAGGGAAATGTGAAAAAAATAATCATATACACGCTTGGCTCAATTTGATACTTATTGTTCTTTAAGGGAGGATCATCTCTATGGGGATCTCACAAAAATAGTAGTACAAAATTTCTTCCTCAATAAGATAAACAAAGACTGCAACAAGTCGATTTCCTATTTGATTGCATCATCACACCTCTACATTTTCTCTTAAAACTACACTTATTCTTACTCTTCATTTACACTGACATGTGGGTCCATAGAGAAATGATGCAATAACTTATTTTAATCTAGATGATGAGAAGCCCATTCTCACAAAAATCAATATTTAGATTATCTCCATGCGGCTGCACAAGCAGGTGTAAGTAGAGTGTAAAGTTGGTAAGAGTGAGACATTAAAAAAAGTTTAACCTATTTGTCCATTTCTGCGTTACGCAAACTTACATGATGGAGTACGCTCAAATGGCTCAAAATCATAGCCGTGAAGAGGGACACGTAGAAACAGCTCCGGAGTTGGACATGTTCCTACTACTGTGATGCCAACATGGAAATGACCGAAGGACTGATTTTTTTTTTTTAATGGCGATGAGCTCGAAGCTCTTTATCATGTAAGGTCATATATCCTTTAAAAAAAATTAAAAATCACAAAGATCACTCTGCAACTTCTAACTCTCTCAAGAGGTGGTTGAAATTTTAAACTTTCTATGCTTATTGTTAATATCCACACAAAAAATCCATATTTAACAGCATACCCAAACTTAGAAAAACATTTATGTGGCATTTATTTGCATCTCAAATTAGTGTCCAAGAAAAACTCTCTCTCTCTCTCTCTACTATATATATCGAATTAATTAATCAAACAAGCTAGCTAGTTTTTTTTTTGTTATCTCAATCATAATCACAGATAGCTCGAAAATTTAATGGCGGGTTGCAGCAAGAAGAACGTAGCAGTGTCGACAAGGACGTCGACCATGTTTGTGGTGGTGGTGGTGGTGGTGATGATGATAATAAGCAGTAGTACAATATTTGAGGTGGTCGAGGCTTCTGCATTTACTAATTTTCAGGCGTGTGCGCAGAATTGCATGTCGGACTGCCGAGACCGAACCTCCAATCCCTCTGTTAAGTTCGTCCCTACAAAATGCGGCAGGGATTGCGCGAAAAGATGCCACGGAGACCTAACCGCGGCAAAGATCGAGAGTAAAAATGCGAAGAAGACCAAGCCACTAGAGCATCCAAGGGCTGGTCCTAAGCATAAATATGCAAGCAAAGCGTCGCCTTAGGACCCCATTTTTTTTACAGGCTTTTAAACTATGACGATGGGCCACATTTTTTTTGAATTGCTTGGGCCCTTGTGCATTCTATTTCAAACCCTAGATCGATCTGATCAGATCCATGAGATCAGGATCTAATATTTGTATGTATAAAACTTTAATAGTTTCTGATGGGGTGTTAAAAGTTTTAGAAAGATTTTTTTTTTTTCTTCTGAGGATGACTTTTATGATGATCGAGGAGAATGTCCTAGCAAAAATTTAGCACTTGAATCATTTTCATGCAAGTCTCCAATCCATTGTAAACGGAATTTGAGACAAGTTGAGTGAATCTAAAGGGTAATATCCTTCTCTATAAATAATGCTTAATAATATCATTAAGGTTGTGTTTGATAGCAAGGAAATGTGTTCCGCAGAAACAGGTTCATTTCTACCACTTCCGCGGAATTAATTCCTCCGGGGGGAGGGAAGGAAGCCTTTTCTATAGAATTACATTAAAAACTAACTATTAGCTATGCTTTTAAGTAACTTGCTCCTAGTTCCATGGAATTAAAAATGCAAACAAATAATAAAATTTATATTGTTTATGCGAAACTAACCCATTTCTATGAAATTCAAATGCTATCAAACACAATCTAACTTAATTTTTAATTATTTTGAGTACATAAAAATGACCTCTTAAATTGTACGAGTAAATTGACGTTTTCATTGTCTCGCTTAAGTCACATTAAGTAGCATGAGTGTTATTTTGTGCATAAAATAGAAAATGATAAACTTACTACAGTAGGTTTAGAAAACTACAACAAGTGCATCCGATGTAGATGTGTGATTTTCACTTTTGTTTTTTAATCAGAATGTGTGATTTCCACATACCCACGTGATTTGCACCCATTTTAAAATGATAAAAGTTTTCGTGAATGAATTTATTGTCGATTATGTTGTAGAAACTGTTGCAGCTCTAGCATTACCTGCAAAAAAATGTTTTTGGGACCGATTGAAATCTTGACGAAATACCCAATGCAAATGTGGCACCGTAGGACATATCCGTCCTTCCCCTCGAAAAATGATTTTAGGCGTCCTTTCTGACGCACTCTTTTGAGCATCTTTTATTCTTCTTTGAAGGATTGTACAAGTTACATTCCATCATCCAACCTCGTTTAAGATGAGAGAAGATCTTCTGTCCCTATTTGCATATATCCGCATTTATTTTGACTTGTGGGGACCACATAGAGACGAACTAATGACAGATTTTTTTGTAAGATTGTTTTATTCGCCATATAAATCATTCTCACAAAAAATCAATTTATTTTAAAATATCTAATGCTATCAAAAGTTGATTGAAAAATAAACCATTTATTACTAGTGGTTTTTTTTGTCGATCAGAATGATATAGCAGAGAGAATAATCTTACAGAACAATAAATTATTAGTTCGAGTCAAATCAACGTAGGCACATGCAAACATACAAATGGGGATAGAGGATGCACTCTCGTTTAAGGTGGTGCACGCATTTGGAGGGAGTATTTAAACACGTGTTTTTATGGGCTTCGTATATCCCACTTTTTTAATTCATGGGAATCTTCAATGGGTCCCACCTTTCCAGGTTTTCATGACTGGGTATTCCACCGAGCACACCAAACTCCAAAGCAATTCAACAGTGAAGTAGAAGTAGTACAGTTGACTGAAGTTCAGTACTTGCTTCAACAAGGCTGCAACAAATCCAGTAATGACGAAATCTAAAGCTTCTTTTATTATTACCCCATCATTTCCTCCTCCTCTTGAAGAATCTCCTTTTTCTGGTTCGAGATTGGTAGGTCCCAATTTGATGAAGAAAAATCAACTTTCACTACTACAGTTCAATTCCAATATGATCTGGAGGATTAAACACTCAAGAAATGCATCCATTGTTCCGGTTGTAAAATCACAGAGCATCCCAGGTTCGATTTTTAGGAACCTTTTTTTTTTTTTTTTTTCTTCAGATGATTTGTGGGGTTTTAATCTCCTTAATGAAAGATGAAATGGGTGTTTTTTTTTTTTTTTGATGATTAATTGTTTTTTACTGTTCTTAGATTACATGCCAGAGGCTAAATTTTACAAAATTGAAGCAATTGTAAGGTACAGAACAGAGAATTTGTCTTTCAATTTTGCCTAGCTCTAGTATTTTTATGTTTTAATGGATTTTGGTTAGGGAATTGATACTTCAGCACACCTTTTTACTAATTCAGCCCACCTTGTACGTCGGTCTCGTTGACTTGACAATACAAAGATGGCATGTCAGTTCCGTAAAGCTCACAGCACAATCACAAGATAACTTGTTGGGTTTATACTTTATAGAACCCATTGGTCATTGTAAAATCTGTATTGTTGGATCTGCAAAACTGACTGGTTGGTGGTTAAATTAGTAATAATGTGGGCTGAAATATTCATTACCTTTAGATTATTGGCATTTTGATTGTATTATATTTATGGTTTTCCATAGAGAAATGTGGCTTACTGAAGTTGATTCCTTTCTGTATATATTTTTCTTGTTTACGTTTGTTGGTGAATTCGGAAAACCAAGGCCATGGCGAGTTTCGCAGGTTTCTTCGGTAAGAAAGCATGTTATATTTGTTTTTTATCAGGGAAAAAACATTTGAATGTTCAATTTGCATTGATTCATTACATTTTTATTCTATAAAAATTCATTACATTTTATTGAGTATTATCTATCTATACTACATTTACTAGCGAGACCGCGACTCCAAATCCCTCCATGTAGCACCATCTATACTCACCAGTTTGAAAGTCCATTTCCCTTATATTACCAAATTGTTACATGTTCTACTTACTTTATTTGTACGCTCCTATTACACCTACTAGCGAGACCGCATGAAGATGATCCATAGGCCGATTCTTTGAAAAAATATGATATCCTCATTATGTAGATCAAAATCAACCCTTGGATCATTGCTTGAATTTGATTCATTTGGATTAAATTTGACTTGTCTGAATACTTTTACCTATTAGTCGATATAGACTTTTAAAGTGATATTCAGCCAAATAAATTGAACTTAATTTGAGATGAAGGTCTGACTCGATGTACAAACCCGATGAATTTATTTTAAAATTCTTAAGCTTGAAGACCTGCACAATACAAGGTCCAATTCACATGAGTCAAGATTCAGATTCCTTAAAAAACAAACACCACCTAAGTCTCTTTCAATCGAACAAAAGGCAAGATACTATTCTGGAAAGTGCTGAGCTTTTAATTGTGATGCCACAATACAATACAAAAAGTGCATATTTCTAAAAGTCATTGATCAAAACACCAACCAGTAATGACATGCTAAACTAGTATCCATTAATCTGTTATAAATGAAAATTTGGCATATAAGGCCCTAATTTTGGATTATTTGAATGTATGTGTATTAGCAAGTCAATTGTTACAGTCACCCTCTCAAGTGTATCATATTTCATTCTAGTTTTTGGGAGTTACAATGGCAGTTGATTGCGAATATCTTCTTCATTGGGAATATTATTGATTGAAGAAAGGTCTCAACAGTCAATCCATTTCCACAGATCTTCTCCCTCGTTCGCTCATTCGAATTTTTTATTCTACTTGATTAGTATGATTTGGTGAGCGTTAAAATGTATATAACTTGGCGTTCCAAGTTATCCAATTGATCGAAGGTTCCAATTCGGGAAAGCCAGCTTTGCCAAAGCTATTTTTCCGATGAGATAGGATTTCGAACTGATGCCTTTATAAAACAGTGAGGAATAACCAAACTTTAATCTATTTCTTGAGTAAAAGTTTGGATTACATGTTCCGGTAGTGTACTGTGTACTGGATTCTACGATTGTTCCTGCCCAACATGCAGCTGGCAAGGTCGTCTGCCATAAGTGGAAACATATCAATTTCAATACTGAAGGAGCTAAGTAAAGCTCTATGCCGAGGATTTAAAAAAATATCGAACTGAAGTAGATAAAAGTTCATATCAATAATTCTTTCTCTAGAAAGTGAACTTTGTTCCTTTCATATATATACATGCAATAATCCACTGATTACATTACTTTATATTAGGAAATACCTTAATTACTGAACAACCAGAATCACCATTTTCACCTAACTACTCACATTGAAAATGGAAAGTTGAAAACAGAAATCTGATTTGAATATTTTTGCCATCTTATTCTTCAAATTCATGCATTATTAACACGCGTAGTTGTTGTGATTTTGTCAAAAAATGCAGGGTCTGCTGAAGATGGGTATTCGTGGTGTTACAATTTCCGATGTCCAAGGTTTTGGTGCTCAGGGCGGGTCAACAGAAAGGCAGGCTGGTAAGGGGACTTTTTTTTTTTCTTTTCTTTTACCCCTGTATCCTTTTCTTTGTTAGGAAACTGGTTAGATTAATAATAGGATTGGGGGCCAGGATCCAAACACACCATTATTTGATAAGTGTAGGCAGGTAAGTCACTGGCTGTCTAGATTGAAAATGTCATTCTCTCAAGAATTTAAGACATAGCTAGGCACTGTATTCTTATGAGAAGAACATTGCCTTAGCAAAAAAGTCCCTCTGCCAATAGTAGGGAAAGCGGCCGAGATTAAAAAGACCAGTTTCCCCTTAAAATGGAATTGCTCCGGTTGAATAACTTTTGTTGTATGTTTATTGGGACATTTTATGCATAATATTTTAGGGGCAGTTGCAAGCACAGAGTTATTCTTGAACACACTCATAACTTAAGGCCTACCCTGTACTAATTTTTGTAAAAAACCTAAAGTTGGCCTACAAAATGAAAAATGAAATAAAAGCCCCCAAAAGAGAGACGGGTTTAGTTTTCTAAGGGAAATGCAGTCATTAGCACATCTACTTGGTTTTTATTGCAAATACTCTTGAGGATGCGCTAATGAGTAATGACTTCATTTTCCCTTGTTTACAAACAGTCCCTTATGCATGTGTATGTTTGTTTACAAATCTCTTCCTTGTTTCATTTTTATTGAAGACTTGTTTCCTTCTTGATTAGAAAGATGAAGGCTTTGTTTCTTGTACCATCTTCCATTTATTTTGTTCCTTTCTCGTGTTATTTTTAGGATCTGAATTTTCCGAAGATAAGTTTGTGGCTAAAGTGAAAATTGAGATTGTGGTGTGCAAGGAGCAGGTATGCATAATGCTGTAATGTGATTTCTAAAGCTTTTATATGGACTAGAAAGTGAAATATCTAATGTGATTTCTTTTCCATTTTGGCCCTTTCAATAAACTCCTTATCAAAGAAGAAAAAGAAAATCATTTTGTAAGGAAAATGCTGCTCATCCCTCAAATAGGTCTCGCATTGATTTCCTCCTTGATGTGGCAGCATCTTGGAGTTGCACATTTGAATTGAATGTTTTTGCTGAGATGCTGCTACATCAAGGGGGGAAACAATGCGTTACTTATTTTGGGGGTAAATGAGAAGTTTATGGCATTTACTTTGTTTGTTTAGTGCTCATACAGTTGAACTGATGCTACATTGTTATTTGCTATTATCTAGGTTGAGGAAGTAATTGACAAGTTACTAGAGGAGGCAAGAACTGGAGAGATCGGTGACGGCAAGATTTTTTGTAAGAACTTAGCCTTTACATCCTGTACATTTTTTTTGCAAGTCTTTACATCTTTTACATAACTGTCTATTAATATTCCATATCTGCATCGAATGATTGCATGACTGTCCCTGTTGATCTTGTTTGGACTTTGGAGTGGAGAACATATGTTTCTCCTCCCAAAAACTTGAGTTGGACTGTGTATATATTTTCCTTTTTCTTTTCTCATTTATATTTCTTTCTGATCTGTAAAATTCTTTGACTTTTAGCCCTATCGATAAAATCTAGCTACTTACCAAAGAAAAGAAAAGAAAACAACCTTTTGATCGTAAGACACAAAATGGATTATTTGTTGGCATTCCTCGTGCTTCTGCTTCCATTAGTTAGTTTTCTGATGGTTTCACTATACAAAATTTTCAACTTTTTTATAACACTATTTGAACTGTTCTTCGTGTGGGGATACTATAAAATAGAGTGTATACTTTCATTTAAAAGACATATTTATTTGTTTCATAAGAGACCCATATAATGATATGTAACTTATAAAAGCAACGGCGACTTATCTCTCTCTCTCTCTCTCTCTCTCTCTCTCTCTCTCTCTCTCTTTCTTTTCTAAAGTCTCAATAACATTTCGTTGTTGTTTGTGCAGTGGTGCCTGTTTCAGATATTATAAGAGTTCGAACTGGTAAACGATTTCCTCTTTGAAACCAGTTTTTTTTAATTATGCCTTACTTCTATTTGATATTTCATTCTTAGAGCATCCAAAGTGGTTCACACAATATGCATATTGCCTCTCTTTTTTGGTCTCCGTACTATCGGTGGAGAAGCTTGGCTAAATTTAGCCAATCAAGTTGAAAATATCCAAATATAGATAGAGAAGTCATTGTTTAATGTCTTGCCTAGACCAGACGTTTTTTTTAGCTACGTTTGACAAACATGTGAAGATTGGACTATCGCTCCACATATGTTTTTTTTTCTTTTTCAGTTGATTCCATTCTTTATAATTTTTATTTTTTTATTTCTTCATTGTTTTTATTATTTATTATGTTTACCGATTAAAGATAGAAATGGATAACAACCACAATGGGGGCCATTAGTGTTGTAAAATTTCCAAAATAGCTTTGGGTGGGTTTGTAGCTTTAACTTTTCTTTGGTTTAGTCCTACATTGCTTGGGAGACGTGGAATGTTGAGGTTTATAAGTGATTACACTTATTAGAGTTTATCTTTTAAGTGTTGGGTCCTCATTGGAATTGATAAGGTGGTGCAAAGCACCACCGCACACGCGCACGCGCACGCGCACGTGCGTGTGCGAAAGGGCGATTGGGCGTTTAGGGCGCATTGGGCGCTTTTGTGGCGCACTTTGCACTTCGCACGTGCGCATCGTCGCTAGGAGCTATTGGAGCCTTAATCTTTTCCAAAAATGAGATGGTGTCACTGTAGTATCGATACCAATAAGGTTGGTATCGATACAAGCCAACAGATGAGGCTAGTATCGATACTGACTAAGTCAGTATCGATACCTGCTGAAGGGGTGCGACTGGTAGTGTCCAGTTCACGCCTGTATCGATACCCATTCAGTGGGTATCGATACCAAGGTGATCTGGAGTCGTTTTTGAATGAGTATCGATACCCATTCAGTGGGTATCGATACCCCCTCGCACCAGTTCAGAAAAGTCACCATTTTCACTCCGAAATGGTGCCTCCAAGGCTATAAATACATGGTTTCTTGGCCATTCTCAATACACTTCGAAATCCTAAGAAAACCAAAGCATAGTTAGAGTATTTTGGCATTATCAGAGATCAAAAAGATTGTTCTTGAGTTGTGATCGAATCTTGCACATTCGAACTCACAAATCCTACGGTTAGACTCCATTGTATCCTGAAAACATATTTCGTATACCCTGGTGCAATTATAGGGGTGAAATATTGTTTGAAAGATAGCGTTTACGTGCCTTGGAGTTCTTGAATCGTTCTAGTTTTCTTTACTGTCCCTACAATTTTTCAACAATTAGCAGGTAAATATAGCCTATTAGCAGCTAATTTTTCCATGAACCACTGTGTATGCTCAAACAAATAATTGCATCTTATTGTAGTTTAGCCTTATATAACCCTAATATATGTAATAATTATCAGGTGAGCGTGGAGAGAAGGCGGAAAGAATGGCTGGTGGACGCTCTGACATGATATCTACTGCAGCGTTCGTTTGAGTTGTTATTTGATATGCACATGAGCAGCAAAATCTGTAACATTTTCTACCTTCTACTCTAAATTAGACTCCCTTCTAATGCCATTCTAGGAAGGGGATACATACAGGTTCCTGATCACAAATCTTGAATGTTCTTAATTAGCTTTTCCTATTAAGCTGCACCTGTTTCTAACTTCAAATCAAAATTATGAATAGGAAAATTGTATTCAACCCACTTAAATAAGTACCTACATGACTACCTGCGCATGTGGAAGCATCTTCAATTGGCATATTTAAGACTATGACTTGAATGTGTTGGTTGAGATGCTACCGCATTGCATTGCTCGGATCAAGGGTTGTCAAGTTAAACCCATCTTGTCTGCAAATGACCGTAAAGATTATGTTGCAGGAACAAGCTTAAAAACCCGAATCTCTGTGGAAGGAAATTTCTACAGTATCAAATATTCGAGTGGTCGAAAGTCATACCCTACTGATCAAAATTGTTTGGTTAATTTATGGGTTTTCTTCTGCATCTTGGTTTTAAATGGGGAGTGATTTCCATTTATAACCTACGCAGAAATATGCTTATGATCTATTAGTTGTTGATTCATAAATCCTTCTTTTGTGGACCTAAAATAGATTGCTCAACATTATGTTGATTTCTACTTAGAGTTACAAGTTTTAGAATAGGTTGACTTTGGGTGAGGACGGTTTCCTTGGTTCATCGGAGAACATCCTCGCCCAAAATCAACCCTTGGTTCACCAGTGAACATCTTCACCCAAAATCGGCCTTGGTTCATTTTCATGTGGCCTACAGAACACAATATTAAAGTGATACATGAATAACGATGTATGAGGATCTTGCCCCTTTAACTTTTATGATATAGTCCAAACTATGATTTTAAAGTCTTTCCTTAATGCATTTGGCTCACTTTTTATTTATTAAACCCCGCTTATTCTTACACTCTATTTACACCAATTTGTAGGACACAAAAAGATTATGCAAGGACTGTTTTTTTGTGTGAGGATGATCCCCTCAACATTACAAAATTGATCTCGTCAAAATATACAATCAATATTTTTTGTCTTTCAATGTTCAGATTGTACTTTCCATGTTGTGTCTGCAAAATCGTGTTGTACACTATTGTTATCTGTATCATGAAATTCATGTACATCATTAATCCAAATTTTTGATGCACTTTTAAATTACGACTTGTTGGTAGGCGGTAGTGATATTAAATATTTGCGATCACAAATGCACGGAAGGAAAATGCAAATACATACAACTTTTAACTAATTTCATGTGGGCGCCTTGTAAATTAGTGCAAATATTTGCTATCATTTATCTGCACCAAGCACTTGAAATTAGACAAACTATCTTAAATATTTGCATGCATATATTTTGCATCGCTGAGAAGAAGTTTTTATCGAAACAACCAAATGAGGCTCCACGTAGGTTCATTTTGAGCGGGTGTGAATCGGTTTGCATGGCTCGTGTACAAACAAACAAATGAGTTGTTGAATATATTTCCACATGTTCTATCCATCATATTTTTATACTTCTTTTACATATTTCTCCCCGCTTAATCTTACGTTTCACTTAAACTTGTTTATAAGGCTAGCATGGTGATGAATCAATGATTGATTTTTTGCGATAATTATCTTATTATGTAGATCAAATAGAACTCTTGTTAAGGACCACTATGAAAAAATAGGTTTTTTGGGAGGAGCAAGTGCAAAATTTATACAAAATTGATAAGTTTTATATAGAAATTCACTGGGTAATGCAACGATCTGGGGTGCCATGTTCCCCTTAGGTCTCAATGGGCTCCGCCATTGCTTGGATCATCTCATGTAGGCAACATAAACCAGTCTAAATAAAGTGTAAGATCCTCTAATGCAATATGGAGATGCACGTGTACAAGACTTGTATGGTTTGATCTCGGTTTTATCAGATATCAAAGTATCCGAGATCAGAACCCGTTATAGTACAAAACAGTTCTGGTTCTGGTTCTGTTTCTGTTCCGGTTTAGTTTGGTTGGTTCTCGGGCGGACGAAGCGCATGATTGCTACGCAACACTGCCACGTGTCTAGTTATAAGAAACGGACTGTCATTAGGAGTCTATCAAAGTTATACCCTAAACTAACCACTTTCGCGGTTTCTGGAAATTCGTCTGCAATCTTGTATTAAGTTTAGCATCAGCCCTCTACCATCATCCCTAGTTATAATCCCCACATCAAGGTCGTCAATATTATACGTCAAGATTTGTGCAAAATATTAATGATCATCGACGGTCAGAAATTACGGATATCGAATAGGGATGATAGTAAATTAAAGACACTATCATGTGCCATCGAGTTTTAAGTTTTAACACACTTTTCTTCATTTTTTCTCTAGGGTTTTCTGCACAAACAGAGTGAGAGAGAAGTCGCCATTTCTAGGGTTTCTCTTTCTCGATCTTTTCTCCGTCTGTAATAGTTTGAAGATAAGTTTTAGTTGCAGAGGGATTTTGAACGAAAAATGGGTCTTCAAATGCAACCGTTTGGAATGAGCTCGATGCTCAAAGAAGGTCATAGACATTTATCTGGACTTGATGAAGCTGTACTAAAAAACATTGAAGCCTGCAAACAGCTTGCCATCATCACTCGAACTTCTCTCGGTCCCAATGGTAATTTCTACTTCTCTCTGGATGATCAATCTACTTCTCCATTTTCGAAGTATTGATTTTTCTCGACGTTCTTTGTCGATCTCGGTTGTGATCTGAACTATGTTCATACTTATTCATTTGATTTGTGTTTCGAAGCCCTAGTAGTATCTCTCATACCAAATTTGGGTTTTGATCGTTAGGTGTTTTTCGATATTTAGGAAGGATTTGATAGGTTTTTTTTATTATAAATGATCAGTAATTTTGAACTGCTTATTTATGTATCACGAATGGTTAGGGCAAATAATGAAGTTGACTGCAGTAGTAAAAAGTGATTTGAAGATACATTCCTTAACAAAATAGATATAGTTCTAGAGAGAGTTTAACAGTGAAATAGGGTTTATCTTGATGACACGAAGTAGTTGGAAATAGGTAAAAGTGGTGAACGATGAGATGTCAGTATGTTTCGGTTTTCTTGTTGTCACACTTGCTAGCTGAAGATCCGGCTCAAAGTAGGATACATAATTTTTGTAGCTGAACTTAAGTAATTGGGTTAAAGCAGAAATATGGATTTGTTATTTTTGACTTATGCTTTGCTTAGTGTTGAATTGTAATCCAGGTTCTTCTAAACACACTTGATCTGAATCTGAACTTCTCAAAGAATTGGATTTTCTTGCTCTCTCACTCTCTCTCACTCTCTCTCTCTCTCTCTCTCTCTCTCTAAACAAGGCTTTGTTAATTAATGATATTCAGGAATGAATAAGATGGTCATTAATCACTTGGACAAGCTATTTATCACAAATGATGCTGCCACAATTGTGAATGAACTTGAGGTCCAGCATCCTGCAGCCAAAATTCTAGTTTTAGCTGGCAAAGCTCAACAGGAAGAAATTGGAGATGGAGCTAACCTCACTATATCATTTGCCGGAGAGCTACTCCAAAATGCTGAGGAGCTGATCAGGATGGGCCTGCACCCAAGTGAAATCATTAGTGGGTACACAAAAGCAATCAACAAGGTTTGTTCATGTTTAACTAAGTGATCTTCAAAAATTAGATTTTATGAAATAGAAAAGTTTCCAATATGTTCGTCTGAGTGTGTTTCTTTTGTTAAAGACCATTGAAATTTTAGAGGAGTTGATAGAGAGAGGTTCAGAGACAATGGATGTGCGGAACAAGGATCAAGTTGTTTCTCGAATGAAAGCTGCTGTTGCTAGCAAGCAATTTGGCCAAGAAAATGTGTTGTGCCCTCTTATTGCTGATGTAAGTATAAGCAATTCATAATTAATTTGTTATTATACATTAATAGAAATGAATTTTTATTACCATCACTTCTACAGGACTTTGAAAGTGTACTATTTTGGTATTTTAGGCATGCATCCAGGTATGTCCCAAGAACCCAGTAAACTTCAATGTGGATAATGTCCGTGTTGCGAAGCTTCAAGGAGGAGGTTTGCACAATTGTACAGTTGTTCGGGGTATGGTTATAAAAGGTGACGCCGCTGGGAGCATAAAAAAGGTGGAAAAGGCTAAGGTGAGGCAATTTTTTAAGGAGTTCCTTATTTCAATAACTTCTTCCTCCCAAAATTTGTAGCTTCTGATTACATGGTTAGACTTGCTTTCATTGCTTTTACTGTACTTTCTTATAATGTTAATTGACTGTTTCCTTTGCCTGGTTTCTGTTTCCTTATACTAATTTTTCTCTGTTGAGCATTATCTTCATCTTTCTCTTGACCTTAGCAGCACGTATAATTTTCAATATTTATGTGAATGTGGATTATCTGTTTCTGCTATTTCAATTTATTTTCTAACTTCAGATAGATGGATGATATTTTCTAGAGCTCATACTTGCTTGAAACTTCTTTGATGGAACAATGGATCCATGAAGAGAGAAAAAACTGGGTTATCTCTTTTAAGTGAAAACCTTTACCAGGAGACTTCTGTTGTTGTCACTAATGTAACTATTGATGACCTATTATATGACTCGGGGGATCGGCACTGGCTCGGCTTGGCCTACCCCCGATCCACGAGTAACTCGTGAGTTACTCGGCGAGTCAGGCCGATCCCAACTACTCAGTGCCTCATACAAGTCTAGTTTAGTCCTTTTAAGTCTTCCACATCACTAGCAAATATCTTAGACATAGGCGTCTAAGCATATACCTGTATTTTGTTCCATACCAGTTAACTTAATCGTATACTTTGTTTAAGTTGATCTTAGTAGCAGTTCTTGCTTGCCCACCGTCCATGTGGTACTGTGGTAGTATTAGGATATAATATCATCACTAACTGTTGCTTATCAACAAATAAATATTTTCACTGCTTGTGTTTTCAGTAATATATTTTTCTATTCTGGGTTTTGATCTCTATTTACTTTTTATCAGTGTTTTGATCTATACTTTATTCATGGTTTTTTTTCTCTGCATGTATAAAGGACCTGTTTGCCATTTAGTAGTGGTTTTTAGTTCATATCTTGATACTTACGTGACTGAATCCTATTCTTCGTTGGCTTTTGTGTAGATTGCTGTGTTTGTTGGAGGTGTTGATACCACTGCAACTGAAACAAAGGGAACTGTCCTTATTCATAGTGCTGAGCAGGTTAGAAGTTGAAATGAGCCTGTGTGTGTGTGTGGTTGCTGTCTAGTAGTCAATATCTGAACTTATTCTGCATGAAGAAAGTTTTTTTTATGCCAATATTTCTAATCTTTATCCCTTTCTTTCCATGCCACTTATTTGATACTTCTTTTTATCTCATCCTGCCTATTACATTTTTAATGATGCAAACTTGAGATGGTGGTTTCTTGATTCCCTTGATGATTACAACCCCAGTGGTGGTGCTGTTCTTGTGAGCTTTTCTTTTATTATTATTATTCTCTTTTGATCTGTTTACTTATGAGCTATGTAACTGGGATGCTCAATTTTCGAAGATTTGAGTTGTTGGGCAGTTTATGGTTTTACCAACACGGAGACATACACTGTCATACACCTTACTGAAAATCTATTTAACTTTTTTCAAATAGTTTTTAATGTATACCCAGTTTATATTAAAACATTGTTTTTGCATTATATACTTTACACTAATCAAAACATTAAAAATCAAATAGATTTTTATTTATCAGTTTTTTCTACATTATATAATGAGCTAGTGTGGAGCCTGATAATAATAGACTAGTAACAGGCAGTTTGTGAGGGTCAGTATATTTGACACTTCATGCACGTTTCAGCACAAATACAGTGTTGATCTCTTTGTTAAATAGCTAGTGAAGTATGATATTTGCATTTCCATCTTGCTCTTTATGGAGTTGAACTGCCAATGCATTTATGCATCTTGACCGTAATCTAGTAATAGTGCCAAGCACCTTTTTCTGGCAGACTAACGATTAATTCACTGACAATAATTTGTTGTGTCCCATGGGGTCTTGCAGCTCGAAAACTATGCAAAAACTGAGGAAGCAAAAGTAGAGGAGCTCATAAAGTCTGTCGCAGACTCAGGTGCCAAAGTTATTGTCAGTGGAGCAGCAGTGGGAGAGATGGCGTTACATTTCTGTGAACGTTACAAGTAAAACAGCCGTTCTCTGCCGTTGTGAATTCCTTCTTTAATGTTCTGTTTGCACTTCATAATGATGATTAGACCCGTTTTAAGGAAATTCATAGCAACCCTAAGGGTAGCTTAGAGATCAGCCAAGCGTGCATTGTGGCCTTCATCATGTGAAACACACAGTACACTATACGTTTGAGAATATGCTACCATTTCCTATACAAGCTTGCAACATCTATTGGTTCTGTAATTTTTCTGTAGTCTATGCATCCGTACCAAACATTTCATGGTTGAATATGCATCCATGATTCATGACTAACAGCCTGGATAATGACCAAGTGTGCCATGCAGTCCTCTTCATGCACCATATAGATATTGGGATCTATTATTAAGCTTATGTTCCATTACCCTGTATAAACATGCAAATTGCAAAAATATATAGGTTAACGAGGTTTTCCTAGTTGATGAGCCTATGCCTTGTATATGCTTGAGGATATGTTTCATAGTTGGAAAACGAATTTAAAAAAAGAAGATGAAAGGACATCTATAAATTCATGCCTAGACAGCCAACTGATTTGCATATTTAAATTCATGTTTTTATATGCACTTGATAGTTGTTTGAAGTATCAAATTTATAAGGTCTTTGTTGTAAAATTTTACCAATGCAGTATAAGTAGGTTTAGTAAAACACAGCATTGCCAAGATTTCCATACATATTCTCGTTTTGTGGGTCCTACTAATCTTAATCTCTTACTTCCAGGCTTATGGTTTTGAAAATCAGTTCAAAGTTTGAACTGCGACGGTTTTGCCGTACCACTGGTTCTGTCGCACTTGTAAGTCTACTACCATTACCAGATGAACTCGGATATTTTCTTGTATGATTTCTTATGAATTTTGATCTTTTCCTTATATACTTCTATAATTTTGGTAACAGTTGAAGCTTAGCCAGCCAAACCCTGATGAACTGGGATATGCTGACTCTATTTCAGTAGAGGAGATAGGTGGTGCTCGGGTATGCTTCTTGCAGTTTGTCCTAGTTAAAGAATTTTGTTTGGAAATTTTGTGTTGTTTCTCTCCCAGTGAGTTCCAGTACAGGTTACATATGTTACTGTTTCATCTCATAGGTCACTGTTGTGAAGAATGAAGAGGGTGGAAACTCTGTAGCCACTGTGCTTTTACGAGGAAGTACCGACAGTATATTAGATGACCTTGAGAGAGCAGTTGATGATGGTGTGAATACATACAAGGTATTTTCTGCTGTGCATGGACATATCTTTACTTCTTCTGATGGAGTAGTCTCGCTGCATCTCCACTTTTTCCATTTTCTAGGAAATGCTTTTTTGGTACTGTAGAATTGCTATGGCATCACTGTCCATTATAAGACTACGATATGTTAAGCCAATATCAATGCTTTTCTGTTACATTTGTTTGTTGCAGGCAATGTGCCGGGACAGCCGTGTAGTTCCTGGAGCTGCAGCAACTGAAATTGAACTAGCAAGAAGACTAAAGGAATTTTCCTTCAAAGAAACTGGGTAAGTTTTCACTTGCTTTTCTTTTCTTATCTTTTGATAGCACTTCACTTCTCTGCCTTTTAAGTGCTCTACTTATGGAAATTTTACAATTTCTCTAATATATTCCTCAATTTATTTCCCTCTGATATGGCAATTCCTGCAATCCTGCTGTGCTCATCACTTAAGAGTGAGCCTGCCAGATCTTTGGCTCCTTTTGTACACATGTTAAGTGTTAATTTTGAACCATTAATTTAGGAATCTTCTGCACATTCAATCCATTTTTATCTTTGTATTCCAGAGTTGACATGACTTTGGTGCTCTTAGGAACCTAGCAGCGTTCCTAAAATTTATTTGCGGCAATATGGGGATTTGCAGAAACCAATTATTTTACCTGTATATTAATCAACCATTATTAGCGCTTGCCTGGCTGGACTTATTAAAATTAAAATATTTCCTACATGCAGATTGGATCAGTATGCTATTTCAAAATTCGCTGAAAGCTTCGAAATGGTTCCTAAAACCCTCGCTGAAAATGCTGGGCTTAATTCAATGGAGATAATATCATCTCTATAT
This sequence comes from Macleaya cordata, assembly GCA_002174775.1. NCBI lineage: Eukaryota > Viridiplantae > Streptophyta > Magnoliopsida > Ranunculales > Papaveraceae > Macleaya > Macleaya cordata. Next base: position 279,146 of record MVGT01000506.1, on the reverse strand, counting down.
GCCGAACATGCGGCTGGAAACACCAAAGTGGGTATAGACTTGGAGGAAGGTGTCTGCAGGGATGCGGCTAGCATGGATGTTTGGGACCTTCACGTTACCAAGTGAGCTGCTTTTCTACTTGCCTCATTAAATGTCTTTGTTAATTATATCGCTACTAAATTAATGGCTTTCTGCTATGTGGATTTAGTACTTAGTTTCACATTGTTCTTTAAGTCACCAATCAGTTATGCTCAGTTGTCAGTACTCCGTACCACCTAGTGTGTTATGTAATCATGATGTGGGGAGACAAAATCTCATAATTTACGACCAATTCATTAAAATGTGGAAGGGGGAATAAAAGATATTAATCTGCTAGTCCTGGTCTGTCTGGTTGCATGAATGAATTGTTTTGTTTATGGTTACTGGGTGCCTCACAGGATCATCCAGAGCAAGAGAACCCCTCTGTGAGTACTAGAAGACAACCGATTAACCATAGTTCAGTAATTTGTGGAGAATTTAGATTGTCCCCATGGTTTACGAATACGCCCATACATCCAGCATTTGTCCCAACTGCGAAATGAGAGTCTCATGACTAGATTTTTTTTTTTTTCAGACAACTGGGTCAAGGAGAACCCAACCTATAATAAAATAAAGATGCATATTAGATATGTTTGTATATTACACCATTTATCTCTGAAAAGATCCATTTAAGATCCTCAGCAAAAGGGCTAGGAAGAATTTCTCTAAAACTGCTGTTAGGGTAAGTTCTTGCTAATGAATAAGCTGCCCGATTAGTTTCATGATAGTCTTGTCGGACTTGGAACTTGATAATTAATGAGTTTATAGGATGCATCAGATGTTTAATAATTAGTTAACTCGTAATTAATTTCTACATTTGTGTTTCATGGCAGATTCTTTGCTCTCAAGTACGCCGCAGATGCTGTGTGCACTGTACTTCGGGTGGACCAGGTACTTAACCATTAATACTCCCATTGTTTCTTTGTTTCTCAAATATAACCAATTCAAGGTACTATTAGTTCTCTTATTCTAGTAATACTTGGGTAATTAATCCTTTGGCCACACCGGTCTTTTTATGGCTGCAGATCATAATGGCAAAACAAGCAGGGGGACCAAGGAGAGATCAGCAGCCTGCAGGCGCAGGGATGGATGAGGACTAATTTGTCTGCAATTCGACAACAATCTTGCTGGTGATATTTATTCAAGATAGAAGGTTCTCAGTTTGTTGAGGTTGACGCTCTGCTTAAAGATTGGTAATTTGCTGTTTCTTGTGCCACTAGTTCCAACTTAAACCACAAGACAGTGAAAAAACGGAAGAACTCTTCTTGGCCAGGATCACTACACCTTACAAAGCGCAGAAAAGCCCTTATTTTTGTAGTTTTGCCATATCATGCCTAAATTTTGAGTGACTTGGGACTTTTCTGCAGTTTCTGAAGAATGGAATACTCGGTCTTCTGTAATTTTTCCAGTTGGGAAAGGGGGATGACTTGTTTTTCTGTTTTGTTGTGTTTAATGTTTGGTTTGAGGTACAATTTGGTTTTTTAGATGTTGCTAAATTGCAGATTATGATTCTGTACTCTCTGCCTGAACATATGCTCTCATTTTTGGGGTGAACAAATGAGTACCAGTTTTTAGAGGTTAAAGGATTGGTCTGATCAAATGTTTTTTTTTATGGCCATGATCGATGATTGATCCATGCGGTGTGCTCCTTCTGGTGTCTCACTCCTACCTGGTTTCTGACAGAGGTGTAGGAAGCTTAAGTCGATGGTAATGGAAGGGTATTGGAGGTTCTTGAATACTGGCTGTAGTTTTTAAGCCTGGGTTTAAAACTTATAGTCAAAAGATTAGTAGATGTTATATATCTACATAAGCTGCAACCTGATTGAATTGTCCAAACATCAGTGAGAATGTGGATTGTGTTACTTTGACCTAAGTCATGTTTTTTTAAGGTGATGTTTAAGGGGCCAATGAATTAGGTCGAAGATAATCTGAGGTGATAGAAGATTCAAGGATGCATCGATTCTCTTTGATTTCACGTCATAGCATTTATACCAAGACTGAGCATATCCAAGAAAGACACGAGTGGTTTCCTTGGACAATTTCTCTCTGAACTGCGCCAAACATTCGCAATGCCAATGGTGCCGTTTGTCCACCGAGAAATCCCAGACCTGGAAAAGGAAAACTGCTTTTTGTTTGTTTCGTATGCGGTGAACGGTGAATTGGGACTTCTGCGACCCGATCCGATGGAGGTCTCCGCTTCATAAAACATTAGGAAAGTGAAATCTCACCTTCAACATGTTTTTCACCAAAACCAGTCAAGGAAAATTTACAGAGTGCTAACCTCCATGTATTACATTTTCTCCATATAAAACAAGGAAATGAGTCCGAGTTGACCCTCAACCATAATCCTGACTTGTTTAACTAGAGTCAAGTCAAGTTAGGGTAGTAGGGTGGAGCGGTAGTAGGGTGGAGCGGTCGGGTTAGGGTTGGCGGGTCGAGTCATGTTTTATTTCAGAACTTTTTCTCGGACTTCACTTTGAGACCATTTTGTGGGTTGGGTAAATTAATTAGTTATTAACAAGTAAGAAGTTAACAAATTGGATGCTTACACGTGGCAAAATTATATATCAAAGAAAAGAATAGTATCAAAACAGTGTGTTTACTAAAGCCAAAAACCAAAATCAAACAAAAAAAGAAAACCTGTAGTGAAAAAGAATAGGATGAGCTTAGCTACTCTGTAGAGTAGTAGTAATTGTGTGGAAGACAGAGGAGTTTCCTTCCACGACCCCCATGGCCTCCTCCTCTCTCCTCTCTTTCTCTCTCCTCAAACCAAAACTCAATTCAATCAAAGCCACTGCAACAACAGCCACAACAACAACAACAACAGCAACAACAACAACAACCCCCCAGACCAGTACTTCTTCACCTACACTTGACCAAAAATTTGGCCGTAAAGGCATCAAATTCACTGAATCCGGCGACATTCCAACCGTCGAGCTTACCGTTAGAAATGGAAGCTCTCTATCTCTTCGAATACCCGATGGCCTTGTTACTTCCTACAAGCCCAAAGTTTATTGGAAAGACGACGGGTTTGAAGAAGTTCTTTATACTCTCCCTAGCCCTGGTGACTCAAATTCAATCAAAGGTGGAATTGGTTTAGTCCTCAATGATGTTTCTGAATCAAGTTCTAAAGTAACACCGGTTTGTACATCGAAATGGGTCGTTAAAGACGTCGACTCCGACGCCATTGATGCTCTCCAGGTACTGGATACTATACTTTTTCACAAAATTAAACTTGAATTGATTACTGTGACCATGTTATTGAAAGAAAAGAATGTTCATTTTCAGTTCTTTTGGTAGATTTTCTAACTCAATTATGGGTCTTTTTTTTTATTGGGTAAAGATTACTTAGATATCTTTCTATCTCTAGAGAAATTTACTAAATTTGAATCTGTTTTCTCTGAAATGGTGGTAGGACTAATTTAAAACACAAGAAGTGTTATTCATTGTATCAGTTCTTTAGTAGATTTTAGAGTGAATAATGGGTTCTGTTTTTTCTTGTAAAGATCACTTGGATCTCCTTCTGTGTTTCTATCTTTTTTGGGAGAAATTTTCTGAATTTGTATCTATTTTCCTTGACATGATGGTAAGGACTAATGTAAAGGAAACAAGTGTTATTCATTCTGTCTATCAGTTTTTTAGTAGATTTTCGAACTGAATTATGGGTTCTTCTGTTTTTCTTGTAAAAATCAATCTAATTTTAGAGAAATTTGCTCAATTTGGATCTAATTTCTTTAAAATGGTGGCAAGGGCTAGTTTAGAAGTAAACAAAAGGTTACCTGAATTTCTAGGGCCAATTTTGTTGCAGGTTGAATTGAGTTGCACTTGTGGAACACTTGACATATCCTACATTGTCTCACTATATCCTCTCAGCATGGCAACGGCAGTCGTAGTGAAAAACAATGGTAAAAAGGCCGTAAATCTAACGAGTGCAATTCTAAGCCATTTGAAATTTAAAGACCGAGGTGGCTCTGCAATTCAAGGACTCAAAGGTTGCTCATATTGTGCCCACCCACCTTTATCTTCAAGCTTCGAAATCTTGTCTCCTACTGAAGCCATGAAACCTGATTCTTCGGGATGGTTTTCTTTTGGTTCTGAGCCTGAAATTAAACAAGGTTCATGGAAAGTAGAAGATAATCTTTTCACCATGTTGAAGCATAAGTTCAGCAGAGTTTACACAGCTCCTCCAGTGGAAAGACTGAAGAGAATTTATAACACCCCACCATCGAAGTATGAAACGATTGATCAGGTAATGTATCATGTGAATTCTGCTTGTTTTGCGGATCTGTACATCTGTGACAGGGAACCAAACTTACTTAGATTGATACTTATTTTTTATCTAAAAAATTAGAACAAACTTTTTGAATGTAAGGCAGTTTAAACCCTCTTTCACATACACCAACATTGTCCCCACTTAACCACCGTTGTAGACCTTGGAATGGGATTATCTCTAAAGGCCTCGGTGCTAATAGAGAGGAAGTCTAGTCATAAGGACCTTTCACGCCTCTTCATTACGTGTTGTGAGAATATTAACTGCACATACAATCCCCCTAAATTCCAAACATAGGCAGCATGGGCATATGGGTCCTTGCAGAGGCCTTCTAAATATACCAAGGGGATTACTTGACTAATCCTTACTGAATTTCTGCTTAGTATTTCAACTTTTATGGGTAGTCACACCGAGCTAGGGCTTCAATTCAGTACCAGAACATAAGATGTTTGCATTTTTTTATGAATTTAAGGTTCAAGATTACCTTCATACATGATTTTATAAGTATTACTAAGCATTTAAAATGAATCTTAGATCTCTTTCTTTGTTTTTCCTTCTTTTCTCAGGGGCGAGAACTTCTATTTAGAGTGATAAGGATGGGTTATGATGACATTTACTTATCAAGTCCCGGTTCTTTCTCTGAAAAGTATGGAAATGACTATTTCATCTGTACTGGTCCTGCGTCTATGCTGGTGCCGGTGGTTGTGAATCCGGGTGAAGGTTGGCGAGGGGCACAGGTTATTGAGCATGATAATTTGTAATTACATCTCAGAAAAACTAAAATCAGATTTTGTCTTTTCAATTTTTGTAAAGGAATGAATTGGTTTGTTATGACAACCCAATTGAAATGTAAACATGAAATTCTATTGTCTATGTGATCAATTTTAATCCAACTCCCTATATCGAATATGTATAAAGCGTTTTTACGTCATGAATGTAATGAAACATAAATATTTTGCAGAAAGAGAATTTTAAGTGGGTTTCGGTATCTAATTAGTATGTTAAGTCTATATTAGCAGAAGGAGCGAAGAATGTATTAATTAGGTTTGAAAAATAAGGAAGGAAGGATAAGCTAAGCAAGAAGGGACAAAAAGCTCCCTGGAAATGTCCAGGGATAAGATTGAATGGCTAAGCCACCCACAAGGCATTCAGTACAGATAAAAGAAAATTTGGGAAAGAAAATATCATACAAAATATCCAGGATATCTCTCATGTCTTCAAGCACAACCAAACAAAAAAGAAAATGTTATCCAACATAAATAGTGAAAAAGAAAGACAAAAATAAATAAACTTACCCTCTCTCTCTCTCTCTCTCTCTCTCTAAATTTTTTTAATTACAGATGTGAGAAGTCCATGGCCATGGCTAACAATTCTCTTCTCTTCTCCCCCAATTTCACTCCTCTTACCTCTATAAGCCCAAGTAAGCATCTCAACTCCTTTCAACCTTCTCCTATCTTCACTCCCCTTAACAATAGACATAAGAGGGAGTTTCCATTGCTAGCTTTGGCCTCAAGCTCAATACCAGTCATAAATGTGGACTACTTTGAGAGAGAATTCAGTGGCCATGGAGTCAGCTTCGCAGGAATTGGTGAAAGTTGTGTTGTTAGGATGGGATTGGACAATGGAAGCTTGACCACTCTGATGCTTCCAAGTGGCTTGATTACATCATATAAAGCTCATATGTGGCATGGCAGCACGGTTGAGCTGCTACATACAAATGTTGCTGAGGGAGAGGATGGTAATGCTGTTATTCAAGGAGGGGTTTCTATGGGTTTCAAGTGTGGAAGCGAAGACGGAATCGAATGGTCTCCAAAAACATGGGTTCTTCACAACGTAAAAGGGAGTCCTCAGGAGTTTGTTCAGGCCTGTTTATTATCCTATCTTCTATTCTCAATTGCTTCTTTGATTAAGATCTTTAGAGTAAATGAACAAAAATAAAATAAAATTTGAACTTTTTAATGCAGGTAGAGTTGATAAGCAGTGATTCAGAAGAGATGGTCGAAGTTAAATATACTGTGACCCTCCATCCGGATCTCCTAACGTCGGAAGTTGTTATCACTAACTCAAAATCTTCATCTCTCCAGTTGATGGGTTCTTTTATGAGCCATCTAACTGTGAGTAGTCCAGATGCAACTTATGCTATTGGCCTAGAAGGCTCGAATTACTTGAACAAACCACCGTTGGTGTCAAATTTCAGCATAATTCCTCCAGATTTCGGCCAAGGTAAACCAAAAGGACCAGGGCAATCATGGGTTCAAACGGTTCTTCCCGGACTTCTGTCTAGCTGGGGTAGGAGAGATACTGTGGATACTGATGAATCAAAAAGTGGAATCATCGAAACAGATGAAGAAATAGAGGTGGAAGAGGATGATAATTATGTACAACTGACTGAGAAAATGAGCAGGATCTACACCTATGCACCTCGAAAGTTCACGGTCATTGACAGGGTAATTGTTCCAATGGAGTAGGATTCTCTATGGGGTTGCAGTCACATTTTCTGACCAAAGAATGACACACTAGACGATCAGAATCATTTGGTTATGTTTACTTTTGGAAGTAATTAGAAAAATGCAGTATAACTATGCAAATTAGTATGTTCATTTAGTTAAGTATACTTACACTTTACCAAACTAAAGGTTTCATTTTTTGTTCTGTGATGAAACAGGGTAGAAGAAACTCAATTGCAGTGGGAAGAAATGGATTCGAAGAACAGTACATTTTTAGTCCTGGCTCAAACTATGACTTGTACAGCAAGTACGCTTTTATATGTACAGGTCCATCAGCCATGCTAAAACCAATTTATTTGGTTCCTAATGATGTATGGAGGGGTGGGCAGTATCTATACAATCCAAACCTCTAAACCATGTTAAGAAAAGTTTGTGTTTGTTCTTCTGACTTACAACAAAGGTATTTTTGCAGATAGTCTGTTGAGTTGTTCTGTTTTTCTCAAACTTGGGCAAGTATAAATTCTAAATTTGATGTTGGGTTTTGTATCACTGATGGTTGAATCAGAAACAAAACAAAAACCAGCATATATAAATAGATAAAATTGTACAGACCATCTCATTAAGAACAACAATTTCACTTTCATTAAGCAAATGAAATATCCATAGTCTAGGTTGTTACAACTAAATGCCTGCCACTAGTTACTGCAGTCTTTGGCAACTGGATAAACTTAGCTTCAAGAAAAGTCAGTACTTGATCATAAACTGGAGCTCTTACAATTGTGGGTAGCTGAGAATTCAGCCTAACGAAAATCAGTAGCATAATTTAGGTAGGAACAAGGGAGAGTTCCTGATTGTCTGTCGACATCATTGATAACATGATTGCAAAGAGGATGAAGAATAATACGGAACAAAGAAATTTAAGAACAACCCTAGCAAAACTTTCTCGTTTCGTACTTATACTTCCAATCGTAGTTTTGCATTCAGGGCCTACTTCATGGGAGACTTCTGTATTAGCATCAGTAGCTGCATCACATGTTGATGAAACTGACTCGGAGCCATCTGATGCTTGCTTCCCAGCCTCAGAATTTTCATTGCCATTTGAGTCATCATTCAAAGAATTTGCATCCAGCTTCCATGTAGGGCTCCATCCTGATCTGCCTGATGCTGGACTTCTGATCCTCCTGACTGGTTTAGCAGAAGAATAGTCGGAGTTCGCATTGACTGGATCTTGAAGCGAGCGAATGAGTTTCCTAGGAGTCGTAAATATCCTAATATCATCAATGTTGCACTGATCATATCCCCGCTGAAACATCAATAAGCAGCAAATGCAGTTTATGTTAGCTGTTAATAACACAAAAGGTTTTGCAGAAAATAGTCGGAATTACACAGATAAACCAGAGGTGCCAAAAGATAGAAGGAATTAAAACTGAACTGTTGTTCCACAAAACAAAGTTCACCATTATGAGCAGACTTCTTAGATATTGGGTTGGTTTAAATATTTTGGGGAAAGATCTGACAACATATTACCTGAGGACTGGGGGTAGCACTGAGTGTTACTCCATTTCTAGGAGTTGCATGAACAAAACCTGAGAAAATCTCTGAGTGATCCCCATCGTCACTAATCTTTCCATCTTCGAAATGTTCAGAATAGCTTTTGAAGCCATTGCTAGAAAAACCATTAGAGTACAAACCATCCTTAAGTGATACATCCACTCTGTCATTTTCATTCCTCCAGAGCTTCCTGTTAACAGATCTCCCTCTGTAATCAAAATTAGAAGAAGACTGCCCTGTTGACATTGGAGACTCTGCGAAAGAATCATATTCAACAAAGGAATATACAGTCTGTGATTCTGGTGAGACAGCAGAAACTGGAGATCTATCTCTACCACCCCATGAATTTTTCCTCCTGTTATAATCCCTTCTTCTATGGAAATTTGAACCCGTAGCTGAACCTGGGTCCTCAAATTTTGATCCTTTCTCTGAAGCTATCAGCTTTGCAGTCTGCAATGCTTCAAAAGCAGCTCCCTTCACAAATGCCATCTGATCAGAGTTGCATTTCTCCATCTCCTCCATTACAGACCCTAGCTCTGAAGATATACTCCTGGGATCGACACACTTCATCAAGAAATTCACCATCTGGATAGCCGATAACCGCTTCTGAGAGTTACCCTCTGCTGCTCCAACATTCAGAATTCGCAAACCAGATCGAATTAAAGATCTTGCATAGGCTTCAAGAGTTAGGCTATTATGCTTACCCAAAGACATAGCCAGGCTCATATGTGAATTACTCTGAGTTGGCTTCTCTTCCAATGCTCCTGCAACTCTCAGACAAACCTCATTCACAACCTCATCAGGTGCAAACCGCCAATTATCCGAATCAACAAGGGCTTTAAGACACAAAGCAGCTCCAAATGCAAGACTTTCTTGGGAACCCAAGAGAGAATCAGAAAGAGGCTTACAAAGAGATCGAATTATCTTTCTTTTCTTGTCTTCCGGTGTTGATGGATCGATCGCGTACCTCGCGATTGCAGGTACAACCTTAGAACAAGCCTGTTGAAGTGGAAAGGATCCTGCACTTGAAGTTAAGGTCTTGATAATGGTGGACATGATATTATCAATCTGAGGGACAATGTTAGATCCATGAACCCTTGCTAGGACTTCATAGAGGGAAATTGTGTGTTCCCCAGCCGTTGAACCAGGGTCTTTTGTTTCTGAAACCTGGGCAAGAAATTGTGGAATCGCCTTCGAATCGAGATCTTTTACATAGGATTTTAGTGCTTTCATGGCTGATTTCCTACTATCAGCATCTTTATCCAGATTTGCCAGCTCCCTTCTTAGTATTGGACTGAGATTTCTACCCATTGATGAATCTAAAACAACAGCTAGACTAATAAGATGAAATCAAATGTCTAAAATCCGTTCTTGAGCAAATCTAGGTCGAGTAAACAAGAATAATGAGTGATTCCGCTGAAAAGCAGATATGGGTTCTTCCAGAAATCCAAGAACAAATCAATCAAATCTTCATAATATTGGGTTTTTTAAGGTTCCTCTCATCTGGGTTTGCTTTAAATGTTGAAAAAAAACAAAGTATAGGAGATGGGTTTCTGTTAAAACTTATCAAACTAAACTCTATAAACTTCAAAATCAAATCTTTTTGTTTAGAGAAAAAAAAAAAAGGATTCTTTCTTCTTTCTGTGATTGGTATTGAACAAGAACATCAAAATAGCGATATGGGTATTCTAGTATTTCGATTTATAAAAGAACCCAATAATCGAAAAAACCAAAACAGATCATAAAACATACCTGATTGAGAGAATCAAATCTTTGGTACCTCTTTCTCTGGTTTTTTCTTCTCCTGTAGTGAACACTGTGACGAACTACGGAGAAAAACCCTAAAACTAGAGAGAGGGAGAGAAAGAGAGAGAGATGGGTAGGTAATTAGGGTTTTGAATCTTAGGTAGATACACGATCGATTGATCGAAATAGAACAAGTTTGTAAGAATTGCAAGATCTAGGGTTTTAGGTCTGAAAAAACATTTTTGTTTTTTTCCTCACTTAAGCAGTGATGATAGTGAAAGGATCATCTCGAAATTCGAACTCTTTATTTGAAATTCCCCCGCCATCCTTCCCCTTGAAATGTTGACCTTTTACATTCACTATATTTTTCTAGGACAAAACTACCCTCCATTTATCCTTACAAAATATTTTATGAAAAACATGCTTATTTATTTCAGTATCCAAAATGTACATAATTGGTGATGCTTAATTACATTATGGTTCATCAAAAGCCATCTGAACTTCATCAATCATGACCCTTTTATTAGTGAGTCCCACAAAATTAACGGTTTGATACGGATCAAACCATCTATTTTTAAAACTAAAACTTAGCTCACATATTAAATATAAAATTGATTGATTATGATAGTGTTAAAAACAAAAACAAATAAATAAAAAATTGTATGCTAAAGTTGAAAAACACTTTGATGGACAAATCGATTTGCGGTAGTGCTAGGGCTACCGAAATCCCTACAGAATTTGCTACAGCAGGCACATTTCACGGTGAGATTCATAACACTTTAGGATGGGATGCGAATTACGAAGAGATGCATATCACTTTGACCGTTAGATGCTTGAGTTGTAGCAAATTCTGTAGGAATTTGCTGTAACTCAAGCATTACCGATCGATTTGTGGTTTGATGCAAGCGTGATTTGATGGAACTTACTCCACCTTCTTATATTAAATAATTTTAAATATCTATTATAAATTAAGGCATCGGCCCCACTGCATCGAACCAAATGGTCAATCCCCGTAATGCTATTCGTTAAAGTTTGGACTTTGGATCCATGGTTTGGGGACCTTTAATATATATATATTCATGATTATTTTAAGCAAAAAATATAATGGAGGGGGGTATATGCGTCATTTCAGTTAGCAATGACCTGTTCTTCGTATGTTCCAACTTCCAAGACCTTCCGCATCTTGCAGTTCGAAATGAATTTGGTTCCCGCTCCTTTTTGTGTTGTTTTTTCATTTCATCCTCCTCCAGAGTCCAGTCCTCCTCCTCCTCCTCCTCCTCCTCCTCGTCCTGTAAATTAAAATAGGGTTGCAATTTTGATTGAGACGAAAAAGAGAAGTGGACGTTAAAATGATACATCAGGTGGGGTCGATTGGTGTTTGTCCGATCTTATATTGGTCAATCAAAGTATAGGAAAAATGATACAAAAAGCCCGAGTGCTAAAGCTATTAAAAAGAAATAAAATAAAATAAACACTAATATGGCTAATTTTGTTGGCCCGTTGCAAATCCCAACAAATACTTGCTATATTGGATACCCAAGCACCTATAAAACATAATGAGCTATTAACATTTGCATCTTGCAAAGATTCACAGTGTACCGAGCAGTCCCCAAATCAAATTGTGCAGAAGTGCCAAATATTCCCATCCATCTTATTACAAATCCCATCCACCTATATTTACACAGGGATTGAGCTTACTAACTATCCTAAATGGTAAATGCACATGTAAAATGCACGTGAGTTGCATATGTTTTATGAGTCGGGTTCCTAGATACAAATTTTTAACATAAGGTTTAGACCTCTTGACTATTGGATGTAATCATCCAATTGTTTAAAGTAAACTTAGCAGCGAGTCATGTTAGGGTCAACCTTAGACGGGTTTGTGGGTCAAGATTATCAAACTAGTTTATGAAAAGGGTCATTTTTTTTCAAACCCTGACTACTTAACATTTTTCTATACAAAAAAATAAAAACGAGTCAGGATCGACCATAATCCTAACAAGGCCGAAGGTAAAAAGGTGGCAAAACTTGATTCGACCTGCCAACTCTACCTTAACTCTCCCCGCTAGCTAAATTAACCAGTCCAGGTTTAGGTTGAGTATTTTATCTATTACTCCTTTAACCATGTTAGGGTTAGGGTTGACCCATATTCGTTTTCTTATTTTATATGCAAGCAAAGCAACACTTTCATGAGTCATTAACCATTGGATTATTGCATCCAACAATGAATAAGATGTGTTTAAACCTTATGCCAAAATTGTTAGAATTATTTAATTTTTAATAATTCTTTTGAGTGAAAAAGTATTTTATTTTTATTTCTTGAGTTGTGTCTCTTGGAGATACCTTTTATGGGCCAAGAGACATGCGTCTCTTTGAACAGACACTTTTTAGTTTATGGAGAGTCACCTTAGACTCTATATAAACCCACTCTTTCTTTACTTTTGATTACAAGTTTTGCACTAGAGTTTTCAGAGTCTTTATGAGTATTTTTGAGTAGTATGTGAGAGCACAGTAATCGTCAGTTCGCTAGGGCGTACAGATTGGAGTGCTACTTCTGTACGACGCGATCGTTGTATACTGGGAGACATACGTCTATTGAACCGTTGGCACCGTTGCGGTGATGAATTTGTCTTAAGGATATTGTGGATAATACAAGCCTCGATCACTTTCAGATAAGTTTTCATTTTTTAATTTAATCTTAGTTTTGTGTCTTTCGATTTTCAAGAAATCGAATCCATATTTTTTCAACAATCTTAAGACAAATCGGCATGATATCCGTGGGTTTCTTGAAAATTTGTTCAAATACTAAAAGAAGTTGGTGAGATATATGGCACTGCAAGGTTCTTTGGTCTCGTTTGAACATTTTGGTTCCTTTGATGATGCAATCTCATTTTCTCAGATCGTAACATATTGGACCTGGGTTATTAACTTCAGATAGTTAATTCCCAAAATTAAAAGGTAGGCAAAGAATCAAAGGTAAGTACCCACAGCCATCACAACTTCAGTTTTCACCTTTATATATATTCGGGTCTATTGTTTCTTGCAGTATCATTCTCTAATTCATTGGTCTTATAATTATGGCTTAAACTTGATTGCATTATTTTTGTTGATATTGTTTTGCTTGTGGAATTCGTGTCCATGTGGGGGCACGTGCAAAGTGAAAATTAATAGTGTTATTAGCCATAATTGTGATCGATTTTTAAATTATTTAGTATTCTCCCTGCAGACTTCTATTTGTAGAATCTTAAGAGAATTTGTATCGCAAATCAATTACCTGGTACTCTTTATTCTCTACAATTCGAGCCAGTTAACTCGAATGGATATCTTTAGGCTCTGTTTGGCCGCCCAAGAATATCACAAATTATCCAGCAGTGGGTTTTCCCTTGCCCAACTAAGAGAATCCCCAAACCAGTTAGTAAATGCACTTGTTTGTTTAACAATGGGTCTTTTCTTTCCCAACTTCACCCCCTGAAATTATTTCATCGTTCTAAATGGGATTCAAGCAAGACCCCTAAATTTTTATCGTTCTAAATGAAATTCAAGCAAGATCCTAAATCATATCCACAACTTAAAAGATCTGGATATAATCACAAATCATCACATACTAAACCCTAAAATAATCAAAACCCTTAAAACCCCATTAAATATTAAATCAGATGAGATCTAAGTGAAATAAATAAATACAAAATCAGAAGAGAAAGAAGAACGAAGATTGATTCTTCAGAAAAGAGAAGAAGAGAGAGATTAGAAGAACTTTGAAGAGCTGTGTATTTCATTGATGAAGCTTTTCATGGTTTTTTTCAAATTTTTTTTATCAGTTTTTTGTTTTCGTCTGATGGGAGTTTAGCAAAGGATGGGAGTTTTAGTTTAAATTCCAAAAAAGAGAAGACAAAAAAAGAGAAATAGAGAAGAGAACTTCTGATAAAATGGATGCTGGAGATGGGAGAGTTAGACGTAGAGAGAGTTCCACGCTGGGTTAGGGAAAAAACGTATGTTAGATGATTTTCCCTTTTCCCAACTTTTTGTGAAGCGGCAACCCTCAGCGGATTCCATGTTTCTCGCATTACTGTTTATTTTGTGTGAGACAAACAATAATTTTGGGATTTCTATGTCCACGACAAGAATTTTTCGGTGGACAAACAACACATTAAGAATTTGAATATATTGGATATTTTCTTTGTGATGATGTCCCATTGTTTGAAAACTGATCGAAATAAAACTTAGTGGACATATGGGATGTGGTCATGCATAATTTATAATTGTGATTTTTATATCCAATAAATAAAGCAAATTATTTTCTCGCTCTCGATTTGAAGTCAGTACTTCAGTACTTGACTCCAGGCATGATCAGTAGAAAGTCCAATTTAATGGATACTAACCACTGGAGCAATACCAAATATACTATAGAGTAATAAATATGAGGGAGGTTATTGCACCCCCTCTTAGAACGCCCCCTTATAACGCCCCCTCCTGTGGGGCCCACATGCGATGCATCTAAGGGCTGATTTTTTTACAGGATGTTCTTCTCACAATGTATATCATCATATTAAAAAATCACTTCATTCTAAAACTTCTAACCCCTTCAAATTAACCTTTAAAAATTAGTAACTATTTGGTAACTATTTGAGGGTTCAAATAGTTACTAATTTTTAAGAAGTAATTTGATGGGGATAAAAATTTTAGAACGAGCTGATTTTTTAATATGATGATATGCATAGTAAGAAGAACATCCTGTAAAAAAATCAGCCCTTAGATGCATCGCATGTGAGCCCCACAGGAGGGGGTGTTATAAGGGGGCGTTCTAAGAGGGGGTGCAATAACCTCCCTCAATAAATATATATCCTCGCCACTATATATATTTTTGAGCAAAGATGCATGTCGGATGTTTTTTGGTAATAATAATCCGGAATTTTGTTTGACCATCAAGCACATGATAAAATGGTACATCCATTATTTGGTGGAAATGGGAATTCAAATCCACGTGACGTGTAAGGATAGGGAGTGTACAGAGCAGTGATGGAGTAATAAATTGTTAATTTTCATTCATCAACACATAAAAGAGTAATATGTAGAGACTCAAACCCATTCTTGGTTGGGTCCCTCGTGATAATTTGACCCTTTAGTTGTGGTGTCATAACAATTTAATTAGTCATTAAATGTGGGGGTTAGATAATATGTATTTAATTATTGCATATAATTCTCGTTGAGGAGAAAAGAGAAAATTTCAAGTGTTTGAAATGAAAGAGAGAATTATAATTTCATGCAATGAAATGAGATTCTAAAAATCACTTGGAAATGAACTTGGTCCTATAAGGATAGAAATCTAAAGTAGACATGATAAAGACAATGAAATGAGAAAGTTAACTTAAGTATCTGTAACGTACTAGATGGTAGGGCGGCCGACCTAACATCTAGTGAGCGGGCGTTACATAAATCTCAAGCAATCGATACTCTCGTGAAACATGTTTAAAGCACTACAAAAATGAAGTGGAATACACTTGGAAGTTTGACCCAACATCTTTTGTGGGCTAGAAAAACTTTACAAAAGACACCTTATGAGTCGAACATTGTCCTACTAATTGTGGAAATGTGGGGGTACTAAAAATTCTTATTGTAGAGAATAAGAAAATTAAAAAGTAGTGCTTATCTGTAATTATAAAAATGCAGTGTTATCTCTAACGGTAAGTCTAGACACACATGTTGAAGACACAATACCGTTAAACATTTGTTCTCAAGTCGAAGGACAACCTAGTGGATCTATTTTTTTTAAAGGTATGTCCAGAGAATAAGTGTATAGATCATTGATAGGAATGGGCTTTAATAAAGCCTTAATCTACGAATCACCTTAAGGGAAACCCAACCTAGTTACTGGAGATCCCAAGATCTAGGTTCAAAGGGACAACAAAAATTAAGAGTGATTCACCCGTAGCACTGATGAGCATGAATAGAGATATGCTTCTACCCATTCCTAAGATGACACAGTGTTGCCTGCAGCGTAGAAAAGGATAAGCTATTTACTTTAATGATTCCTAAGTCTTGGAAATACCAAGTAGAGTATTGCAGGATACTCTTTAAATAGGCAATCACCTATACGAAGTATGAAGTGGGCCGCTTCTATGAGAACTTTAAAAAGGCTGAGTACTTTAAAGCACTTCATGAATACCGAGAATTGTTCAGGGTCAAAATGAACACAACCGTAGAACTTCGACGATTATAAGGAGATGTTGTGTGTGTAATCTTTTGTCTTGGTTTACATCAACGGCTGACAGTTCAAGACGTTACGTTCACTGATTAGCCAAGTAAATCCGATAGGTTATCACTAGAAGAGGTTCAAAGCCAAAAGCTACCTTTACCGATGCATGGTATTTCCTGTTGTGCTCTCATGTTTGTCAGTTTTAGTCTGTCTTTTTCACTCATGTGGGGGATTGTTGGAATTATTTAATTTTTAATAATTCTTTTAAGTGAAAAAGTGCTTTATTTTTATTTCTTGAGTTGTGTCTCTTAGAGATACCTTTTATGGGCTAAGAGACATGTGCCTCTTTGAACAGATACTTTTTGGTTTATAGAGAGTCACCTTAGACTCTATATAAACCCACTCCTTCTTAACTTTTGATCACAAGTTTTGCACAAGAGTTTTCAGAGTCTTTGTGAGTATTTTTGAGTAGTGTGTGCAAGCACAGTAATCGTCAGTGCGCTAGGACGTACAGATTGGAGTGCTACTTCTGTACGACATGATCATTGTATCCTAGGAGACAGACGTCTATTGAACCGTTGGCACCGTTGCAGGGACGAATTTGTCTTAAAGATATTGTGTATAACACAAGCCTTGATCACTTTCAGATAAGTTTTTATTTTTTTATTTAATTTTAGTTTTGTGTTTTTCGATTTTCAAGAAACCGAACCCATATTTTTCCAACAAAAATCTTATGTCCTAGGAACCTAACCCATGTTTTAGTACGAAGTTATTAAAGAGGAAGGATCAATTGTCGTGGTTAAAGTTGTCGTTGTAAGTTTTATTTTGCTCACATATAAAGCCTACATGAAAATGATCCAAGAGTATGGTATAATGGTAATGATCTCCTAATAGATCATCCCCAATGCAAATTAATTAACACTTGGATTATTTCCACATGGAGCTTACACGTGAGCATGGAAATACGACTATTTTAACTACGATAATTAATTCGTCCTCGATATCCAAATGAAAATTGATATTCAACCCAACATTTTTATTAATTCAACCCACATTCAATAAGTTCTTGCCAATAACCACGGTCGCTGAATAGAAACATATTAAAGGGAATTTTGGCCAAAAATCCCTACTTGAAAAACGTTTTAGGATTTAGCCCAACAAATGTTTTCTTTTAGTCTAAGGCCCAAGGATAACTGACTGAAACCCTCTCGGAGAGGGTTTCACTGAAACCCTCTTCCTATAAATTACACACACTGAAACCCTCTGACTGAAACCCTCTTGGGCCTTAGACTAAAAGAAAACGTTTGTTGGGCTAAATCCTAAAACGTTTTCCCCTCTGACTGAAACCCTCTTGGGCCTTAGACTAAAAGAAAACGTTTGTTGGGCTAAATCCTAAAACATTTTCCAAGTAGGGGTTTTTGGCCAAAATCAAAGCCCGGATAAAATATTAACGGTTTTGTAGAGCCCACAATATATAATGCATGTCGAGTCCTAGAGCTAACATAACACTTAGTAAAATAGCTTGTCCGGTTTATAGAATCGACTAACCATTCAACCAAATAAAACTTTTTCGCACCCACACCAATTTCAAATTAAAATAAACTTTCTTATTGAATACACCCCCACCTTTAATCTTTAAAAAGAAAAATGGAATCTATTGATTGTATTCCATCACTTACAACATCTCGTACTAATTTCATCAAATAAGCGACATGTAATTTCTATCTAGTGTATATATATATATAGATGTTTGTATGTGTAAGTATTTGTTTGGGGTGTTCTCTTCGTTGTTATTGGGCGACTTTTTCTTTGCTGTTACTAGGCGACTTTCTCTTCACTGTTATGGGGGCGACTTCTCTTTATCTTTCATATGTTTGTGGCAGTTATGTGCTCAGTCCTCACCTACTTGCGGTGTTTCAAAGCTATGTAATTTGGACAATAGTCCCACTTGTATCAAAAAAATATATTATTATGGGATAAACTAATGGCAAACTATTAGACAAAAGTTTTGATCTCAAAACCTCCCAAGTCATAAGAAGGGTGTACAATTATTGGACCAAAGACCCATGTGCGCGGTGCGCCTTACATCTTGCATAAGGATTTAAGTAAAAATTGAATCTAATGTTCGATTTGAAACAAATTACATAATTCATACATCAAGTTACCCTTTTTCCTAGCATTATTTTGGAAATAAATAGAAAGCAAAGAAATAATTTATTCACTAGATAATGGAATAACATAGATTGTCTAACAAAAGCAATTAAATTACAAACAAAATACGAGAGTTTAATCGTAGAAGCGATGATGAATGCCAAGTGTTACCTGTTAGTTTCCTCCAATCACACTTCCATTCATCATCTTACAACAGTAAAAAGATCAAGAATATAGTTGCATACCCCACAACCTAGGAAACACAGACACGGATATATGACACAGATAAGACATGATATAGACACAATGACACAACAAATTTTTAAACAAATAAAATTTTTGTAGACTTGGTGTATCAACATTGATGTTAAGTTGCTATAACGTAAAAATAACACAATGACACAACAAATCTTTAAAAAATAGAAAATTTGTAGACTTAGTATATCAACATTGATGTTAAGTTGCTATAACGTAAAAATATAAAAATTACGAAAATGATACCGTAAGTTGTACTGCAACGCTTCAAATTCGATGTTCAAAAAGAATAAAAAAAATTTAAGTTATGTGGCATGTCCACGACATGTTTGTGGCATGTCCAAGACATATGTCACGTAGAATACGCATATGCCGTGTTGGACACGTATCCCACACATATATGAATCCGACACGTATCCCACACATATTTGTATCTGACACGTATCTGATACGGACACTCCACCCAAATCGAAGTGTATGTACTTCTTATTCTACTTCCATTTATCCTCTGGATTGTTGAAGAAGACATAAACTAGGAATAGCGTAGACATTCACTCATTTGAAAAATTTTGTTCTTTAAAATTATGGGTGTAAGGGCATCCACAACGGTTCACTTTGTAAGCTAAATATCCATAAAAAGATGCACAACGGATCGACTGTATTATACATTTTAGCTTATAGGAGAGAAGCGTAAGCTATATTTACATGTTTGAAAACTAGATTTTCATATTTTTAACTAGACGGTGTATAGGGTGGGAGTCCCACGTTAGGCGGTGTATAGGGTAGGAGTCCTATATTTTTTTATTATAAAAAGTGTTGAACGGTGGGACACATCGGGAATTTTATTAGGATAGGTGGGATACATTAGAGATTTTAAAGAAAGAAAATAAATTACAAAATGCCAGGCGGTGTCCCTGTGGACCGCCTGACATCAAGCGGTGCGCAGGTAGCCCGCTTGATGCCAGGCGGTCCATAGGGACACTGCCTGGCATTTTAAATTTTTTATTTTTTTTAAATGATAGATGTATCCCTAATTTAGTTTTTTATTTTATTTTTTTTCAAATCCTTTTGTAACCAATGTGCAACTAATTCATGTAGGGTAAAATTTGGTACATTTTAGCTTACTAGAGTAGGTGTCATTTTGTTATTTTTAATAATAATATGGGTGTAAATGTTTTTTTACAGTGCTGAATTAGGAAGAAATTGGGTTGAAATATCTGCCGCCTATCAAA